>CM037002.1:253725735-254004535 GCA_020854095.1 Dasyurus viverrinus | reverse complement strand
GGGTCCTGTCTGTGGACAGAAAGAGCCCCACGTTGTGCTCCCGGAGGTACTGGGTGGAGTCCTCGGCGCTGACGAAGCAGAACTTGGAGATCTCCAGGCCTGGGAGGAAGGCGGCCATTTTGGAGGGCGCCCCCCCCTCCCCCCCAGGCAGGGAGCCCTCCCCCACATGCCCCGGCTCCGTCAGGGCTGGCCCAGAGCAGGGGGTCAAAGGGAACCGACAGGGGCAAGTGCTCCTGGGCAAGCCCCGCCCCTCTAGGACTCAGTTTCCCCCTCTGTAAAGCGAGGGCGCCACAGTCCGGCCAGATTCTGGCAGTTGGCAAACTGGACCAAAGCCCTGAGCGAGGCTCCCTGCCTCTGCCCCCCCGCCCCCCCATTCCCCCTCCCCAGGGGCCCGGAGGCTGGGGCCGAAGCCCTGGCTCAGGGGGTCCCCGGCCCCCCGCTCTCTGGAGCCCTGCCCGGCTGGGGCCCGGCCCCCTTCGTTCCAGGGCAGAGGCTTGGCCCCTGAGAGGGGCTGGGCTGAAGCCCCCAGGCCCTGGGGGGGTCAGGACCAGGGCTGGCTGAAGCCTCCTGGGATCCGCCTGGGCCGGAGCTCTGGGGAAGGGCCGGTGCAAGGCCGTGGGGGCTGTGTTAGGCCCCCCCGAAGCCCCCACGCCCCTCCCTCCCCCGGGCTCTTCTCTCACCCGCCTGCCTGGCGCAGTGGACGATCCGCCTGCCGGCCTCCGGGCTGTTGTTGGAGAGGACCATGATGTCCAGGAGACCTCGCTCCCGCGGGTCCCGCTCCAGCAGCCTCTGATTGACCAGTTGCACTGCCTAGTGCCGGCCAGAGCGGGGTGAGCTCTGGCCCCGGGCCCGCCGCCCTCCCAGGCCTCCCCGGGCCCTCCCCGCCCCTCCCAGGCCCACCAGCCTCCCCGGGCCCACCGCCCTCCCCACCTCTCCCAGGCCTCCCTGGGCCCTGGCCTTGGTCAGAGCTTCCCTGGTCCGGGACACGCTGAGGGGCCAAGGCTGAGGGAGGCACTGCCAGGGCCTGTGGCTGGCACGGAGGGCTGTCTCCCATGGCCCGCACAGGGCTGGGCACTCAGGGTGCCCGGTGCCCCCGGCACAGCCCAAGGAGGAGGCAGCAGGCAGCGTGGTGCCCCCCCCCCCAGGCCGGCCTGGGCTCGGTGGCTGAGATAAAGCCGGTCCATTCAGGTCCCGGCCGCTGGGGCCTCCCACAGACCTCAGTCTCCTCAGCTGCACAATGGGCTTGGACTGAGGGGCCTCGGCAGCTCCCCCGCCTCCCCCCCACCCCCGCTGCCCATCTGTGAGCAGAGTTGGAGCTGGTGCTGGGTCACCTGGGACCCGCTGCCTCTTCTTCCACCACCGGCCTGGGCCCCGGCCCTTTGGGCCTCCCTCAATTTCCCCACCTGTATCCCCAGTAAAGCAAGGGGGCCACAGTGGCCTCGGAGGAGGAGCCCTGCCAGGGACAGCCCCGGGCGCCCCAGCTTTCCCTCCCTATGCCCCTCGGCCCCGCCCGCACCTGGATGAAGGGGAAGGCCGTGCCCGGGGGCAGCGGCTCGGTGGCGTGTGCCCGCTGGTACTCGGTGTACTCCTCCGGGCCCCGGGCCAGGAACAGCCGGTGCTCCGCCTCCAGGTCGAAGGTGGCTCTGGCAGTGACGGCCACGACCAGCGCTTCCCGAGGGTCCTTCTGCAGGGGCCAGAGGTGGCGCAGCCGGCTTGGCCCAGGCTTCCCGAGAGCCCTCCTCCCCCCGCCTCCCGGGCGCCCCCCAAGGCTACGGGGGTCCTGGCAGACTGAGGCCCGGCCCCCCTCAGACTGAGAGCCCCGGGGTCAGGGCTGCCTCGGGACCGAGCTGGAGCCTCCTCCCTCTCGTGGCCAGGACCATGGCTGGGAGCCGGAGCCGCGGGTGCCAGATGCTGCCCGACTGCCCAGGCCTCCCCTCTGCCCTGCCTGCGGCTGAAACCGCCTCTGGCTCCGGGGGGAGGCCGGGCCCCTCACCCGGGAAACGCCTTGTCCCAATGGGACGGATTCCCTTGGCCCCCGAGGACTCTTATGTATTAAGCCGCTTACTGGGGAAAGGTCCGGGGGCTCCACCCTCCCTCCTGCCCCCTCCAGGCCCCCAGCAGCACCTGCCCCAGGGGCCCCGGCTCCGAACCCTCCCCGGTGATTTGGGGGGGGAGGGGGCACCCCCACTCACCTGGGCCACGTCAGGGTTGAGGATCACGGCCCCTGGAGCTGCCATGGCCCCAAGGGAGGGGGAAGAGGAGGTTGGGGGCGCAGAGGGACCCTTAGAGGGGCCGGGACGCTCCTTCCTGGGGAGGACTCATAGATAGACCCCAAGTCAGTCCTGTGCTATCTCCCACACATTCACACACTCTCTCTTGCACATGCACTTGCACACTCATCCTCTCTCTTGTACAATTGCACACACACTCTTGCACACACTCACATCCTCTCACACTCACTCTTGTACACACATTCACACACACATCCTCTCATGCACTTGCACACACACATATCCTCTCACACTTGCACAGTCACACTTGCACACTCACAACATCCTCTTGTGCACTTGCACATTCACACACATCCTCTCTCACACTTGCACACTCACTCTTGCACACACTCACACACATCCTCTCACACTTGCACACACACCTGCACTCTTGCACACACTCACACACTTCCTCTCACACTTGCACATGCACTCGCACTCACACATTTGCTCACTCATGCCCACACGGCCTCCCAGACACACTCCCGGGCCGGGCAGACCCCCGGGGGGCTTCCAAGTGGGGCGGGCCGTGCCAGGGAGGGGAGGCCCAGGACAGGAGCCAGGGAGGCCAGAGTCCCGAGGGCTGGGGACAGGAGGCTGTGGCCCCACCCGAGCAGCCGCACGAACTTTGGCCCTGGAGCCCGCGAGCCCCCCTCTCCCCTCCCACGCTGACCGGCCGCGGGACCCCTGAGCGAGCTAGTTAAAGGCTGCCTCACTTTCCCTTACATGTAAAGTGGGTCTGGTACCAATCCCTCAGCCTGGTGTGTCAGACACTTAGCAAACCCGGAAGGGGCCGGGTGGGGCGGGGCGGGTGGGTTGAGGGGGGAGCGGGGGTGTCGGGGCTTCCCCTCAGAGACCCCTTGGTCCGGCCCTGGGGGGAGGGGGCCCAGAGGGAGAGGCCCCCTCCCCAGGAAGCAGCAGACCCGGAATGCAGCCTGGGCTTCCCCTGCCCGCCCTAAAGTGAAAGTACACCCCCCCCCTTCCGGCCCGGGAGCCTGGCCCAGCAGGAGGCAGAGGGCTCCTTCCTCGCCCCCTCCCTCAGCCCCCACCCGCCCGGCTCGGGGCCCACTTCCCGCCCACCACCCTCGGCTCTGGCCCCAGGGATGAAGCTGCTCGGTGGGCTCAGGGCCACGGGTTAGTTGGGGGTGGGGCCCCCGGGGACTGGGTACAGGGAAAAGACCCTCCAGGGGCCCAGTCGGGGACTCACCAGGCCACGGGCGGGGGATCCCTCCTGTTGCCAACTGCAGGAGCCCAAAGGTGCCCCTCCCACACCGGCTTCCAGGAAGTGGGGCGGGGTGGCCAGGAAGGGGGGGCAGCCCCATCCTTCCCAGGCACACCGAGCCGGCATTCTGGGAGTCGCGGTGGGCGCCCGGCCCGCCCGCTGCGGTCGGGGCTGGACAGACGGGCTCGGGGCGGGCTGGGCCGGGGCTGGGCCTGGGGCCTAATTACTGCTCATGAAAAGGTGGCTTAGAGCACAGGGCTCACAGCCCAGACGCCCCCCCCCCCCCGCCCCTTCCTGCTCCCCCCCACCCCCGCCCCCAGGCTCCCCACCCGCCACAGGGGCTTCCGCAGAGGCGGCCACCAGGGTTTGCTTTGGCTCGCGCCCAAGCCCAGGAATGTGCCTCCGGGACGCGGGCGAGATGGATGGGGTACGGGCTGACCCCAAGCCAGAAGGAGGGGGGCCGGGGGCCGGGAACGGGCAGATGGATGGCCGGGGGCACGGGCTGGAGGGGGTGGACAAACACAGATGGTCAGGGGTGTGGGGTTGGGGGGCCAGGAATGGGCAGGAGGATGGCCAGGGGATGGACAGATGGACAGACGGACGGCCAGGGGCACGGGCCAGTGGGGACGAACAGACAGATGGCCGGGGGCACGGGACAGACAGATGGACCCGGCTCCAAAGCTTTGCTGACAGACAGATGCTCTTGACCAGGAGCAGATAGAAAAATGGGCTCCAGCTTCCCACCGGTCCCGGACGGACCGATGGACAAATGGGGCCTTCCAGGGACAGAGAGCTGGAACAACAAATGGAGTCCAGCCGGTCCCGGGAGCAGACACATGGACAGATGGGGCCGGTCTCTCACCGAGCCCAACGGGGCGAACAAAGAGACAGAAGCCGATGTGCCCGGGAGCAGCCCGGGGGCTTCTCCGGGGACACATGGGCGGACAGACAGATGGCCAAGGGGGTATTCCCGGGCACAGATGGGTGGATGGACAAATGGAGTCCAGAGAGCTGGACGAGTGGACTCAGTGTCTCTCCGGGCCTGACTGAATGGCCAGAGAAAGACGTGCAATTGAGGGCAGAAGCAGGAAACCACAGAAGGAAGCAGGCAGATGGACAGACTGGGGGGGGGGGGGGCAGTCTGTGTCAGGACAGTCGGATAAACAAATGGGATCCAGGCTGTAGCAGAGACAGACAAACAAATGAGGAACAGACAGACAAACTGACAAATGGGACGGTGTCTCCCAGGAACAGACAAACTGACAAAGGGGCCTGTGTCTCCCGGAACAAACTGACAAATGGGGCCCGTGTCTCCCGGAACAGACGGACAGATGGACAAATAGGGTACAGTCTCTCCCAGGACCAAACTGACAAATGGGACAGTGTCTCCCGGAACAAACTGACAAATGGGGCCCGTGTCTCCCAGGAACAGACAGACAAACTGACAAATGGGGCCCGTGTCTCCCGGAACAGACAGACAGACGGACAAATAGGGTACAGTCTCTCCCAGGACCAAACTGACAAATGGGACAGTGTCTCCCGGAACAAACTGACAAAGGGGCCCGTGTCTTCCAGAACAGACAAACTGACAAATGGGGCCTGTGTCTCCCGGAACAGACAAACTGACAAATGGGGCCTGTGTCTCCCGGAACAGACAGACAGATGGACAAATAGGGTACAGTCTCTCCCAGGACCAAACTGACAAATGGGACAGTGTCTCCCGGAACAGCCAAAAGGACAAATGGAGTCTGTTCTCTCCCAGGGACGGTCCCAGGGCATCCCCTGTCCCCAGGCTAGCTGAGTGCATGGCTGGAGGCTCGGGCTGCCCCAGGAGCAGAGGCTGCTGGGGGTTCGGGTCGGGCCAGTGATTGGCAGATGGACGGACAAGGGTCCGGTCTGTCCCACCTGGATGGGGGGGGGGGAGTCTCCCGAGAAGACTGCTTCCTTGTCCTGCAGCCCACTCGGCCCACCCTCGGAGGGCTCAAAGGCCCTGCCAGGCTGGGACGTGGCAGCCCGGCCAGAGCCTCCCCACCCTCCTGGGGCCCCGGGGGCAGGGCCTTGGCTGCCAGGGCGCCCCCCCCCAGCCCCAGCCGCGGAGCCCCTCCGGGCGACCTATATCTCCTGCCCCCACCCCCAGCCGGCAGAGTGTCTCCGGGCCAGGCCGCACATCGCAGCCATAGATCATCCCCCCGCCTCCCGGCCGCCTCTGCCACCATGTCTGCCCGTGGGGCCATCCATCTCCCCCTCCCCCGGCCCAGCCTGTGTCACAGGGAGGTCACCCCCAGAGCAGAGCAGAAAACGGAAGGGCCGAAGGCGCCTGGGGCCCGGCAGCGCCCACCCACCCACACGCCTGCCGCCCCTGCTTCCAGTGCGCTCCACAGCCCCCAGACTAGGGCCCCTGGGCAGGAGTGCCTGTGGGGAGCTGCACTGCCGGGCTCGGAGGGCAGGGGGCAGCCGGGGAGCAGGGGAGGGGGCGGAAGCCTGGAATCGAGGGAGGCGTGGGAGAAGCGGCTCAGCGGGGGTCACCCACCGAGGCCGGGCAGAAATGGGCATCGGGGCAGGGAGCCATGGGCATCGGGCCTGGGGCTGGAGCTGGGGAGGGAAAAGAAAATCCTCTGCCTGAGAAGTCTGGGACCCCCAAGAACCAGTCACGGGGAGATGGAGGGGGACCCCTCCTTCCAGACAGTCCCACCCGTTGCTCCCCACATTGGTCAGGGCTTCAGGGCCCCCACATTTGAAGCAAAGCTGTTCAGAAGTCTTTCCACCCCCTCCTCCCCTTGCCCTCCTCCCTTGTCCGGGTCCTGGAAGGGACCCCAGAACTTGCCTCCTTGGGCCCCTGCAGGGCCTGTTAGTCCAGGGAGTTCCCCGGTTCCCAAGGGTTCAGCACTTCCGGGCCTTGAGGTGGGGCCCCTCCAAGGCCTTCCCCATCCCCCCTCCAGAGAAGAATTTCCAGTTTGGCCGGAGGCTGGGGAAGGGCAGCCTGGGGCCCCCAGCTCCAGCCGTGCAGCTCCTCAGGGCAGCCCAGGAGGTCAAGGGAACCCTGAGCCCCCCACTGAGCCCGGAGTCCCCCCTGAGCCCCAAGCCTTCCTTGAGCCTGGAGTCCTCCCAGAGTCCTCCTAGAGCCCAGAGTCCTTCCTGAGCCTGGAGCCCGGAGCCTTCCCTGAGCCCACTTCTACCAGCCAGAGAGGCCCAGCTGAGCGCCCCCCCCCACCCTCTGTCTGGCACTGCAGGTGATGCCATTCGCAAAGGCTGGGAGCCGCCCGCCCGGCAAACACCAGGGGCTGATAGGGTCCTTTAGGGAGCACAGGGGGACAGGGGAAGGAGGGTAAAGTTCCCACGGCCGGGCCTCGGGCTCCCGAGCTGGGCCCTGCCCTGCGGAGGCTCCCGGGGACCTTTCTCCTGCTTTGTGGGGCTGGAACCCTTTGCTTCCCGGCCCCCCCATGGGCCCCGGGCTACCAGGGCGGGGCGCCTGACTCAGCCACCAGGAACGCTCCCCAAGGTCCCTCCGGCTCCAGGGGAGCCTTCTCCTCCCACACCTGCTGCCCCCGCTCCCTGCTCCTCCGCTTCCCGCACCCCTGCCCCTGCTGTGCCCCTCACGCCCCCTGCTGTGCCCCGCCTCCTCACGCCCCCTGCTGTGCCCTCCACCCTCCGCCCAGGGGACATGGGCCTCCCTGCCATCTGTCCGGGCAGGTCCCACCGTCTCCTGTGACCAGTGCCCGGGGCCGGCCAGCAGGGACGGCTCCATCCTTGCCCTTTGCCCTCCTTGGAGCAGAAGCTTCCTTGCTCGCCTCCGGAGGTCCCTGGCTCTGCCTCCAGCCCCTGCTGACCCATCCCAGGGAACACCGGCTCGGGGCCGCTCCGGGACCGTGTTTCCCCCAGGGTGCCCAGGACCATGACTCTGGCCGAGCAGACCAGCCCCGGCCCCCCCGCTGCGTCCCCCTCCCCTGCTCAGAGCCAGGGCACACCCGGATTCCCCCCCGATGTCTGGGACAAGACCCCCCGTGAGTTCTGGGCCGGTGCTGGGGGGGTGGGGGGGAGCACTGTGACCGTGGCTGAGTCCCCGCCGCTTTCCGAACCTCCGTTTCCTACCTGTGCGGGGTCCTGAGTGTGGGGGTGGGAGCTGGCTTGGGGGCCCAGCTTCCTGCCCTCCCCCCACAGTGCCCCGGTGGCTGCTGGTCACCATCCTCGGGGGGGCTGCCTTCCTGCTGGCCTCCTGCCTGCTCTGCGCCCTCTGCTGCTGGTGCCGGCGGCGGCGAAGGAAGAAGGGGGCAAAGAAGGAGACGGTGGGCCTGGCCACGGCCTCCAGCGCCACCAGCGCCCACCTGGTGAGTGCCCATGGGAGTGAGTGCCCACAGGGAGCGAGTGCCCATGGGAGTGAGTGCCCACAGGGAGCAAGTGCCCATGGGAGCGAGTGCCCATGGGAGTGAGTGCCCACAGGGAGTGAGTACCCACCTGGTGAGTGCCCATGGGAGTGAGTGCCCACAGGGAGTGAGTACCCACCTGGTGAGTGCCCATGGGAGTGAGTGCCCACAGGGAGTGAGTGCCCACCTGGTGAGTGCCCATGGGAGTGAGTGCCCACAGGGAGTGAGTACCCACCTGGTGAGTGCCCATGGGAGTGAGTGCCCACAGGGAGCGAGTGCCCACAGGGAGTGAGTGCCCATGGGAGTGAGTGCCCACAGGGAGTGAGTACCCACCTGGTGAGTGCCCATGGGAGTGAGTGCCCACAGGGAGTGAGTGCCCACCTGGTGAGTGCCCATGGGAGTGAGTGCCCACAGGGAGTGAGTACCCACCTGGTGAGTGCCCATGGGAGTGAGTGCCCACAGGGAGCGAGTGCCCACAGGGAGTGAGTGCCCATGGGAGTGAGTGCCCACAGGGAGTGAGTACCCACCTGGTGAGTGCCCATGGGAGTGAGTGCCCACAGGGAGTGAGTACCCACCTGGTGAGTGTCCATGGGAGTGAGTGCCCACAGGGAGCGAGTGCCCACGGGGAGTGAGTGGCCACAGGAGTGAGTGCCCCCATTGCTGCTCTCAGCCCCCAGACTGGGGCCCCTCCCCGGAGGCAGAACGGGGATGGAGCCTTGGGCTTCCTCCGGCACAGGTGCAGCCCGAGCTGGACGACGTGGCGCTGGGGCTGGAGGAGCCCAGGAGGGGGCGGCTGCAGGTCTCCCTAGAATACAACTTCCGGAGCCAGGAGGTGGGCGAGGGCGACCCTGGGAGGACTCCACTCTCTGAAGAAGCGGGCGGGGACCTCCCTCCTCGAGCTTATGGAGGCGGGAGGGGCCCGGGAGGGGGCTGTGTGGACACAGTGGGGGGGGGCCCTTCCCCCCCTCCCTGGGTCTGAGGGTCCTCCCCTCCCCCAGCTGAGAGTCGGCCTGAAGCAGGCGGCCGATCTGAGGGCCCTGCAGGCCACGGGCCTGGCCGACCCCTACGCCAGGATCTACCTGAGGTCGGACCCCCGCAGGGTCCACGAGACCAAGGTGCACCGGCAGACGCTTGGCCCCGTCTTCAATGAGAGCTGCGTCTTCCAGGTGGGGCTCTTGGGGGGGGGGGGGGTGAGGCTGGTCGGGCTGGGCCGGAGGCCCAGAGTGGAGGGGGCGGGGGGTCCTAGAGCAGGGGGGATCATGGGGGGCTGGGGGACCCAGAGTTGGGGGGACTGGGGGGGGCCCAGAGCAGGGGAAGGTCATGGGGGGCTGGGGGACCCAGAGTGGGGGGAACCAGAGGGGGGCCCAGAGCAGGGGGGATCATGGGGGACCCAGAGTGGGGGGGACCATGGGGGGGCCGAGGGGCCCAGAGTGGGGGGGACTGACTCCTCCAAGGGGGCTGGTGGGGGGCACTGGCAGACTGGGGCAGGGAGATTAATTCTGCGTCCCCCACTTCCCTCAGGTACCCCAGGCGGAGCTCCCCGAGGCCCTGCTGGTGATCCAGGTGCTGGATTTCCACCGCTTCTCCTGCCAGCCCCCCCTTGGGGAGCTGCTGATCCCCCTGGGCACGAGCGACCTTCAGCACGTCCTGGAGCAGTGGTATGAGCTGGGGCCGCCCGGCGGGGCCCAGGTGAGACTCGGGGTCTCGTTGCGAGGCCCCCCGGGCCCCCCAAACACTTGAGAGGAAGTGGGGGAGCGGCAGGGCTTTTCTCCTTCTGTGCCCATTGTGGGCAGGGCTGGGGAGAAGGCTCTTGGAGGCCTCCAGGGCCAGGCTAGGGCAGGTGCAGCCTGGGGCCTGCAGGGCTCCCCCAGCCCCCTGAGCTCCCCCAGCCTCCCCCTGTCCCCCGTCTTGGCTTTGGGAAGAGGCCGCCCTGGGAGCAGCACAAAGCCCAGCAGCCGCCGGTCGGGGCCTTCTCTGGGGGAGGCGCCATTGGGCGCCAGGGGCCCAGAAACCAACGGAAGGCACGATTGGGCCCCAGGAGCGTGTGGTCCTGGGGGCCAGAGAAGAGGAGCCGGGGCCAGGACGTGAGGGGCCCCTGGGGGCCCGGTGAACTCTGGGGGCAGGAGGGGGCGGCCCCACAAAGAGGGATGCTGGAGGAGGGTGGGGGAGGGGAAGGAGGTGGGGAGGAGGGTGGAGGAGGGAGAAGGGGGGGCAGCGGGGGACCCCCCTGGTCTGGCCCCTAGAGGAACGGTCTGTCGGCAGCAGAGGCCGCAGGGCGCACCGGAGAGCAGAGGCCGCTGACCCGCTTCTGTCCCGGCCACAGCAGGAGCAGACGGGAGAGCTTTGCTTCTCCCTCCGCTACGTGCCCAGCACCGGGAGGCTGACGGTGGTGATCCTGGAGGCCCGAGGCCTGCGGCAGGGCCTGTCAGGTGGGGGCCCGGCGGGCCTGGGGGGAGGGGCCTGGGGGAGGGGCTGGGAGGAGGGGCAGGGCTCAGCAGCTTCCCCCCCCCCCAGATTCCTATGTGAAGGTTCAGCTCCTCCTGAACGGGAAGAAATGGAAGAAGAAGAAAACCGCGGTGAAAAGCAGCTCGGGCAGCCCCTACTTTAACGAAGCCTTCACCTTCCCGGTGCCCTTCAGTCAGATCCAGGTGGGCTCCCGAGGGCGCGAATTTAGGGCTCCCGAGGGCGGGGCTCCCGAGGGCGGGGCTCCCGGGGGCGGGGCTCCCGAGGGCGGGGCTCCCGAGGGCGGGGCTCCCGAGGGCGGGGCTCCCGAGGGCGGGGCTCCCGAGGGCGGGGCTCCCGAGGGCGGGGCTCCCGAGGGCGGGGCTCCCGAGGGCGGGGCTCCCGAGGGCGGGGCTCCCGAGGGCGGGGCTCCCGAGGGCGGGGCTCCCGAGGGCGGGGCTGAGCCTGATCCCTTTCCCCTCCCCAGGACGTGGACCTACTGGTGTCCGTGTGGGGCCGCGGCCGCGCGTCCAGGGCCCGGCCCCTGGGGAGGCTCCTGCTGGGCGGCCGGGCCGCGGGGCAGCAGCTGCGCCACTGGTCGGACATGCTGGCCCACGCCCGGCGGCCCGTGGCCCAGTGGCACAGACTGCGGCCCCCCGAGGAGGTGGCGCGGGCCCTGCCGCGGAAAAGGGGCCCGCGGCCCCCTCGGCCCGGCCCCGGAGGCCTCATGGAGACCCTCCCCCAATAAACACGCAGTGCTGAGCCGCGGCCTGCTGGGCTGTCCCGACTCTTGGTTCTCGCCCAGTCAGCGCTTCCCCGAGGCCGGGACGGGCGGGAGCCTCGGGAGGGGCTGCGGGGGAGCTCCCTGAGGCCGCGGGGCGGGGGGGGGGCGCCACCTTTCCTTGTCATCCCCTGTGGCCCAAGGAGCCATTTCCCTTCCCCCCCCGTGCGCCCTGGGGACACCAGCTGCGATGCCCGGGAGGAGCAAGAACAGGATGGGGAGCACGGCCGGGGCTCCCCGGGGCTTCCCCGGGACTCAGTGCTCCGGGTCCAGCATCAGCTGTTCCTCTGCCCATTCCTGTCCTGGCCACGAGGGGGAGACAGAGATTGGAGGAAAATGCAGCTCCTTCCCTCTCTCTGACTGTCTCCCTCCCTCCATCCATCCTTCCCTCCCTCACGGCCCCCACCCTGAGGAGTCGGCTGGGGGGGGGGGGCAGCTGCGCTCTTACGAGCCTGGGATGCCAGAGCTGGCAGGGAACCCCGGCTCTCAGCCCCCCCTCCCCCGCCCTCTGCAGCCTCCGGAAGCGCGGTGCCCACCCTGGTGGGTCCTTCTGGGGATGAGGCCCTCATTACCCACAGCCCCGGCCGCTGCTCCAGTCCCGAGAACCGGATGCTCGGGAAGGTCTGAGGACAGGCCGGGCCGCGGGATGGAGCTTCTGCTCCGGAGCGTTCCCGGCACGGCCTGCGGGACCAGCCCCTCCCCCTTTCGGGGGTCAGCGCGCTCGGGGACAAGGGGTAGGCCCGGGGCCGGCGCTTTCTTTTCCTTCTCCAGCCCCTCGTGGCCCCTGGGCCAGGGTCCCCCGGTCTGTGATGGGGGGGGCAGGGGGCGCCCTTTGCTCCCACACCCCAACACTCCTCCCGGCTGTCATTGCCCCCGGGTTCTGTGCCACAGAAAACGCCCGGCCCGGCGTCCGGGCAATGGGCGAACCCCGTTCTGAGTTCTTGCCGTTTCCCGAGGTTTAACAATCAGGGCTCCGGAGCTGACCAGCGCGCCCCCCCCCCGTTCTGCCCCCGCAGGAGTCCTAATAAGCCTCACGAGCCCCCGGGTGTCCGGAGCCGAGCGTGGCCCCTCCCCCCGCCGCCCCTCCTGTCCTTTCTGCACTTCCCCAACACTCGGGGCTCCGGCCCGTCCGGGGTCACTCCGAAAAGCCACCCGGGAGTTCTGCTTGTCGCCTTCCCCTCCACCCCCCAGCTGAACCTCCCGGCGGCCCCAGGAGGAGAATGAGGCGCCAGGGACATACATCGGTGTCCCTTTGCCTGATGGAAAAACTGAGGCCCAGAGTGGCCACCCAGATCCTAAGCTCCAAAGCCGCCGGCTTGGGGGCCAGGGACATTTAGGTCCCGAAGCCCCTTCTACCCGTGGGGAATTTGGAGGTTGGAAACATTTTAGTCGCGCTGTTTTTGGCTTATTCCTCTTTCCTCTGGAGGATTAGAAGAGGGTGAGAAAGCTCAGAAAGGGAGAGAATAGAAGGGCGTGTGTATGTGTGAGGGCACCTGGGTCCTAATCTCCCTGCCGGCTGAACAGGGGTGACGGAAAAGCATTTCCACGCTCCCTTCCAAGGCGGCCTTTGCGAAGCATCCCAGCCTGCATTTCCCTGACTGGCCAGCATGTGGCAGCACGCGAACACCAACGAAATGTACGTGCTCTTGTGTTAGCTGGGAATCGAGGGACTGCGTTGTGGACCCTGGAAAAGGCTCTGACCGCTCGCAGAAGGGACGCTGGAGGCCAGAATTCTCCTTCAAGATTTTCCGTGGAGTGGAAGGGTGTCCCTCTCCTAGCCTGGGCTCTGGGGCCCAGAAAGGGAGGCATCAGAGATGGCCAAGACGCCCCCCCTGCAGGGGGGCAATGGTGCCTTTCCCCTTCCACCACCAAGTCCTGGATCACCACCATCAAAGCTGCAAATCTTTGGTTTAAGCATTGGCTATTTCGGGATCCTTTTCAGCTGCACAGCTGCCCCGGAACAGTCACGCAGAGAAGGGGCTGAATAAAGAAGTGGGGGGTCTGTGGAGACTGGTTTTAAAAGCTGCCTTGGAGCCTTTCTCTTTCCCCCTCATTTTTAAGGATTTGCGAAGTCATTGCCAAATCCAATGACCTTTTCTCATTCCTCCTCCTCCTTTACCTTCTCCAGAATACTCCTCTCTCTTTTAGGTTTTCCAGGCAACTCCCATCAGACTGCTCCTGCATCTCCTTAGTTAGATCCTTATCCAAGTCAGGCTGATCAGATGAGGTGTTCCTCAGGGTTAGTCCTGGAGCCTCTTCCCTCCCTCTAGATCATCTTCCTGGGTTATCTCATCGACTTCCAGGGATTTCATGACCATCTCTGTGCCGATGACTCTCAAATCTACTTCTCCAAGCCTCCTAACCTCTCTCAGTCTCATGTCTTCTGAGCCTTTCAGGCATTTCAAATGGGATATCCCAGAGACACCTTAAAGGAAATGTCCCAAGCTGAAGCCCCTTGTCTTCCTAACTTCCCAGTTACTGTCCAGGGCATCAGCATCCTCCCAATCCCTCAGAATCTCAGCCTACGAGTCATCTTGGACTCCTCATTATCTCTCACGGCACTTACCCCCTCCCCCCACAGCCAATGTGGTGCTAAGGCCTGTTGATTTCACCTCTGGAACATCTCTGGTTGATTTCACCTTTGTAACATTTCTGGTCCATTGGAACATCTTGGGTCAGTTTCACTTCTGCAGCATCTCTGATCAAATTCACCTGTGGAACCTTTGATCAATTTTATCTCTTTTGCATTTCTGGTCGATTTCACCTCTGGTCCATTTCACTTCTAGAACATGTCTGGTCGATTTCATCTCTGCAGCGTCTGGAATACTGGCGTCCCTTTTTTCTCTTAATTCTCTTCTCCGCCCTGACCCGGGACTTCTTTCCCTCCCCTGAATTATTGCGCCGGCTGGGGGTGGGGTGGAGAGGGGATTTCTGCTTCTCCCCCTCAGTTACCAAAGGACTCTATTAGACCAGGATACACGGTCCCCGCCCCATCTCCCATTCCCTCCAGAATCAGAAGCAGATTCCTCGGGTGTTTCTCTCCCCACTCTATGATGCAGGTCAGCGCTTGGTCCCCCAGCGCCCCGACCTTTGCACGGGCCCTTTCTGGGCCTGGAGTGCCCGCCCCCGCTTCTCCCCGACGTTGCTACGGCAGGAGGCCTTCACTGGCCTCTGCCCCTGCCGGGACCTTCTCCGAGGAGGCTTCGGAGTTCTGCGGGCTCCTCACCGGCATCCCCCGCTGCCGCCCCGTGGGGCTGTGCTTCCCCAATGGGAGGGAATGTGTGTTTGCCTTTCTCTACGTGCCCACATTTAGCAGTCAGCGTTTGATGAGGACTCCTTGCTGTCGGGAGCCCCCTGAGGCTCTCATGCCCCATAGGGGGAAACAGGCTAAAACCCGAGTGGTCTCAGGGGCTACCGACAGCAGGAGTTGGAGGTCAGACTGACTCGGGTGTTTCAGGACACTGCTGTGGAGCCAGACAGAGCCGTGACTCTCCGCCTTGGCTTTCGGCAGCCTGTGGGAGGTCTGGGTTGGACGAGGCAGGGCAGCCTTGGTGTCTAGAGCTCCTCAGAAGCTCAAGGTATCTTGGGCTTGTCACAAAACCCTAAATAGACTTGCCCTTGCCCGGCCCTCCCCCCTCCTCTCTCCTCCCTCTCCCTGGATGGATCCTTTCCTTTCCTGCCCCCCCCCATCTCCAGGACTCCCTAGGGAGGTCTCTGAGTCTCTGTCCCTCATTGGTCTGAGAAAGCTGCATGCCCTTACAGAGCGTGGGCCCCCGCCCCGGGCGCCCATTTATACCCCCTCCCACCGGACCCAGCTGCTGGATCTGCGTCCTGACCTCCTCCCGAGCATCGGCGGCTCTCTTTCTCAGGAAAGCTAGGTGAGCCCGGGGGGCAGGGGCCCTGAGGGCGGGGGCTTGGAGGAGCTGGAGAGGCTGCCGGGGAGGAGGCAGGGGATCCAGGGGGAGGCCCCGTCCCGGGGACGAGTCCTCTCCGTGCCTCGTCCTGGCTGACTTAGGGGGTCTCCAGGTGGCCCCCAGGTCCCTTGGGCTGTTTCCAGAGGCTCCAATAAAGACGAGTATGGAGCCTTGCCTGGGGAAGGGCTTCCTGGGTGTCCAGGTCTCCCTCCCGCAGAAGCTGGGGCCGAGGGGCCGGGCGGCCACTCTTCCGCCCATTACCAAGGCCCCACCAAGGACATGGCTGAAGGGTGGGGCCATTCTCTTCCCCCTGGGCAAGGGGCTGGAGGGGCCGCAGCTATAAATATCTCCTGGGCCCAGAGGCCACCTGTGCTGGCCTGTCCCTTTGGTGAAGACGCAGCCTCCCAGTCCCTGCAGCCCCCCTTGGGGGGAAGGAATTACTCAAGGAAACAGCTGCTCCCGAGATCTGTAACCCAGCCTGCCCCCCCCCTCAAGGATATTGTCCCATTTTTAGAAACACTTTCCCTGCCTCGGGGCCTTTCCCAGCTAAGGTGGCTCAGGAAGGAGAGCGCCCCTGGGTGGGGGTCCCGGGGGTCCCTGCGCCCCTCGGGGGGAGCCCCCTTCACCTGCCGGCTTCCTCTTTCCTCAGGTGCAGCACCAAGCCCTCAGGATGGGAGAGTGAGTATCCCCGCCCCCCTCCGCCCCCCTGCTTTTCTGGCTCTGCTTCCCTACAACCGCCTCTAACCTGTCTTCTCTCTTTTCTCCCCCCCTTCCCCCTCCACGAGCAGTGAAGAGGTAAGTCCCCTCGGGGCCGGGCCGGGGACTGGGACAAGCTTCCTCCCGGGGGAGGGGGTTCTCCTGCCTCTCGCGGCCCAAACCGACCCCCCCCCCCCACCAAGAGTGTCCCGAGGGGCGCTCGGCAGGGCCCCTCCCCCGCCCCGGCCGGAGAGTAGAAGGCCCCACTGGCCGAGGGGGGGAGTGGGCACGAGCGGGACTGATGCGGGGCAGCGCCCGAGGGAGGGTGGCCGGCTCTGCCCCCAGGGGGAGCCTCGGGGCTCCTGAAGCCGGACTCGGGGGCGTGGCCAAAGGTCCCTCCCACCTGCTGGCTCCTCGGGAGGCGGGGCCTCCCTGCTGGGAGCAGCCCCGCCTCCACCGAGGCCCCGGGCCTTTGCCCATCTCCCCTCCTCTCCTGTTCCCTGGCCTGGGTCCCCCCTCCCCCCATCCCGGCCCCCCCCCCCGGGACTGCTCACTGATCACCCCTCCCCCACCCCCAATGCATTCCTCACCCCCCCCACCCCCCCACCCCCGGCGGAGCTGAGGAAGTGGCCGCGAGGAGCAGCCGGGGAAGTGAGGCAAGGCCCCCTCCCCCACCCGCCGGGGCTTCTCCCAAAGGCTCCATGCCCCTCCCCCACCCCAGGAGTCCTCTCAGTGAGGGGAGGAGGAGAGCGGGGCCTGGCGGAGGGGGGGGAAGAGCCAGCGCCTGGAGGCCACTCCCCGCCCCCCCCTTTTCTTACCAAAGACTTACACCGGAAACCAGAGCCTCGCCCGGGGCAGGTGGGGCTGCGAGCCCAGCTGACAGATGGGGAAACTGAGGCAGAGAGCGCCCGCAGCCCCGGCCTCTAAGAGGGAGGCAGAGGCCCGTTGGGTTCGCCTCCCTTAACGCCCTGGAGGCCGGGGGTCCCCACGGGGCCCTGGAAGCTCAAAGGGGACCGAGGGGCTCAGCAGGGAGGGGGCGCCCGAGAAAAGCCCCTCAGTGAGTGTCGGGGAGACTCTGCTAAGGGCTCAGCCTTGCGGGTTCCCTTCTGCAAAGTGGGAGAGAAGGCGCCGGCGCCCCTGCCGGGGGCGGATTACTGAGGAGAAGAGGCCGTGAGGGGTAACGGGGCGACCCCCGTACCCGGAGCCGAGAGCAGCCGTGCCGGAAGGGGTCCGAGCGAGGGGGGGGTGGGGGATGGGCCGGGGGTCGGGGGGGGGGGGATGGGCAGGGGGTGGGCGCTGCCCAGAGCTAACCCGTCTCCTCCTCCGCAGAAAAGGAACCGGGCCATCACCGCCCGCAGGCAGCACCTGAAGGTAGGCCCGGGGCCCCTCCCTCTTCGCCGGCCCCTCCCCCTCTCCCCGGGACCCCCCGGCTCCCGCCCTTTGCCTTCCTCGCGCTCCTGGGGGGGGGGGCCTGTCCTGCAGCCATTGGGTTCCGTGTAACAGGTCCCGAGACCCTCCGCGGCCGCGTCCCAGGGCAGATCCGGGGCCGGGGGGGGGGGGGTTCGGGGGGGGGGCTGCTGTGCATCTGAAGTCTGGGGCAGGGAGAGAAGGGTCCCCAAAGGATAGAATGGGGGGCGGGTTCTCGCTGAGCTTCCAAACGGAGGGGCTCCGGTGGGGGGCGGGATCCCCACTCACCCCCTCTTTCTCGGGGCCTGTTCCTCCCAGAGCGTCATGCTCCAGATCGCGGCCACTGAGCTGGAGAAAGAGGAGAGCCGCCGGGAGTCCGAGAAAGCCAACTACCTGGCTGAGCACTGCCCGCCCCTGCACCTGCCGGGGTCCATGTCCGAGGTGCAGGTGAGAGGGGCTGCTGCCCCCGGCTGGGAGACCGGCCCCCGGGCCCTCGATCCTCAGCGGGCCCCCGGCCCCCCACTGTCTGCCCCCGGCTGGGGGACCGGAATCCGGGCCCTCGATCCCCAGCGGGCCCCGGGCCCCCCACTGTCTGCCCCCGGCTGGGAGACCTGCGTCCGGGCCCTCGATCCCCAGCGGGCACCCAGGGGCACGCGTCGGGTCCGCCCCCCCCAGGGCTGACTCCTCCAGTCATCCCCAGCCCCCCCCCCAGCTCAGCCTGGCCCTTAATGGACCTTCTGCCCCGCCCCCCCAGGACCTCTGCAGGCAGCTCCACGCCAAGGTCGATGCAGCTGAAGAGGAGAAGTATGACATGGAAGTGAAGGTTCAGAAAAGCACAAAGGAGGTTCGTGGCACCAGGGGTGCCCTCTGCCCTTTGCCCTCTGCCCTCTGCTCCCCGGGGGTGGGGGGCCCCAGGGAGGAAAACCTCAGGGAACCGGGGAGCCCCTTCCCCTCCCGGCCCCGGCCCATCCCGGGCATCCCCGTCTCCCTCCAGCTGGAAGACATGAACCAGAAGCTCTTTGACCTTCGAGGCAAGTTCAAGAGGCCTCCTCTGAGGAGGGTGAGGATGTCGGCTGACGCCATGCTGAAGGCGCTGCTGGGCTCCAAGCACAAGGTGTGTATGGACCTGAGGGCCAACCTGAAGCAGGTGAAGAAGGAGGACACCGAGAAGGTAAGGGGGGGCCTCCTCCCCCACTCAGCCCTCAGCCCTCCCCTTCCTCTCCCCTCCCTCCCTCTTTCTCCCTCCTCCCTCCCTCCCTCTTTCTGCCTCCTCCTCCCTCCCTCCTTCCTCCTTCTCCCTCCCTCCCTCCCTCCCTCTCCCTCCTCCCTCCTCCTCCTCGAAGCTCATCCCCTCTCCCAGCTCCGGACACCAGCAGAGCTTCAGGGCCGATGGTCACCCTTGCTGACCTTTCAAACGATTTCCGGGAGCCTCATTTCAGGCCCCGAATCTCGTGGCCGTCCCACTCCCCACAAGGCCTGACCAGGATTTCCCTCCCCCACTTACTTTGGAAAGTGTTTCTGCCGTGGGCAGAGGTCGGGGTTCCCTCCTCCCTCCCAGAGGGGAGCCTGAGGGGGGGGGAGGGCTGGCCGACCGTCATCCCTCCGAGACAAGCCTGCTTCCTGTGGAGACTCAGGTGTCCCAAGTGTGGGCACCTCCACCCCCTGGGGGTTTGGGGGGGGCGGGGCAGGAGGCACAGCTGAGCCTCCCTCGTCACCTCCCAGGAAAGGGACCTTCGTGACGTGGGTGACTGGAGGAAGAACATTGAAGAAAAGTCTGGAATGGAGGGCAGAAAGAAGATGTTTGAGACCGAGTCCTAGGCCCGCCCGCCTGCCCAGATGCCCGCTGGCCCGCCCGCCATTTGCCCACCTGCCCCCGCCTGCCCTCCAGGCTTCCCCGCCCCCACCCAGATCCTATTTATTCCAGGCCCATTTCTCCGGCCCCTTTGCCAAGGCCAGCCCCTCCGAAGCCGCGCCCCCAGTGCCCCCACGGGCTCTCCAAGGGGCCCCAGAGAGCCCAGCAGCGGCCCCGCCCCCGCGTGCAGGGGCCCGTCCTCCCGCAGAAACTAGCCGTGTAAATAAAGCTTTGGAAGTCCAGCCGCGCTGTCCATCCCTTCCCGCTCCCTGGTCACCCCAGGAGCCTCCGGCCTTGGGGCCGCGCGTTTCCTGCACCCACTCACGGTCACGTGGAATTACATATGGGGAAACTGAGTCCCAGAAGAGCGGGGTCCCCCAGTCACATTCTCAGGGGCACTCTGAGAGTCTCCAAGGTTACCCGTAGACCGGCAGCAGGACCCCAGGCCCGCCCACTGCTGAGTGCTCACATCTTTTCAGACTCAAATGCTCTGGAGGGGGGTAAAGGCAGGTCTGGAGCCTCCGCTGCTGATGCCCGCTGTGGGCTGGTGAGCGGGCGCAGGAGAGCCCGTCCGCTCCTTCCCGGGGCGCCGACCAGAGCGCCACGAGCATGAGGGCAACTGGGCATTCCGGCCCTTGTGGGGGAAAGAGACAAAGATCTGAGATCAGCAGGTTCCACTCTTCCTGCCCACGGATGCCAGGCAGGATGCCCTGCACTGGCCCAACTCTGCCACCTTGGGCAGGAGGGGGAGGCATCCAGGGTGGGGGAGGGGAGTCATTCAGGGTGGGGGAGGGGTATCATCCAGGTCGCTCCTCTCAAAGGAGAGGGGCTTCCTCTCCACCCCCCACCCAGTCCCACAACAAGCACACCCTGTACTTAGGTACTGGCACCCTGGCCCAAGTGCCCATGTCCCATGGAAGCCCCGGAGGGGGGGAGGGTGGTCTTGCAGGTGTGCCTCAGCGCTTTGGGGAGCCCTCTCTCAGTTAGCTGACTCCTTCACCCCCCTTTCCCCACCCTCTGTCGCCGAGCTCTGTGGGGGCCCCTTCTCTCCTGTGACCCTGCCCCCAGGCTCCGCCTGCCTCAGGCTCCCCCCTCCAGTTGTCTGTCTCCCATTTGGCTTCAAAGTGACTTTGCAAAGCTGACATCACCCCCCTCACGGCGCCCTGTCACCCCCAGCAGCAAACATGAGCCACCCGCCCCTCCTGCCCTCCAGACCTCAGCCCTCCTCCCTGCGCTGGGCCGTGCTCTGGGCCGGCCTCCAGCTCTCCCCTTTCACCCCGGCCCTTCCCTCTGATGATTCCCCGTGTGTCCCATCTGCAGCCCCCGCCCCCAGACCGGGAGCTCGCGCCCCTCGTGTTCCCCGCAGCGGGAACCCGTCCGGAGCTCGCTGCCTCCCAGCTCCTGAGGCCGCACCGAGGCCGCAGTCTTCCGCAGGCAAACCCCCAGACCCGACGCTCCCGCTCTCATTTGGGCTTTTTGCCTTTTCAAGAAGACTTTAGCATCAGCTGAGGGGCTCCACCCGGCCCTCACTGAAGGTGTCTGACGACGGGCCTGAGAAGCACTAAGAAAGCACCGAGCCGCGGCCTCCTCCCCGTGATGGGGAAAGCTCCAGCACTGTCCGTGGTCCAGGAGCCCGCAAACGCCGCCAGCAAATTCACAAAGTGCCCGGATGAGCTCCTCTGGGCAACTGAACTGTTTAAAATTCGTTTTTAAATTTTCTTTCTTTGTTCTGATTAAAGCGTTTTATTTTCAAAATACACTCGCCATTTTCAACATTCACCCTCGCCAAACCTCGGGTTCCAATTTTTTTTCCCCTTCTGTCCCCCACCTACTCCTGCACTGGCAAGTGATCCAATATATGGTAGACATGTGCAATTCTTCTGTACATATTTCCACCCTTATCTTGCTGCACAAGAAAAATCAGATCAGAAAGGGATAAAAATGAGAAAGAAAACAAAAAGCAGGCGGACGACAACAAAAAAACAGTGAGAACGCAGTGTTGGGGACCACACTCAGTCCCCACAGCCTCTCTCAAAGGGTAGAGGGCTCTTCATCACAAGGTCATGGGAAATGTCCTCAGTCATCTCAGTGCTGAAGAGCCACATCCGTCAGAAGTGATCATTGTATAGTCTTGTTGTTGCCGTGTATAATGAGCTCCTGGTCCTCCTCACTTTCCTCAGCATCAGTTCATGGAAGTCTCTCCAGGCCTCTGTATTCATCCTGCTGGTCATTTCTTACAGAACAATAATATTCCATAACATTCATATACCACAATTTATTCAGCCATTCTCCAACTGATGGGCATCCACTCAGTTCCCAATTTCTGGCCACTACAAACAGGGCTGCCGCAAACATTTTGGCACATACAGGTCCCTTTCCCTTCTTTAGTATCTCTTTGGGGTATAAGCCCAGTAGTAGCACTGCTGGATCAAAGGGTATGCACAGTTTGATAACTTTTTGAGCATAGTTCCAAATTGCTCTCCAGAATGGCTGGATTCGTTCACAACTCCACCAACAATGCATCAATGTTCCAGTTTTCCCACATCCCCTCCAACACTCATCATTATTTTTTCCTGTCATCTCAGCCAATCTGACAGGTGAGTAGTGGCACCTCAGAGTTGTCCGAATTTGTCTTTCTCTGATCAATAGTGATTTAGAGCATTTTTTTCATATGACTAAACATGGTTTCAAGTTCTTCATCTGAAAACTGTCTGTTCATCTCCTTTGACCATTTTTCAATTGGAGAATGGCTTGATTTCTTATAAATTAGAGTCAGTTCTCTATATATTTTGGAAATGAAGCCTTTATCAGAACCCTTGGATATAAAATCCCCCCCCCACCCAGTTTTCTGCTTCTCTTCTAATCTTATCTGCATTAGTTTTGTTTGTACAAAACCTTTTTTAACTTAATATAATCAAAATGATCCTTTTTGTATTTCATAATGTATTCTGGTTCTTCTTTGTCATAAATTCCATCCTTCTCCATCATCTGAGAGGTGGACTCTCCTTTGTTCTTTTAATCTGCTCATAGTATCACTCTTTTATGTTTAAATCATGAACCCACTTCGACCTTATCTTGGTATAGAGTGTTAGGTGTGGGTCAGTGCCTAGTTTCTGCCATACTGTTTTCCAATTTTCCCAGAAATTTTTATCAAATAATGAATTCTTATCCTAGAAACTGGGGTCTTTAGGCTATTAAACACTAGATTGGTATAATCACTGACTACTCTGTCTTGTATAGGAATACATATAGATTATGTATATATATTCTTACATATTATATATATATATATTCTTATATATAGTATCTATATTCTTATATATTGTGCATATGTAGGAATATATATCATGTATATATTCTTATATATTATATATATATATATATTCTTACATATTGTATATTATGTATATATGCTTACATATTATGTATATATATTATGTGTATATGTATATAGGAATACATATATATTATGTATATATATTCTTACATATTATACATATTCTTATATATTATGTATATATTCTTACATATATTTCTTCTTTTATATATTATGCATATATATTCTTATGTATATTATGCATATATTATTATATATTATATATTCTTACATATTATATATATTCTTTTATTTACATTCTTACATATTATATATATTATGTATATATTGTTATATCTTATGTACATATATTCTTACATATTACATATATGCTTATATATTATATAAATATATTCTTATATATCATATATATTCTTTTATATATTATGTATATATTCTTATATATTATGTACATATATTCTTATATATTATGTATCTATATTCTTATGTATTACATATATACATTCTTATATATTATGTATATATATTCTTTTATATACATTCTTACATATTATTTATATTCTTATCTATATTCTGTATCTATTGTTATATATTATGTACATATATTCTTACATATTTTATATATTCTTATGTATTATGTATCTATATTCTTATGTATTATATATATTCTTATATATCATGTACATATATTCTTTTATATACATTCTTACACATTATTTATATTCTTATCTATATTCTGTATCTATTGTTATATATTATGTACATACATTCTTACATATTTTATATATTCTTATATATTATATCTATATTCTTATGTATTATATATACATTCTTATATGTTATGTATATATATTCTTTTATATACATTCTTACATATTATTTATATTCTTATCTATATTCTGTATCTATTGTTATATATTATGTACATACATTCTTACATATTTTATATATTCTTATGTATTATGTATCTATATTCTTATGTATTATATATATTCTTATATATTATGTACATATATTCTTTTATATACATTCTTACCTATTATTTATATTCTTATCTATATTCTGTATCTATTGTTATATATTATGTACATATGTTCTTACATATTTTATATATTCTTATGTATTATGTATCTATATTCTTATATATTATGTACATATATTCTTTTATATACATTCTTACATATTATTTATATTCTTATCTATATTCTGTATCTATTGTTATATATTATGTACATATATTCTTACATATTTTATATATTCTTATGTATTATGCATCTATATTCTTATGTATTATGTATCTATATTCTTATATATTATGTACATATATTCTTTTATATACATTCTTACATATTATTTATATTCTTATCTATATTCTGTATCTATTGTTATATATTATGTACATACATTCTTACATATTTTATATATTCTTATATATTATATCTATATTCTTATGTATTATATATATACATTCTTATATATTATGTATATATATTCTTTTATATACATTCTTACATATTATTTATATTCTTATCTATATTCTGTATCTATTGTTATATATTATGTACATACATTCTTACATATTTTATATATTCTTATATATTATATCTATATTCTTATGTATTATATATATACATTCTTATATATTATGTATATATATTTTTATATACATTCTTACATATTATTTATATTCTTATCTATATTCTGTATCTATTGTTATATATTATGTACATACATTCTTACATATTTTATATATTCTTATATATTATGTATCTATATTCTTATGTATTATATATATACATTCTTATATTCTATTCTCATATACAGGAATGACCTATTCCACTGATCAATCCTCTGCTTCTCAGTCTTTTCCATGCAGTTTTGATGGCCGCTGCTCTATAATATAGTTTTAGGCCGGGTACAGCGAGGTCACCTTCATTTTGGGCACCCTAATTTTGCAGACTTTCCCATAAGCCCTCATGACTGACCTCATCAGAAGCCCCCAGATGCTACGTACAGACTTTGCCCCTGCTCCCGGCATCTCTCCTGCAGTGGTTGGGCAGTCCACACCCAGCCCCCTCTGCAGCCACACTAGCTCTCCAGCCCCAGACTTCCCCCCAGATGTAGGGCCAGCCTGTTAAGGAGGACTCCGCAAGGGTCTTGCCAGCGGTGACCAAGAGCGAGCCTCCTGTGCTGGTCACAGGACAATCTATTGCCCTTCCTTGTACAGAGGTGGACAGCGGAGGCGTCCTGGAGCCTTGGGCCTCCGCCTCCTTTTGCCAGGCACTCTGGATGTTTCCAGTTGGCTTTCAGAGGAGCAATGGCCCCTCCACCTTGCGAACCTCAGCCGTAGCAGCCTCAGCCGTGGTGCTTTCCCACAGGAGAGTAGCCTGATGACATTGAGAAGCTCTTCTTCAGCTGAACGTGGGACAGGAGCGACCATTTCTGCGTCCGTGGCTCCAGCGCTGATTCCTGGTGGTCTGGCGGGAACACTATCGGGCGTCCAGCCCATCTCTCCGGGAGCATCCTGGTCCCTAATGCACACGGCTCCGTGGGCACTGAGGAGTTGAGGGGGACCCGTGGTCTTTGGCCTATGAGTAGTCTTCAGGGTGTCATGAGAGCGCTTCAGATGGTTCCTTTCAATGTAAAGCTGGGCTTTGTGGGCCTTTTCACTGAGGCGAGAATCCTGCATCTCCCTGAGTATTTTACCTCTGATGGGGTTGAATTGATGCAGGTGTGGAGCCAGCAGTCCCTTGGTCATTTTGAAGGCCAAGGATCCTAGCTTGCCTTGGCGGGAGGCTCTCCAGGGACAATCGCCTTGAGGCTGAGATCGGGGCTTGCTGGAGCTGGCTCAGGGTCCGGGAGGCTCTGAAGGAGAGCGTGGGAGAGTGAGAGCCAGAGCGAAGGTCTGTGGAGCCCTCGTGCTGGCCATTGCTGTAGGTAGTCAGCCTGGGCAGCTTAGCGGCGCTGCGTCGGGGAAACGACTCGCCGCCGTTGGAGTTCTGCAGCTCGCCCGGCAGGTGGGACCCGGGACGCCAAGGCCTTTTCCATGCCACGCTGCCCAGCCTCCGACCCCACGGCAGAGGGCACAAATCTGTTGTTCAGATGCCAACATCTGCTTGCCAGAGAGTTTATTTCCGGAGGGCTCACACATGGCAAGCACTGGGGCCGGGGGAGCACAAAAACTGATTCCAAGACTCACTCAAGTCTCTCTGAAGAACTTTGGAATTAACCGGATCACATGGAGCCACCGGCCCAGGATCACCCAGCATGGTGCTCCCCCTCCCCCCCAACACACACACACAAGGGGCCAGGCTCTAGCAGCAAAGCAGGACTGTTAGCACAGAGGAAACTTGAGGCCCAAAGTTAGGGAAGCCCCTGAAATGTTCAGAGGGTCTCCTTGTGCTGACCTACGGGAGGCACTCTGAGCCGGAGCTGGCCGGCCATCCAGGTGGACGCCAGTGACTCCACTGCAACACAGCGACATCGTTTTGGCCTTCTCCCAGAAGGAAGGACAAATCCCACAGGACCTGGCACAGAGGTGCCTCATAAAGCACACGGTGGGTGCTTAGTAAAGGACACAGAGTAGGTGCTTAATAAAGCAGGGACACAGAGTAGGTGCTTAATAAATGCTCCTGGTCTGGCTGGCAGAGGAGTCAGCCCATACCCTGGGCTCCTTTTGGCCTTCAGAGGTCTGTGGGCCCAGTGGCTACCATGAGTCTGAGCTAGAGGGACCAGCCACCCCTCTGCCCTTGGTCATTCCTGAATCATTGCCTTATCACTGCCCCCATCCCCCCCTTCTCCCCACCATCCCCCCCCCACATCCCCTCCTGGACCTTGGTCCAGGGCTGGGCTCTCTCTCCACCTCCCTCCCTGCCATTGCTCTCATGCCCTTCTAGGGGCTCTCTAGGAACTCCTAGATCAGTTGAGGCCCTTTGTTCTGGCCACAGGGTCCAAACCACTGGGCTTCTGGTGGCCCGTTCGGTCACCCCCGTGAGGCTCTCCTCGGGACAAGCTCTGGGGACAGAGCTTGGATTTCAGGCTGGATGGATCTGAAATTCCAAGGGGGTTTCTGTGTCTCTCCCTTTTTTTTTTTTTCCTGAGGTAATTGGGGTTAAGTGACTTGCCCAGTGTCCCACAGCCAGCAAGTGTCTGAGACCAGATTTGAACTCAAGCCCTGACTTTAGGGCGGGTGCTCTATTGACTCTGCCAGCTGACTGCCCCCGTCTCTTTCTGTAAGTGGAGACTGGGAGTCAAGGCTGGGGGCTGGGGCTGGGGGCTGGGCACCCCAAGCCCACCTGGCCGGGACCCTGGGGAGAGGATGAATGAGCTGGATCCCAAGAGGGTGAAACCACCTTTGAGGAGGACCAGGCCCCAGGGAAGCAGGAGGGGGAATGGGAGATGGAAGCCCCAAATGGCCCCCCCCGAACAAGAGCCCCTGCTGGCCCCCCCCCCCGAAGCTGCCTTCTGGGCCTCTCCCAGAAACAGGGAGCTGACTCTCAGGAAGCAGCCGTCCGTCCCCGGGAAGCTTTCCTCCTGACAGCCGCCCAAACCTGCTTCTCTGGCCACCCCCCCCCCGGGCCCTGGCTCTGCCCTGTGGGCCCACTGAGCGAAGCTGTCCCCCACGGACAAGCCGGAGACAGCAGGGAGCCCCCCTTCACCCTTAAAAGCAGCAACTTCCAGAAAGTCTCCCCCAGACCTCAGGATCCCTGGGACTCTGGCCCCCATGGCCCCTTCCTGGCCCCCATGGGCTCCTATGGTCCCTCCCTAGCCCCAGGTCCCTGTTCCAGCTCCGCTCACAAGCTGAGCTCCCCAGGCCGGAAGGTGCAGGCCGGAGCTGGAGCGGCCGTGGGTGGGCTGCCCCGCCCAGCGGGACCCCGGCCCTCCTCCAGCCCGGCCCGGCCCCCCACCGGCTTGCTCAACGCTTCCTGGAGACTTTGAGGTTTTCCTCTTCACAAAATGAGTCTCTTTTTTAAAAGCCCAAGGGCCCCCTCCCCCAAACCTCAGCCTGTGGGGCGGAAGGAGGAAGTGGGCCGAGTGACGCCCTCCCGGCCGGTCCCACAGGCCCCGCACCTGCCCCGGCACACACCTGCTCCCGCGCCGGCCAGGGCCCATGGCGGAGGCAGAGATGGAGCGGGACCCCGCAGAGGGAGGCCCCGAGGAGGAGCAGCCGCTGGTGGAGACTGCTGGGTAAGGAAGGGCCCCGGGCCCGGCCAGCTGGGGATGCTCCCCCAGGCCCCGGCCCCGGCTCTGCCACCTGAGTCTCGGGTGACCCTTCTCGGTCCCTCCGAGATTGTTTCCTCTTCTGCAAAGCGGCTGGGCTGGGGCGGGGCCGCTTCCTGCCAGGCCCGTCTCTGACTGGGGACCCAGGAAGGCCGCCCCGCCACCCCCGCCAAGGGCCCGGCTTCTCTGATCACTGAAGGGCTGCTCCTGACTGACCCGGAAAGGGGACTCAGCCGGGGCGGGGGGTGCACGGACACAAGCATCCGGGGCTCCCGCTTGGGGCCCAGCAGCCTCGTGGCCCTGGGAGAGTTCTGGGGCCCTCCCAGTGTGGGAGGGGTCGGGTCCCTCTGTGGGGGCCACTGGCCAGGCCGAGGGGCTCGGGCCCGGGGGAAGGGGATGGCTTCTCTTGGACCCGCCGGTGTCTGGGCCCCCCCGTCCGTCAGGAGCTTCTGTGATGAATCATTAGGGGAAGGGATGGGAAGGGGCCAGGGGGGCGGGGGGTCTGGGGCCCCTGTGATGCTGGGGAAAGATGGAAGCATTTCCATGGGACCCGCCAGATGCCGGCTCTCATTCTTATGTCACACTCGGGGCAGCTACGTGATCGCTGAGGGTCAGGGACGAGCCAGGGAGCTCCGGCTCCCAGAGCTGGGCCTCAGGGGATAGGCCGGGCTCACTGTCGGCCCCTCGGGCCCCAAACGGGGACCACCTGAGGCAGAGTGGCCTGAGGGCTCCAGGATGAGGCGGAAGCCAGGCCGCCCTCACCCCTACGGGGGGCCCAGGTGGCAGAGGACGTCCCTGGGCTCTGGGCCCGGGGAAGGGCGGGGAAGTGCCGGCTCCAGGCCCGGCCGGGGCTGGGAGGGGGTTAGTTCCTCTTGCCGGGTCCCTCCCAGCCCGGCCTGACCCGGGCCTCTCCTCCCTTCCACTGTGGCCTCTTCTGTTCTCCCAGGATGCCCAGGGCCCGGCCGGGCCTGCCCCCTCTGCCTCGGCACCCGGCACACACGGGCTGCTTGTGGGGATTCCTCTGTTCCCCATTGGGGGGGTCAGCCCCGAGCCCCGGGACCCTGAGCCGTGGGGAGCCCAGCCGAGGTCCAAACCCTGCCCCGCTGTGGCTCAGGGAGCTGAATGGGGCCGGGGAGAGGAGGCTCCCAGCCACGTGGGCCGTGTCTCTCAGGGGGCCCTGGGCCCGTGGGGCACTTGGGGGGGCACAGGTTCTAGACTGCACTTCCGAGGGATGGTGAAGGGGGGAGAACGAGCCTGGCTGGAGCATGGGGGCAAAGGGGGGAAGGGGGGCCGGGCCACGGCCAGGGGTGCTCCAGGAGAAGGAAGGCTGGGGGCTGCCTGCGGCTGAGGCACCCGGACCCGCTCTGGGCACTGACCCCGTGGCCCGTCTGAAGGTCTCGGGGGTCCGAGCGATTCCCCCTCCATGGGCATTGGCCCAGGCTCTGCCATGGCCTGCAGGGGGCTCCAGCTCCAGAACCAGGGAAGGAAGCAAGGGGTTCTGACCCTCGACCCCAGAGGACCGAGAGGGACATTTGTGTCCCGGAGGCTCCAGAGGGTGAGGGAGAGCCAGAGGCTCCCAGCCAGGGGCCTGTCCCCTCCCCTCCCCCTCCCCCCCCATCTCCCTCTTAACTGGGGCTGAGCAGAATGGAAAGGTTGGGGGGGGGGCGGCGCAGGGAGCCCGGGCTCGGGGTGTCCTGGTCGTGACGAGAGTCATGAGGGAGTTGCTGCCGTGAGGAGGCAGGACCCGGCGTTCCGAGTGCTCAGGAGTTGTGCCGGGGCCGGGGACAGCACGCAGGGCACCGACAGGTGCTCCTGGGACAGCTGCCCCGGCCCCCCCCCCCGGCCCCCCGCCCTTCCCCAAGATGGAGCTTGCGTCACCGGGCGCAGTCGGGGCCAGCTGTCCCCACGTCCTCGCCCTCCTCGGCCCCGTCCTCGCCCTCCTCGGCCTGAGCTTTGACCATGAATGGACATGGGCTCGGGCCGGAGGCCCCCCCCCCCCGCCCTTCCTCCTTGGCCTCCTCCTTAACCCCCCCTTTCAGCTGTTGTGCATTCCCCAGATCCCTGGGTGAGCCGCGGCCCATCCAAAGCAGGCCTGGAGCTGGGGGGGCCCAGAAGGCCCCGGGCCGGACACCGATCCCTCTGCCCGGCCTCCGGGCGGCTTTGGGAGCCGATGCCGGGACACTGGGGGATGGGACCGGGGCACCTGTGCTCCTTCCATGGGGGGGGGGCCCGGGGCAGGGGCCGGGGCAGGGGCCGGGGAGTCCAGCTAGGATGTGTGCACTCTGGACATCAGATTTCTCCCAGGAACCCCACCCCCCAAATAAAAGGGAGAGAAAAGGCAAGACACAGAGACAGAGACAGAGAGAGACACACACACACACACACACACACACAGAGACAGAGACAGAAAGAGATAGAGAGACAGAGACAGAGAGACAGAGACAGAGAGAGAGACAGAGAGAGGGAGAGAGACAGAGACAGAGAGAGACAGAGAGACAGAAACAGAGAGACAGAGACAGAGAGACAGAGACAGAGACAGACAGAGAAACAGAGACAGAGAGAGAGACAGAGAGAGGGAGAGAGACAGAGACAGAGAGACAGAGAGATGGAGGGAGGGGAGAGCTTCCTGGGGGCAAGAACTGAGGCCAGCCTGGACCCCCCACCCCCGTGCTGATGTCACCCCCCTTCCTCCTTTCTCCAAATGCAGAACTGAGACGTGGTTTTCAGAATGAAACTGAGCTTTAGACACGAACCTAAAAAACGGGATTTTTAGCTGTGGCCAGAGGGAGTTTTCAGAGCCTTCCTGAGTGGAAGCTCCCTGTCCCCGTGGGGGGGCGGCCTCCAGCAGCGGCCCAGCACCCAGAGCCCCCGGAGCCGGGCAGGAGCTGTCGGAGCACGGGTCCCCTCTGCGCCCCGGCCTGGCCCACAGCCCTGGGTACAAGGAGAGTCTCACGGTTTTTACTGAAGATCAGAGATGGGGGGGGGGATTCTGTGAGAATCAGGGTGACTCCGGCTTCCCCCCGGGGCCAGGGCCCAAAGAGGGGCCGCTGGCCCAACGCCAGCTCTGCGCCTGCTCCCCGTGCGCCCCCTGGGCGGCGGCCCCGGCACCGGGCAGGCTCCCGGAGGGACCCGGGCCCCGCCCCCGCCCCATTTCCTTACCTCTGCCCCCCAGGGGGTCTGGGGCTGCCCAAGGTCCCTTTCCACCGCCAGGGGGCTCCCTCCCCCATCCCTGGTTCCCCAGAATTGCGGGAACTCCCAGTCTGGTCCCAGGGACTTTCTCTGTCTCAGGGTCCCTTCCACAGTCTGGGGGGGCCCCAGGCCAGGGGGAATTTGCACCCGGGGGGGCTTTCAATCTGCCCTCTTTAAGCCCTGGTCTCTTGTCTCCCCGCAGGAGGGAGGTTGGGGATGTTCACCCGCAGCTGGTGGCTCATGTCCTTCAGCTCCCACGGGGCCCCTCCCTTTGTGTCTGTGTTCTCCTTGGGGAGGGGGGTCCCCGGGCCCGGGACAGAGTCCTCAGAGTGAGCAAACTCTTCCCGCCTCCAGCCTGGAGCTCTGCCCTGGGCCTTGCTCCCGTCCCCAGAAGGGGTCAACTGACCCACCCGTGGAATTACCGGACACAAAGGGGGGTCAGCGTGGGCCCTGAGGGGGGACCATGGGGGGGGTCAGCGTGGGCCCTGAGGGAGGGTTTGTGTGAGCCCTGAGGGGGGGCCTGAGGGGGAGCCTGAGGGGGGTCAGAACAGTTCCTGGGGGGCATCGGGGCTGGAGTCCCAGGGACTTGGGCTCTCGCCCCCCCCTGGGCTCCAGTTTTCTGTGGGTGCGAGGGGGGCCCAGCGCTGTGCCGACCACCCCTGGGCAGGGACAGGATTCTTATCCGGGGGTGAGTGGTTGGGGGCCCGCCCGAGGCCTGGAGTCTGGGTCCGGCCTCCTGGCTTCCATCCCCTGCATTCCCGGGGCCCCCGGCTGCTCAGGGAGCTCCCTCTGGAGGGCGGGGCTGAGGGACACCGGGGCTGGAGCCTGGGGGGCGGGGGGGGGGGCAGGGGGGGAGCACGGGGAGGCCTGAAGGGGGGCTGGGCAGTGGAGAGACCAGAGACCTCCCAGGAAGTTCTGGGCTCTTCTTTGGGACAGATAAGCCCTCGGGGGCTGCAGGGGAGGCAAACAGGAACCTGGATGGGAGGGACAAAGCCCCAGGAAATCCCCGGGGCCCCTCGGAACTCCCCAGGGGCCTGGCAGGCGGCCTTCCCCCCTCCCCGCCCCCCCGAGGCTGCCAGCAGCCTCTGTCCGGGAAGGGAGCCGGGAAATGGGCCGATAACCTCTGGATGGGGGAGGAGTGAACCTGCCCTGGGCAGTGAGGGCCCAAGGAGGAGCCGGGAGCCACAGGGCAGGGGCTTTCTGGGCTGCGGGACAGATACTCCCTCCCCCCCCCCCAGCCCGAGGAGCCGGGAGCTGGCCACCGGCCAGTCATTGTCCCCAGGCTTGTGAGCAAGGGCCCAATGGCCCCGACCGGGGCTTTCTGAAGACCCTTCCCCTGAATTCAGGATTCTGACTCTCCAGGAGGGCCCGGCTTGTCCCGAGCTCCCAGCAAGCCCTGCTCCAGCGGGGCACAGACCCAGGCCCTTTCAGAGAGGGCTGTGGCCAAGGGGCCAAACTGGGGGGAGCGGGCAGGGGGCATCGTGCTCAGGGGGGGCTGGGCCGCCTGGGAGGCAGAAGGGGGGGCTCGTGCCTGGGGGGGCCTGGGCCCCCAGCTTTGTCCCTGAGAAGCTGCTGTCAGCCCCCTGTGCAGGGGCGCTCCTGGCTCAGCGGCCCCGCTTCTGCCTCCACCTGGGGGCCCATCTCCCTCCTTCCCCGACCCCACCTTTGTCCCCATTGATACTCCTTCCTCGGCGCCTGTCCCATCCTTCCTTCCTCAGTGGATTCCCCCAAGAATCTCGGCCATGAAAAGCCCCCCTTCCTGCCGACCCCCCCAGTCCGAGGCACCTTCCCCCCCCCAGCCAGGCTTTCTCCATCACACCCCACAGAAGGGACGCTCGCCCCGCGCCCCTGGCCCCGGCCTTTCTATCTCCGACCCCCACTGCCCTCAGCCCAGCTGCTGCCCGGAGATGCCGGGCTCTGGCCGGTGGGGGAGCAAGGGGGGGCAGCTGGGGCGGAGCCGGGCGGGGCAGCGCCTTCCTGGGCCCCCCCCACCGCCCCCTACATTCCCAGGCCACTCCCGAGCTTCTTCTGGAGCCAGGGCTATATTAAGAACCTGGGGCCAAATTTGCAGGGGGGGGGGGCGCCTCCAGTTGTTTGGGAGGACAAAAATGTGTCTCTTTGGAAGGGAGGACTCTGGCTCCCTGAATATTCTGGGGGGGCCGCGCCTCCCCCCACCTAATCTTCCCCCTCACAAGTGTGCCCCCCTGCAGCCACTTCCCTTGGGCGTCACACCCCCCTTTCCCCCCCTCTCTCATCCCTCCTCCTTGTCTCTGCCCCCTGGGAGAGCGAGGCCGGGACCATCCGGCCGTGTATCTGCGGCCCCCGAGATTCTCGGCCTCCCCTTGTCCGCTCCTTTGGGAAGCCAAGTTTCTTCTCTCCCTTGATTCGACGCTAGAGCTTCCCTTGCAGGCCCCACTGGGGAAAGTGGGCGGGGGGGGGGGGCACTGCGGGTGACCTCTGCCTTAGGAACCGCACTCGCGGAAGGAAAAGTGGGCGTCCCGGACCCTCGTGTGGTCTCTGGAGGCGAGTGACCGCCTCACACGCTCCCTGCTTCTCGGGCCTTGCCCTCCGCTGGGGACAGGGGACACCCTCGCAGGGAGGGAGCTCGAGTCCCGGCCGGCTCGACCTTTGGGCCCAGAGCTCGGTGCCCCCTAAAGGAAGGGTCTCCAGGGCCCCCGCCCCGGATCCCCTAATGAGCCGAGCGCCAAGGAGAGCAGCCTGGGAAGGGCGCGGGGAGAGGCGCCTCCCTTGTCCCAGGCCGAAGCTGACCCGGCTGGTCTCCCTTAGATTGAATCGGGCTCCGGAGGCCAGAGAAGGTCCCCAAGACCAAGAGAAGGGGGGTCCCGAGGGGGCCGTGGTCCGGGGACACACGGGTGAAACTCAAGGGGGGAAGCCCAGAAGGGACATCGCGGTGGCAGAAGGGAGACATGGGAGCGGCCGGGGATGGCAAAGCCAAGGGGAAGGGCCGTCGTGATGGAGGAGGCCGGCGTCAATGGCCAAGCAAGGCACAGTGTCCCCGATGGCCGGCAAGGGCCACCCTCGGGCACCGGGCAGGGCCAGCCCCCGCCGGAGAGCCGAGGAGAGGGAGCGCTTGAGCGGGGCACAGGGCCGACAGTCCGAGGCTTCTGGGAGATTCGGGAGAGCGACGGGAGGGTGAACGTCTCCCTCAGAACGGACGTCAAGATCCCCAAAGCCAGAAGTCTCGGGTTCTAAATTTGGCTCATTTCCGTTTCTGGCAGTTACTCAATTGGGCAAAAGGGGAAGTTCAGGAAGAAAACACGCACCTAGACTTCAGCAGAGCCTGACTCTTGTTGGGGACCCCCAGCTCGCCATGGTGCACAGGGCCCCGGTCTGGAGTCAGGGGGGCTCCTCAGACGCTCACTGGCTGCGCTCGCCTCAGTGTACGTTTGTAGGTGCCCCCGGGGGCCGGGCGACAGGCGGGGGGCATCAAGGCAGAGGAAACTCAGTTGGGGCAAATGGAAAGTCTCTCAGTTGGGCTCCGAAACTCAGCCCCCCAATGGCAAGAAGGGAGAGGAGATGCAGATGAGATCTGGGGATCTTGGTGGGCCACAAGCTCGGAAGTGGTGTGGCAGCGCTAGGGTCCTTCCCCCCATCCCCAGTACCGAGAGCCCTCAGAAGAAGGAGCCTTTGGGAGATGGCTCTCTCCCCTCCGGCCCCCAAATCCCCCTTGCTTTGCTGGTTGAGTGTCTTTCGTTCCAAGAGGACCATGACATTAGGGAGCTGACGGCAGGATGTGAGAGTGAATTGGATAAGGGAGGAAGGGCTGGGCAAGGTCACTGGCCACACTTTCCCCCAGGAGCCCTCAGTGGTCAGATATGGATCAGGACGCCCTAATTGCCTGGCTCTTGCTTTGGAACACTGGCGCAGCCCCTCCTGGTTTGAGTGGGTTTCTAGCCCCCTCCCTCTGGGTCACAGACCCTGCAAGTATAGAGAGCAGCCCGGCCCAGGGCTGCGGGGCGATCATCCCCCAGAGGCCAGAGGGACAAAGGCAGCTGGGACATGGGGGCAGGGCCCCGGGCAAAGGCCTGGCACTCAGCACTGGTCCCGGCTCAGATCCAGCCCCAGGGGCTCCCTGCTGCTCCCCAAACACTTCCAGGTCTCCATATTTGCGGGTCCTCCCCTCCAGCTTTTAGATTCCCATCTTCTTCCTGTTGTTCACTGACTCTGTGACCCCTTTGGGGGTTTTCTGGGCAGAGATATGGAAGTGGTTTGCTATTTTACAGAGGAGGAAATTGAGGGCAAAGAAGGTGAAATGACTTGCTTAGGGTCACCCAGCAAGTGTCTGAGGCTGGATTGGGACTCCAGGCCCCGAGGGGGCCCATCCTGATTTCCCAGCTGTTAGGGCCTTCCCTCCCAGATGGCCTTCCACCTACTCTCGGCCAGCACAAGTTAGCCACTCGGCGGTCTCCCCCATTAGAGGGAAAGTTCCTTGTTGATTTTTCCTTCCCCCAGTTCTGAGTCCCCTCTGAGGATGCTGAACGGGATGGCAATGCCCAGGGAAGCCCAGGGATAACCCCACCAGGAAACTGCTCCCACCCCCATCACTTCCTGCTCTCTCCTACCCACAACCCTAAGCCTCCCCCAGCTGAGCTCTGCCCATGCCCGCCGGCAGCCTCCCTCTCCGACCCTCTGCTGTCCTCCTCCTTCCCTCCCCTGCCATTCCCTCCCAAAGATCCTCTAGCTATGACCACCCTTCCCAGATCTGGCCACCCCTTTGCACAAGGCCTGTGACAGGCTGGGCCAGGGGCTAGAAGAAACCTCCCCTGACTTCTCTCTCCCTCTCCAGTGTCCTCCCTGACCCTCCCTCTGCCACCATCATCCCCAAACTCACTGCTCTGAGCCACTGGGCTCCAGCCCTCAGCCGCTGTCCCCTCTGGGAATGGTCTCTTCCAGGCCCTCGGCCTCCTCCTTCCTCCCTCCCTCCCTCCCAGTTTCCTCCTGACTTTGATGCTTGTCTTTACACTCAGAGATTTTGATGGATATGTTGATGTCCCTTCAAACAGCCCCTCACGGTGCTCTGCGGGGTCCCTGGCCCTCCCCCAAGTAGTGGTGGTGGTAGTGGGGCTGGAGGGGATAACAGTGATGCTGGAGGAGGTAGTAGTGATGCTGGAGGGGACAGGATGCTGGAAGGAGAAGTGGTGATGCTGGAGGGGATAGTGCTGGGCCTGGAGGGAGTAGTGGTGGTGGTAGTAGGAACAGTAGTGATGGCTGTGGAGGTGGCAATAGTCATATCTTTGTATTGCAGTTATATTTCAGGGAAGGGTTTTTCTGGCCTCCCCAATTCTACAACCTCCTTCTCTTCCTGGGGCAGAGGAGGGGGTCCCTGAGGACTGTTTCAGCCTCAGTGCCCCCTGGTCCCCAAGCTCCAGTCTCACTCTCTGCCAGTTACTGTGTTCCTCCCAGATAAAGCTGTCTCAGGGTACGGGATGCTCAGGATTTAGCTTCAGGTCTCCCTGACTCTCTCCAAGCTCTGACTCCTGGGTCTCCCAGGTCTAGAAAGGGGGGGGTTTTCTCTCCACTTTCCTTCAGAGTGGGCAGGGGCCTAGTCACACCCCAGGATTCTCCCTTCCCCCTAACTTCTTGGAGGGGATATTTGATCCTTTCTTCTTTCCTCCTCCCTAGTTCTGAATAGCAGCTCCTTTCTCTCCTAGGCCCTGGGAGCAGCTTGCCTTTGCCTGGGAATTCTGGGGCACACAGGAAGCTTGTTGCAGAACTCTCTGAAAGACAATAATAAACTTCAGAGCTGGCTCCTTGTGGGCACAGTCTGGGCAGAATGACTAGATCTCAGAATGAGGGGAGCTTATAGGGGAAGATGCCAACTCAAGGTACAGTGGGGTGGGGGGACCCAGAATCGCCAGGACAAACATAGCCGGTCAGGTGCTAATCCCTACATCATGCCCTGAGGGGCATGGAGGGGCATGGCCTGAGGGTACTGCTAGATTGGGTCCTCAGAAGGCAAAAAAAAAAAAAAAAAAAAAAAAAAGAAGTTTCCAGAAAGCCTGATTAGGGAAACAGGGGCCAACTGTGTCCAATGAGTTCTTTGTCTCGTTTTAGGAAAAATTAATTCCTGTTGTAGAAGGGAAGGAAAATGGGTGAGCCTAACCCAAGCTGTGGGGAAAGGGCAATAGATGTTAGTACTATCACAGATCTTAACAAACAAAGGAATAGGAAAACATACCTATGTGAAATCAGGAAAGTCAGGAAAATATATATGGGAAAATCAGAAAGAGCAATTCACTGACATGTAATGACATTTTGAAAAACTAAAATAAATAAAATTCAAATTATATATAAAAAAAAGAAGGCAGCAGTCTCCTCCTCCTTCTAGCATTCTTGGGGTGAACCTGCTGATGTGGGTGGGGAGTATTTGATTATTGCTTAGGGGCCCCAACCAATGGGATCATCTCTTAATTATCAGCTCGCACAGTGTGATAATGAATTGATTATTCAACCAAAGTCAGTTTTTTAGAAATGTGTACTTACTAAGATGGCAGAGTAGCAGTTGGTCTGAAATCTTTAGACTTTGCTCAGTCCCCATATTTATTCTTTAGTCTTTGGGGAGGGAGAACGTGGTTCTCCCCCTGGGCTCCTTTGCCTTTGCCTGCCTCCTTAGCTTTGTGAGGAGCTCTTGGAGTCTGAGAACTCCACTGAGTAATGGCTGGTTTGTTGCCCTTCCTTCTGGAAGCACCTTCTCGGACGTGTCCACAGAGTGGATGTGAGTCCACTTTTCCCAACCAATTCCTGGAGTTTTCCTGAGAATTCCCATCTGACCTTCGCCTGCGACTGATTTGTGGGAACTAGTTTGTCTTTGATTGATTCTGTCATGAAATCCAAGAGCTGCCCTTGTGACGGCGGTGTCTGTGTGTGTGTGTGTGTGGGGGGGTGACTGCCGTGGGCTTTGGGGTCGAAGAGGATGTTCCTCTTCCAGTTGGAGACAATCAGAAGTGACCCAGTCGTGCTACTTGCAGATCTAGGAGTGGCCAGAGAGCAGATTTAGGAGTGAGAAGGGCTGGCGCCTTCCTCCCGGTGTCCCTGGGCCTCTGGCCTCTGATCCCCTTCCCCTAGACGACCTCAGCAGCTCCCCAGTGAGCACCCCCTCTGTGCTGATGCTCCTCAGATGGACCCTCCCTGCCCCAGTCTTTCTGCGGGCTCCCATCTCGAAGCTCCAACCTCCTTTCCCCCGAGTCTGTGGGTGACCAGTAGATAACTTAAACCTAACTCAATCTTTTCCCCTAAACGCTCCCGACCTTTACCCCCTTATTGCACAGAGCACAGCACAGAAGCATCTTCCCAGCCCCAACTGCCCCCCCGTAGGCGTCATCCTGGTTCCCTCACTCTCACTCTCCCTATCAAGCCATCGCCAAAGCTCTCATTTCTGCCCCGCACAGTAGCCCAAAGGACTAATGCAATATCCTGCCTCGCTCTCCCCACTGCAGCCCATCCTCCACCCAGTCATCAAAGGGAATTTTCTAAAGCTCCGATCTGACGTCATGCTCCTACTCAACAGTCTCCCGTGGCTCCCTATCGCCTCCAGCCCATTCCTCCATTTCCAGGTTTATAGCTTTCCCGGGCCCAGAAGCTCTTCCATCCCCTAACTCTGGCTCTGGGCCATCTCCCTAGGTGTTCCTGGAATGCCTTCCCGGCTCTGCTCAGAATCCGGCCCTCTCTAACTTCCTTTGAATCCTCCCTGCAGCAAGAAGCCCTCCCCCACCTCTGGTCGTTCCGGGCCTTCCCTGGGCCTTCTCTGGCTGGCTTTCCCGCTACATGACAACCTCCCTGAGGGCAAAGCGGGACGTCGCCTTCCTTAGGATCTCATGAATGTCTATCACAGGATCAGCGACAGGGATTTCTCTTCAGTTTGTCCGCTTCCCAGCTTGCTTGCTGAGCTGCGGTGCATCTTGGAACTTTTTTTTTCTTTTTTTTTTTTTTTCATGACCAAAACATTATTTTGCTGTATAAAAAGAATCAGACTCTGAAATATTGTACAATTAGCTTGTGAAGGAAATCAAATATGCAGGTGGGCATAAATATAGGGATTGGGAATTCAATGTCATGGTTTTTCGTCATCTCCCAGAGTTCTCTCTCTGGGCGTAGCTGGTTCAGTTCATTCCTGCTCCATTGGAGATGATTTGGTTGATCTCGTTGCTGAGGATGGCCAGGTCCAGCAGAACTGGTCATCATATAGTATTGTTGTTGAAGTATATAATGTTCTCCTGGTCCTGCTCATTTCACTCAGCATCAGTTCATGTCAGTCTCTCCAGGCCTCTCTGGAATCCTCCTGTTGGTCATTTCTTACAGAACAGTCATATTTGGAACTTTTTTAAACCTTTTTTTGTATCTTTGCACATTGTCTAGCATTCAGTAGGCAATCAATCAGCGCTTCTTAGTTATCTGGGCAGCTAGACTGTTGAGTGGGGTCTAAGCCAAGGCGACCGAGGGAAAGGTGTGAAAGCTTCCCCTTGGGTGGGAAAGCCTTTCCTCTCCGGGGTCAGACGCCCGAGGGGGAGGCTGCTTGGGAGCATGTGAGTCAGCAGTGGGGGTGGCTGCCCGAGGGCCGGGGGGCTGGGAGCCGCCGGGCCTTCAGGGGCCCGGGCCAGACGCCCCCCAGGCTTGGCTTCGGCTCCCTCTGCCTCATTCCGGGAAGGCCCTGGGGAAGCCGGGAGGGGCCCGAGGCCGGTGGGTGAGGAGGCCGGGCCGGGGAGCGGGTCTGGAGCGAGGGCCCGAGCCCGTGGGTCCCAGAGAAGGGCAGCTGGGGGGGGGGCGCGCCCAAAGGGCCTTCAGTGGAGGCGGCTTTGGGCCCCCCAGGCGCGATCGGGAGCGCTGGGCGATGGGGGGCAGGTCGGGAAGCCCCGTGCCCGCAGCTGCCGGGCCGCGTGGCGGGGAGCGCCTGCTCGTCAGCTGGCCGGCCCCGCGGGCTTCTGGGCACGAGGCGGGAGAAGGAGCCACCAGGCAGCGCTGCCCGCAGGGAGTTCACTTTGGAAAGGGGGAAGACGAGGCTAAAAGGAACATGAAAGGGGCGCTGGGTGGGGAGGCCGGATGGTGGCAAGGAATCCCGGGGGTCCCTCGGGCCCCGAGTCCGGGAGCGTGGCCCCAGCCCAGGGACTCCCCCCGAAGCTGAGCCCCTTCCCCGAAAAAACGGGAATCCGCACCCCGGGACCCGGGCGAGGCTCCCCTGGGAGCACAGCGCGGAAGGTGACAAAGCGGGCGGCCTTCCCGACACGCCCCGGGGAGAGAAAAGGCTTTTCAGTTCTGGGGAGCACCCTAGCGTGGGGGGAGGGGGCAGCGGCTGGAACGGTCACGGGAAAGGGGGCCGGTTGGAGCGTGGGGGCAGGGCGCGAGGTGGGGGCTCGGGAAGCAGTCCCCCCCCCCCCGGAGTTACACTGGAGCTGGGAGGGCGTCCTCCGGCACCGTCTCCCACCGGCCCGGAGCCTGGGCCTTGGCGGGACGTCTCCCGCCCTCCTCCCATTATTTAGGTGGTCGGTAGGGTGCCCACTGCCCCCCATCCCCCACCCGCCTTGGCTTTCGAGGCAGGGAGGGGGGGTCTCAGGTGATAACGGGGTGGAGTAGAGGGAAAACAAAGAGACAATGGAGAGTGAGGGAAAGGAGAGAGTGAGGGAGGAGGAGAAAGGGAGGGAGTGAGGCCGAGAGCTCGGGGCTGGGGCGCCGGCGGAGGAAACAAAGGGAGAGCCCCCAGGGCAGGTCGGGAAACAAAGGCAGAGAGCGGGAGCCGAGGCTCGGCTCCGGGCTCCCAGCTCGCTTCGGCCGCTTCGGTCCCCGGAGTCTCCCCCCCCCCGCCCTTCCGTCCCGGTCCTCGGACCGCGGCTGACTCGTCGGAGAGAAAGGGGAGGAGGGACTGGGGGAGGGGGAGGAGAGACAAGGGGAGGGGGCAGACCGGCGTGGGGGGGGGGAGGAGAAGGGGCTGGAGGCAAACAAAAGGAGCTGCTGAACTTCCTGGAGAGAGGGAACGCGAGAGGGAGCAGAGAGAGAGACAGACAGAGAGGCAGAGAGAGGAGGGAGGGAGGGAGAGAGAGGAGAGAGGAGAGAGGAGGGAGGGAGAAGAGGAGACAGGCGGGCAGCAGCTTCGGCCGCCCAGGCGCCCCCTCCTCCCGTCCGAGGGCTGGCAGCCCGGCAGTGCCCAGGGGCACCATGAACGGCAGCGGCGGCGGCGGCGGCGGCGGCGCCGCGCTCCTGAGGAGGCGCGCCAGCAAGCAGGGCTTACAGAACCTGCTGAGGTAGGAGGGCATCGAGCCCCCGCCGGGCCAGGTGTGAGGGCTGGGGGCCGGCCGGGGGGGGGGGGGAGGGGGGCGGCGGCGGCCACAGCCAGGATTGGGGGGGAGGGGAACAGTCCCTCTCCTCCTAAGCCTTTTAGCCCCGTGCCCCCCTCCCCCCCACTCCTAGACAGACACATGAGGAGCTGAGGGGCCAGGAAACGAACTCCTGATAGCTTTTGCAGAGGCAGCGGGGGCTCCAGGCGCTGCCTCCTGCTCCGTGTCAGGAAATGGGGGCCGGGAGTGTCTGGGGCTCCTTTTCCTCCGCGGGAGCCTGGTTTGCTCCCCCCCACCTCGGGCTTTACAGCGGCCGGGGTGAAGGGCGCGGAGAAGGGGGGGCTGCCAGGACCAGGGGCCCCTTCACTCCTGCCTCGGGGGCGCAGGGGGGCTTCTTGAACGGCCATGAGGCTTCAGCTCTGAGCCCCCACTCCTCCCAGTCATCTTTAAAAGCAGGGTCCGCGCCCCCCGCCTGTTCTAGGGTCCCCAAGCCCATTTGCTAGATGGGAAGACTGAGGATCCAAGAAAAGTGAACTTGGTGATAAACGGGGTCAGCAGCTAAACTAGGATTTAATTCTTGGGCGTCTGAGGGTCCCAGGCACTACAGGAGGTCCTGGGCTGGGAGGGAGGGAGCGCGTCTCAGATCCAGCTTCCTGGCCCAGAAGTGACTCTGGGGCTCAGTTTCCCCATCTGTAAATGAAGGGTCCCTGACACTTCTGAGATTGCTGGCCGCGGGCTCTCTCCCCTTGTCCGTGCTCAGGCAGACCGGGGCTGGCCAGGCCGACTGGCCGAGGGGCCGGGCGGGGATTGGGCAACAGCACAGTGACCCTGCGCTCTTCTCTGCCCGGAGAGCTCCAGCTTCCCTTGTGGGGAGGGGGCAGTGCCCGGCCCGTGCCAAGGCTGCCGGGCTAGGGATGGCGTGTGCACGCGCAGATAGGAGCCCCCAGGGATGGGCCGAGAGGAGGCCCGGGCTCGCCCTCCCCTTGGCCGCTGCATTTTTTAGGAGTGATGCGGGGCGTCTGGGCTGGCGGCCCGGCCAAAGGGACCCGGCCAGGCGGGCAGCGCGGCTCCGGGGGCTCTCCTCCGGCTGGCGGGGCCCCTTCCGCGCCCCCAGCTCGGGGTCATTGGCTCCTCTCCCTCCCCTCCTGCCAGGCCGCCCTGGGCCATTGGGGTGATCTCATCCTCCCTGGGGCTGGATTATCACTTCTGGGCAGATGGCTCCTAATCTACATATTCAGCCCTTCTGTTTTTCCTGATTCAGCCCCTGCACTTCCCCCGCCCCCGGCCTTGGGCCACGCGGCTGAGGGGACCCCAAGGGACTGACGCCGGAGGGGGCTCCTGCAAAGTGTCCCCGCAGCTCCTCGGGACCCTCCCTGGGGTTTTCTTGGCAGACACTACAGTGGTTTGGCGTTTTCTTCTCCAGTTCGTTTTACCACTAAGGAAATCGAGGCAAACGGGTGAAAATGACTTGGCCAGAATCACACTGACTGGGAAGTGTCTGTGGCCAAATTTGAACTCGCATCTTCCTGACCCAAACCCGGGTCTATCCACTGACCCCACCCAGGTGCCCCCGTCATTCAAGACCGATTTGTCATTTAGACACTTTGGAAGCTTATTTCACTTCAGGAACTGAGAGTGATTCCTCCCAGTTCAGCAGAGAGCCCAGCACATAGTAGGTGCTTCTTAAGTACTTGTTTCCTTCCCTTTTTCCTTTCCCCATTTTACAGATGGGCAAACTGAGCCCAATAAAGGGGCGCTGACTTTGCCTGGGAGCCCATAGCCAAAAAGTGTGAGGAAGCGCTAATCTCGCCCCCCTGTCGGTCTCTCTCCCGACCTGCCTCCAACCCCCCCTCGTTCAGCTAGGGGGGTTGGGAATCAAAGATTGGAATCTCTCCCTCATCAGCACCATGACTGACCTCCTTGGCAGCCAGGTTGTCTTTCCATTTCTCAGACCAATTTCACACTTATTTAGTGCCTACTGATCGCAAGGCATGGGGCTGGTCAACGGGGGACCAGAAACAGGGTCCGTCCCCTCGAGGATGACTCCGCAGACGTTCCCCAAACTTCCGGTGAATTCAGCTCTGTCCTGGGCACCACTGCCAGGGAGCGCAGGTCCGCTGTGATACCTGCCGTAGCTCCCTAGTGTCTCCGGACGAGGGGGCTGGGAGGCCGTCAGCAAGCTCTGATTAATGCCTGTCATGTGACGGGCAGGCTTCCAGGCTGACTTCCACCATTTCCTGCCTTACTCCATATGCTTCCTTGCTCTAATCTAATGGAGAGGTGATGGGTGTCACCCTTTGTTATCCCAGTGAATTTGGGCAAGTACCTGGGCCTCAGTTTCCTCCCAGGAGTTGGAATGGCCGCACAGCCTCCGCCTTGGAAGTCTCTGATCCTGGCAGTTTCTTTCGTTGCTCCCATACCTTTGTCCAGACCCTTCCTGATACTTGGAACATCATCCCTCCTTAGCCTTGAATCATCTTCCTCCCAAGCTCAGCCTGACCTCCTCCCAGGAGGCTCCTGAATTCTCTCGACTCCCCTTTGAACTGTATTGAACTTTAGCTGATTCGTTCCATCCTGGAGCCTTGCCCGGGCTGGGATGCCCACAGTTAAAAGCCTCAGCCCTCTTCAAAAGCACTGGGTGAGGGCATTCCTGACAGAGCCCAGGGAAGTCTGAGGGGCACGAAGCCTGGAAACGGAGCACTTTCTTCCCTTTTCTCAACGAGGGCTTCCAGCTAGATCGCTGGAAAGGGCCTCGGCGTGGCCGAGCACAGCAGCCTCCTCGTTTTGTAGCAGAGGAGACTGAGGGAGGCCCAGAGAGAGGGGGAATTTTGCCCAGAGTTCCTAGGTAGCGAGCAGAGAGGCCAAAGTAGAGCCCAGAGCCTTTAGAGCCCCGTGCCCATTGCCTGCTTCCCTCGGGTCCTTGGCCAGCGTGGAGAACCTGGATGGCTGCAGAGTGAGTTCCTATAAGGGAGCCCCTGGGCCGGTCAGGTGCTGGCCGACTCTGTGCCTCCCAGAACCTTTTCCCCGAGGGTCAAGTCTCCTAGATTCTTCCTCACTCCTCACTTGGTAGGCAATAGTAAGTTATTCCTGAAGTATCTTATGAAGGCATTGGCTATCCTCAGTGCAGAAGGCTGGGGATAAAAGGGAAGGCGGAAGCAGAAGGGAAGGCAACTTCAGAAAGTTCAGTTTAAAGGTGGGGAAGCCTCATAAAAACAAATGTGTACATGCCAGATAAACTAGGAACTGAGGCAGAGGGGAGGCAGTGAAAGGGCATGGGAAAGGCTTGCTGGAGGAGCTAGAACCCGAAGGAAGTCGGGGGGGGGGGCGGGGGAGGGGGGAGGCTGAAGACCAAGACAAGCAGAGAGAGCACTCAAGGCAAAGCAGGTCCAGAGGTGGAGGGTAAGTAAAGTGGAAGAGCCACTAGAATTTGTTGATGAGGGGGTGACATAGTCAGATCTGGGTTTTAGGAAAATCCCTTAGTAACTGAATGGAGGATAGATTGAAATGAGGAGAAACTGAGGCAGGCAGACCCCTCAGCAACTATTGCGTTGTCCAGGTGCAAGGTGATGAGGGTCTGCACCAGGACGTGTGCAGGGTGAGAGGAGAGAAAACAGATTGATTGAAGAAATGCTGAGGGGGTGAAATTGATCCAAGATGATTCATAGAGGTGAAAGTGACAAAGAGATGAGGCAGAGGTGAAACTGACAAGAGGTGACTGACTAGAGATGATGCAGAAGAGAAACTGACAAAGGATGACACAGAGGTGGAATTGATAAGAGATGATGCAGAAGTGAAACTGACCAGATAAGCAAAGGTGAAACTGACAAGAGGCAGAGATGAAATTGACCAGATGAAGCAGAGGCAAAATTGACAAGAGATGATACAGAGGTGAAACCGACCAGAGGATTCCCAGGTGACATTGACAAGAGATGATTAACAAGAGATGATTCAGCGATAAAATTGAAAAGAGATGATTGACAAGAGAGGGTGCAGAGATGAAGCTGACAGGCTTGGGCACCCCTATTGGATCTGAGGGTCAGAGGGAGTGAGGACTTCCAGGCTGGGAGCCTGAGAGACTGAGAGAGGTGGGGCAGGTTTAGGAGGAAGGCAAATGAATTACATTTTGGACATGTTAAATTTCCGATGTCTACTGGATATCTATTCAGGACCAAAGGAAAATTGGGGGTGTGAGGCTGAAGGCTGACTGAAAGACTGGGCCAGGAAATATAGATTGAAGCTTCATCGATGTAGAAATGGTGGCAATTACATTTTGGGGAGCTTCTGAGATTATCCAGTGAGGGAGCCTGGAGGGGGAAGAACAGGGGGCCCAGGACAGAGCCCTGAGGGACCCCTCTAGAGGAGGATAAAGCAATGAGACAGACAGAGCAGTCAGAGAGGAAGGAGAAGAACCAGGAGAGACAGAGCTGAAAACCTAGAGACCAAAGAGGATCCAGAAGGTCAGAGTGACCAACAGTGCCCAAGGCTGCAGGTCCAATTCAGGAAATGATTAGGTTATTTCCTATGATCATTTAGTTTTCATTCCATCTTAGGCAGCAGGAGTGCCTGGTCCCCAGCTGGTGCTCCTGTGGGAAAAGCTACAGCAAGAGGAGACCTAGGTCCTTGGCCTGGACCCAGAACAGGGGAGATGGCACCCACCAATCCCCTTGCCTGGCAGGGTGCCATCGTACAGTGAGGGCACTGCATGGACCAGCTTCCCAACTCAGAAGCCTGCAAGATGGGTATGAAGTATCATCATCTTCCGCCCAGGACTCTCCCATGGCTCTAGCAAAGAATACTCTGGTCTGGAGTTCTAATTTCCCCCATTAAGTAGCAAAGCTATTGCTTCTAGCTTCTCATCACAAAAACCTGAGTTCAATCCAGCCTCATATACTTCCTAGCTGAGGGACCCTGAACAAGCCACTTTGCCTCTGGCTGCCTCAGTTTCCTCAACTATAAAGTGAGACTAACAGCCTCCAAGGCCTGTTGTGAGAAGCAAGTGAGATAATCGGAAATTAGGAGGGAAAAAGGGAGGAAGCCCTGCTTGAAGTTTCTGCCTCAGACTCTTATTAGTTGTGTGACCCTGGAAAAGGGCACACTTTCAAGCCTTATCTAATGTAGGCTGTTTCCTGAGCACAGAGGTCGAGTCTCTAATGCCCCCTCTATAGAATAACATGATATAATGATAATAATAATAATAATAGCTAGCATTTGCATAATGCTAGGTCAGGTATGCCCAATGTTTCATGATTCCTTGAAAGGTAGGATTGGATAGGACCCATAGGCAGCTCCTCCCCTGACTCCCCATTACAGAGTGACTTGCTTGGACTCTCCAGCTATGAAGCCTTTTAGTCTGATTTTGAATTCAGGTTTTCTTGACTCCAGGGCCAGCTGCTCTTTCCCCTGAATCGTCCGGCTGCTCAGGGAGGCGGGAAAAGTGCTCAATGCTGGATTTAATTTGATGGAATCAAACAAATCACTTATTACCAGCAAGCATTTATTAAAAGTAGGGTGCTGATGAAGCAGACAAATGACGCAGTACCTACCCCCAGGGAGTTTCCAGGCTCTTGTTTGTAAATACAAGTAGAGAACCTAAACCAGAGGAAGTAGGGAGGTAGGAGACTGGGCGCTATCTTGCAAATTCTGGCACATGATTTCCTTATCTTTACCTTTAATGCAATGATCTATGATTGCCTCCTATTTGTTCTTTGATCCACCGGTTCCTTAGGATTAAGTTAGTTAATCTTTCATCCTTTTAGAAATGACCCTTTTGTATTTTCTAATTGTGGTCAGGAAAGGATGTGTTGATATTTCTCCTCTTCATTTGTTAATAAGGTTTTGATGCATTCATAATACAGGGCCCCTTCTTGTAAAGGAGGAGCCTTCCCTAGCTGACAAAGACATGCAAGCTTCTCTGTATTCTCATCCAATAATCACCAGAGGTCTAATTCTTCTCAAGTGTTATTCAGTCTCTCAGCTTTCTTGTTTCTGTGGTTAAATTTGCCTAAAAGGTGTAAAAGGGATGCACTGAAGTTCTTAATCATGAGTACAGCTTTACCATCTCCCTGTAGCTTGTTTAAGCTTTGCCTTTAAGGATTCAGATGCTATGTCTTTTGGTGACTATATGTAAAACACGGAAGATAATTCATTGTCTCTTGTATCTTGGCAAAAGAGTGTTTCCTTCTAGATGTTTCTCTCCATTCTCTTTTTGTTGACCCTTTGGCTGAGATCATGACTGCTCGCCCTGCTTTTTGGTGCTCAGCTGACGGCTTAAGTGACTTTAGTGCCTCCTCATTTTAAGTCTGGATGAATCATGCTATTTACTGTTGTTGATTCCCTTTTCTAGTTCATGCTGCTCACTTTTTTTTTTTTTATGAGTGAGGCTATCCCATTCACATTTAGTCACAATCACTCTGATTCCTTGCTGCCCATTCTCATAAACTTTTCCCTCTCTTTGCAAAGAAGGGCCAGGGCCAGCCTCAGCCCCTGATTTGTAGGATTTTCTTCCAGGCCTGGGATCCTTCTCTCTTCCCTTTACACAGCCCCCAGTCATGATCAGGCAGAAAAGAGGAGGGAGTGTTTTCTATGCATGGGAGAGAGCTAAGGCAAAGGTGAGGGGATGGAAAACCGTTGTCCTGGGGGTCAGACAGAAAGCTGAACTATTTGGTCAGACCGCAGAGTAGCGGAATGAGCCTGGAAGGGGAGGCCGGAGTCAAACTGCAAAGAGTCAGAATCGAGCAAGGAGCCCTCCCTAAGATAGCAAACAATCTGATATCGGTTAAACACGTGCATCCCTCCCCCCATATCTCCATATTTGTCATATTGTGCAAGAAAAATCAAACCAAAAGGGAAAATAACCATAAGAAACAAACAAAAAAGGCGAAAATAGTCTGCTTCAACCCACATTCAGTCTCTGCATTTCTCTCTGGATGCTAACAGCTCCGTCCATCGCAAGTTCACTGGAATTGCCCAGAATCCTCCGGGTAATGGCACTTTGAGAGTGCTTAAAAGTTTGCAAAGCACTTTACATATGTTAATTCATTTGATCCTCAAAAGGGGGGCAGCGCTGCTGTTGTCATACCCAGTTACAAAGGTGGAAACTGGTTGCCCAAGATTTAGTCACTCTCCCGGGTGCACAGCTAGGGAGTGTCAGAGGCAAGATTTCAGCTCCCTAGAGCTGCTGGTTGGCTGGCCCCCCTCCTCCAGAACCTGCCTTCGCAGCGTCCCTCCCTGCTGAAAGGGCCCCCCTTCCTCTGTGACTCATGGTGGGGCATCTTGGGGAGAGTCACACCTGTGCCAGCAAAGTGCCTCCGGTGCGCCTGGGCCTTGGCTTTGGTGAGGTCTCAGTTTCTGGAAATCGGGGTTAATGATCCCTCTGCAGGCTGTGGTGCCTTTGGGCTTCTCCTGGTGCAGTCGGCCCCCCTGTTCTCCACCCAAAGGGCAGCTCCTGGCCTTCTGGGCTCTTGTATTTCTATGTCCAAGTTCCTATTCAGTTCCGTCCTCTATTGCATTAAAGATCCATTTGTAGGATTTTGCTTTGCTTTGCAAGGTAAATTATTCTTGGTTGTATGACTCTGTATGTGTGTGTACAACATAAATATTCTCTCTCACACACACAAACAAACCTTTTGGAATATCATATTCTAAAGTCTCTCATTTATTATAGAACAAGGGACCAGGTCTCATGTGATCTGACTGTGGTTTCCTGGGACTCAAACTACTTTTTTTCTGGATGCTTGCAGGATTTTTTCTTTGATATTGAAGTTCTGGATTTGGGGTCTGACATTCCCAGGACTTTTTTCTTTGGGGGTTTCTTTCAGGAGGTTATTGATTGATGCTTTCTATCTTTGCTCAGCTCTCTGTAATAATTTCCCAGAGCAGTTTTGACTTCTTTTCAAATAGTGACCGCATTTTCTAATCATGGTTTTCAAGACGTCTGATGCCCAAGTCCTTTTATCCTGGACCTGTTTTCCACACCAGCTGTCTTAGACATGAGGCATCTGATATTTTCTTGACTTTTTTTTGTTCTTCCAGTTTTTAACATCTTGTGTTCATTCTCAGAGAATCATGAATTTCTTAAAGGTCAGGGATTCCATTTCTTGAGTAAGGTTCAGTGCTTTTCTTAGTAGTCTATATCCCGTCCAGTTTTTCTCCAGTTTCACTTTTTGTTTCATTTCTTTTCTGTATTCTTGCAGTCTTGGTGGATAATCGATTTTTTCCCTTGGAGTCACTGGTTGAAACTGTAGGGAATCACCATCTGATTTTGGGGGGAGAATCTCTAGGTCTACAACCATTTTTTGTGCTGGTCGGTGTCTCTGATTGACGCCTCTCCCCCCAGCCTTAATTCCTGCAGTGGGGCTCTGTGCTAGGCTGCTTATCTCCCGGCTGCCCTTCTGGATGTGATAACTAACCAGGCTTAGTCCTTGCTTAGGTCACCTAGGTTTCTCTGCTGACCTCTTCTTCCTGGGGTTGGGTCCCCTGGTCTTAGGGGATCAGACCCTGGTTCTTCAGGGCCCCCCCCGTGGTGTCATAGAGCAGTGTTGGGAGTCTCTGAGTCCGTGGGCCCTAGGCTATTCAGTTATGGGGGTACTGGGGACCCAGAGGCCTCAGACCCAGAGAGCCATAAGCTACCATTGGCTCTGGCTGTCCAGTTGTACGGCGGCCTGCATGGGCATCCAGCAGTCCCTTTGCTCTGCTCACGGGACCTCGGGTGGCCAGCGGGGGCTGGACTAGGTGTATGTGTGCTGGGGCCCGGGCTCTGGTCAGGTGCCTGGATGTCCACGACCTGCCTGTCAGGGCCCCTGCTTGCCCCCAAGCACTGAGGGAGCTGGGGGGAGGGGGGGGAGCTCCCCCGGCGAGCCAGTCTTCAGGTGGGTGAGGGCCCGTCCTGGGGGAGGAAGAAGAGGAGCCGGCCCCAGCTCCTTCCATGCCCCCCAAGTAAGTGGGGAGAGCCTTGAGGAGCTGACATTCTGCCCCTGGTAAGGGGGACCCAGACAGTGATAGAAAAAAGCCATAAATCCGGGTGGGGCCTTTGTTATTTGCAGCTTTGGCAGTTGGGAGATGGGGAGGGGGCTCTGCAGGGAGCTGTGGGGAGGAGCAGGGGTTCTGGGGGTGGGAGGGACCGCCCTGTGTTCCTGGTGGGGGGACATCGGCAGGGGGAGGGGGCCCAGGTTGACTGGACCAGGGGATGTGGGAGAAGGGTTTGTGAGGGGGCTGGGGAAAGAAAGGCCTTGCTGGAGGATCAGGAGCCACTGGGGCTTCTGGAGAAGGGCTGGGACCTGGCCGGGCAGGCCTTGGTGGCTGAGAGGAGAGCCCCAGGTGGGAGGCTGGGGGACAGGAAGGCCGCCGCCCCCTGGCTTCCTGCAGGTCCTCTTGTCCCACACCGGCCCCCTCCCTCCCGGCTGGGCCAGCCCCCCCCTTCCTGAGGGGCTTCTCCCCTCATCCTCCCTCCTGGTCCTGCCTCACCCCAACGCCTGTGGGGCAGCCAGACCCCCAGACACGGCTGGGCGGCTCCGAGCTGGCAGGGGCGCTGACCCAGGGGTCCGGTGGCTGGCCCAGCTGGAAAGGGCGGGGGCTCAGGGTGGGAGTCCTGGCTCTGGGTGCGGGTCCTGGCTCAGGGGCAGGGCTCAGGCCCCTTTCTGCCCCTCCCCCCAACTCTGAAAAGGCCCTAAAGGGCTGGCTGACCTAGTCGCCCCCAGTCCCGAGTGTTCCCCTGGAAGCCTAAACCTTGGGCCGCCGTCCTGGGGGAGTGGGTGGGGGCAGGGCGCCACTCCCAGGCCAGGGCCCCCTCCCCCGGTTTAGCCGCCCTCCCTCCGGTTCCCAGAGCCCCAGGAATAGTGAGCCCATGAGGTCATCCCAGCAGGGGAAGTGCAGGAGGCGGGAGGAAGGGGGCTGGGAGCAGCCGCATGGAGGGGGCGCCCGGCAGGGGCCAGCACTTCTGGGGGCCCAGATGGGGGCCCCAGCACCCCAGGCCTCCAGGAAGGACCGTGGGAGGGGCCAGGAGGGTCTCACCCTGTGCAGCCTCACCCTGTGAGGCCTCGGCCCTGGGGGGGGGGCAGGGGCAGGGGGGGAGATGACTTCATCTTGAGTGCTTTTAAAAAGGCAGCGAGAACACACCTTGGACCAAGGCCAGCCCCAGAGACAACTGTTGTCATGGAAACGAGGGGGAAACAGAGGAGATGAGGGCAGCGGGAGGGGGAGGGGAGGCATTCCTCGGGCGTGGCCCAAAGCCTCCTGCAGATGTTGGGAGCCCCGAGGGCAGGGTCTGCCGGACCCCTCCCCCTCCTCTGGCTTGGGGGGGCTGTCCTGACAGGCCTCAGCCTCTGCTCTGACTCCCCCCCCCCCCCCCGCGGCACCCACCAGAACCAGAACCAGAACCAGAACTCTGGGCGCTGCCAGTGCGGCTGCCGCGGAGAAAAGGAGCTGTTGGATCCCAGATCGGAGGCGGGAGCCGGTGACCCCGTGCCTCAGTTTCCCCACTTGCAGGAGGCCCACCTGGCTGGTGTGGGAGGGCCTGGAGGGAGCCCCCAGGGCCGCCCAGCGGGCTCGAGGCGGGGGCTGCTGCTGCTGCATCTGCCCAGGGCTTTCTGGGGCTCCCTCTGCGGTGCCCAAAAGGGGATGCCTCGGCCCCCCCCTCCCGCTTTCCAGGACTGACCCAAGGAAGTCGCCCCGGCCCACTCTGACCCCCCCGCCGACCTCTGACCTCGCGGGGATGTGGCCCCCAGAGGGGCCGTGGGGAGACTTGCGGGAAGCATCCGCTGTGGCCTGGGCTCCCTTAGCCGCCCCCCCCCCCCCCCCCGCCTGGCTGCACGAGAGGCCTGATTCACGAAGGCTTGGGGGGGGCAGGACACAGGCAGGGCTCCCCAAGTGGGGGCCATGGGGGGGCTCAGACCCCCCCCTGCCCCGAGTCACCCCCTTTCTGCTTCCTTCCCAGACTCACGGCCCAGTGGAGCGTGGAGGACGAGGAGGAGGCGGCCAGGGAGCGGCGCCGGAGGGAGCGCGACAGGCAGCTGCGCTCCCAGAGCGAGGACGGGCTCGGGGGGGCCGAGACGCCCCCGGAGCAGCAGAAGCTGTAAGAGCCCCCCCACCGTCCGGTGTGAGACCCGGGGGGAGCCCCCGCCCCAGGAGTTGTCCGGCCTCAGAGGGGCTGGGGGGGCAGCAGGGAGGGCAGAAGTTTTCTGAAGTGTCTGCCCCGAGGCCGCCGTCCCTCCATCCCCTGCGGCAGCGTCCCCAGAGTCCGGCCCCTCGTGCCGTGGTCCCCCCTGCCCGGCTCAGCCCCCGCCCCCCCCCCCAGGCTCCTTCCCTTCTCCCCTGGCTCAGGAGACGCGTCCTCCAGCACTTCTCAGCCCTGTGACTGCGGCTGGAAGGGGGCCCTGTCTGGCCTCAGTTTCCTGCTCTGTAGAAGGGGCTGGGGCTGCCACGTGCGCCCCGGGGCGGGGGAGGCGCGGCTCCCGCCCCCTCCGACCCTGCCCTCCCTCCCCTCTTCAGCCTGGCCCTGAAGCCCCCGGAGCTGGAGGAGGACGAGGGTTTCAGCGACTGGTCCCAGAAGCCGGAGCAGAGGAAGCCCAGGTGGGGCGGGGGCGACGGCGGCTTGGACGAGGGGGAGGCGCCCCCGGAGGACAGCCCGGCCAGCGAGGACAGGACCGAGAGGTGAGAGAGCAGCTCCCTCCCGGGGGCTCCTGGGCCGTCCCCCCCCCCCAGTGCTGGGGGCCCTCCTGCCTTCAGGCCGACCTCCCCAGCTGGGGGCAGAGGCAGGGCAGGGGCTGTTCCCTGGGGAGTCAGTGGGGCAGGGAGGGGCAATGTGTCAGGGCCGGGCAGGAGCTCTGGCCAGTCTGGTCCCCTCTGGGCCTGTGGCCTGCCGTCCCCGCCCCCTTGCTCGGCCTCCAGGGCATTTCCTCGGCTTCAGGGGTCCAGTGGGTTTGAGCTGTAATCCCCTCCCCCCAGCTCAGGAGGTGCTCCCCTGCCTCAGTTTACCCTTTTGTAGCATGGGAGTGGAGGAGGGGAATGGCTGCCCTGGGGCTCATGGCAGGGGGGGCGCCAGTTCCGGCCCCACTCCCACTCGCCGGTCGCCGAAATGGCAGGTCCGGGCTCTGTGCGGGTCCAGGCTCTGTGGCCTCTGGTCAGACCGGGTCTGTTCCTGCCCTGGGGCACAGAGCAGTGGACATTCACCGTCCTCCCCCCCAGCTCCTCACACCGCTCCTATGAGGAGGAAGAGGAGGAAGAGGAGGAACCGCACCTGAGCCGGACCCAAGCCGGCCTGAGCCAGCTCTGTGTGGACCCGGCGCCGGGTCCCGAGGAGGCCGAGACCACGAGGGACGTCCCAGAGGAAGAGATGGGCCTCCTGGAGTCTGGAGGCCGCCTGCAGGGGCAGCTGGAGGCCGAGGTACGGAGGGAGGAGGGCCAGGGGCCTCCCCTCGGATCCTGGTCCTGGTCCGGCTCTTCGGTGGTCACTGCCTTCGGGTGAGGGGCCGCACCCAGGGTGGGGCGACCGGGATCCCGGGCCAGGCCGCTTAGACTCAGGGGGCATTTTCAGAATAGACATGGCAGTGGCCTTTCTTCCTGCGCCCGCGCCCCCGGCTGCCACACCCTGGGCAAGCTCCTCTGCTTCCCACGGCACTGCTGGAGCCCCCTGGGAGGGGGACCTGGGGCCGGGGCCCGGCTGTTTGCCCCCAGGAGAATTTGTCTTTCAGGGGCCGGGCCCTCCCCATCCTGGGCGCCGAGGGGCTAATTCTGGCCACCCTGGTTTCGGGCCCAGGAGAGGCCTCCTGGGGCTGGACATTGCCGCCCTCCTGCGGACTGGCTCTGGCCCCTGCCCCATTCTGGGCCTCAGCTTCCCTGCCTGTTAGAGAAGTTTAGTGATGGGATGTGGCGGAGCCATCCAGCCCCAAGATGCTGTGATCTTTGACCTCTGAGATGGGCCCAGAATCACCCAGAGCTGGCCCAGGACCTGGGGGCCGAGGGGCGGGGCTGGGGGCCTGAGGGGCAGGGCGGGGGCCCGAGGGGCGGGGCTGGGGGCCAGCTTGCAACTGTGGAGCGTGTCTCCCCCCCCTCTCCCCCCCCCCCCCCCCCGTCCGGGTCCCCATGGGCCCTGGGTGTGTGGGAAGGACCCACCCCGACCCTGCCTCTGCCCCCAGGACAGGAAGGTGTCCCCGGACTCGGAGGAGACGGAGCCGCCCCTCACCCCCACCCCCAAGGTAGGCCTGTGAGTGGGCGCTGGGAGTTCCCTTTGCCCATGGCAGCTGGGGGCGTGGCCAGGCCTCGGTTTGCTCATTTCTGCCCAGAAAGCGCTTCCTGGGGTGCCTGGGGCGTCCCCAGAGCCGCGCTCTGCAGCGTTCCTGCCCCAGAACCCCTCTGAGGGCTGCTGGGGAGGGCCGGCTGGTCAGTGGGAAGGCTCTCCCTGCCCTGGCAGCGGTGACCACTTCTGGAGCAGCCTCTGGGGAGGGTCCGCCAGCATTTATTAAGCGCCTGCTGGATACCAGCTCCTCCAGGAGCTTGGGACACTTACTGCATGCCGGCCACACCTGGGGAGCCAAAGGAAAGCGGAACTAGGTCCCTGGCCCTGAGGAGCTCCGATTTGTCCATACTCGCAGTGCGGGGGGGGGGAGAGAAGGGGCAGCACTGGGCAGGGGCGGCAGAGGGCACCCCCGGCAGATGGCAAGAATTCCTTCATTTGGCTCCCAGCCTTGGGAGGGCGGGACCGTGACCGTCCCCATTTGACAGATGAGGAGACTGAGGGAGCCAGAGGCAATGACCGGTCCAGGACCTCTCGGCCTGGACTTGGGGTCCGGCTGCCGGCCCGGCTCTGCCTGCCGGTGGCCCCGCTGGGATGAGGCGGTGCGGGGGGGGCCTCGGGCGGCTGCCCCAAAGGGGCTCCGGACCGGGAGGGGGCCTGATTCCAAAGGGTCGGGGGGCTGTCGGGGAGCTTGGGCCAGGCCCCGGAGTGGTCCAGCGGGCAGGCGGAGGGGGGGCTGGGGGGGCTCCGTCCAGCAGCTCGGCCCTGACATCAGCTACCAGGGAAGCCCGGGGTCCCTTCCTCCAACCCTCTGTTCCCCAGCCCTCCTGGGGGGGCCCCCTGGGGCCCTGGCACTGACCTTTGGCTTCTCCCCCGTCAGCTCACCGACCGGACGGAGTCCTTGAACCGTTCCATAAAAAAGAGGTAACCTCGGGGGTCCGGGGGGCTTTGGGGAAGCCGAGGCGGCCCGGCCGCGGCTCTGAGCTCGCCCGCCTTGTCCCTCAGCAACAGCGTGAAGAAGTCGCAGCCCGCGCTGCCCGTGTCCAAGATCGACGACCGGCTGGAGCAGTACACGCAGGCCATCGAGGTGCGGGGAGGGCAGAATCACCTCCGTGTACAAAGGGGGAAACGGAGGCCAGCACTGAGCACTCATTTGAAGCGGCCTGTGAGGGCTGCTCTTCAGGACTCCCTGGTGGAGTCCTCCCCGTCCGGGGGCACCCGGAGGAGCGGCCAGAGCTCCGGCCTCGCAGGCAGCCGGGGCAGGGCAGCTCCCTTGGGGGCTGGGCCTTCCCCTGGGGGGCTCTCCCCCCTCCTCCTTCCTGATGCCAGCCCTGCTGGGCCCCTGCTCAGCGTCTGACTCTGCTGACCGAGTCTGGGGGGGGGCACAGGTTATGCACACACGTGCACGGGGGGGATGTACATGTGGGGGGGCTTGGGCACGTGTGTCTGCACACAGAGCCGGGCATGTACGTGTGCGTGTGTGCGTGCGCTGCCCTGTGAGCGTGTGTACGGATGCACAAAGCTGGGCCGTGCCCAGGCAGGTGCCTGTGCCCGCCGGGCCTCTGCCACCCCTTCCCTCCCCCACAGACGGCCGGCCGGACCCCGAAGCTGAGCCGCCAGCCCTCCCTGGAGATGCCCGCCATGACCGTGGCCAGCTCCAAGAGCCTCTGGGAGACCGGGGAGCTTCTGGGCCAGTCCCCCGCCAAGACCACTCCTTGCAAGGTAGGCTGGGCCCCTCCCCCAGGCACGCTTCTCCTTCCCCCCCTCCCAGGCCTCCCCCATCTCCCCAGCAGAAGGTGTGTCTGAGCCCCCCACGGGGAGCTGAGCTTTCCCAGCTGGATCATGGCCCGGGGGGCGGGGCCTGAGCAAGGGCGCAGGAGGGGGCTCAGAGGTTTGGCTGGGCCTGCCCCAGGGACCAAAGCCCGGGGTCTATAGAAGGCCCTTGAGCAGAGCAGCAGCTTGGGCCGAGCTCTACCCGAGGCACAGGGCCCTGAAACGTGTGTGCAGGCTTGGGGAGGAGGGGGGCGGCCCGGGGGTGGGGGGAGTGACCCCGGGGTGGGGGGGGCCGGGGCGGGGGAGGGGGGCGGAGCTCACAGCCCCCTCGGCCTCCCCAGGACATCGTGGCTGGGGACATGAGCAAGCGGAGTTTCTGGGAGCACAAGGGGGGCAGCAAGACTTCCTCCACCATCAAGGTACTTCTTGGGGGGGGTTAGTCCGGGGGGGGCGTCCCAGCCGGGTCCGGAGGCTGGGGCAGCGGGAGCCAAAGAGGCTGTGGAGGGAGAGTGAGGGGCGGGTCTGGGCCGGGGCCGGAGTGGGGGCTTCTGGAGGTGGGGCTTGGGGCTTGGGGCGGGAGAGGGAGGGGGGACTTGTCCAAGTCGTTTCCTCACCCTCCCGTCTGTAAAGTGGGGGCCGGCTCTGAGTGTGACCTCGGACCTCTGGCCTTGACCCACGAGGGGGAGGGAGAGGAAGAAGGGCGGGGCGGGAGGAGGCCCCTCGGGACCCCCCCCCCCACACACACTTCTGCCCTGGCTCCGCAGAGCACGCCCTCGGGAAAGCGGTACAAGTTTGTGGCCACCGGGCACGGCAAGTACGAGAAGGTGCTGATAGAGGAGGCTCCGGAGTCTGGGGGCAAGGCTGGGCCCCGGTGAGTGCGGGGGCGGGGCTCGGGAGGAGGGGCCAATTCCGAGGGGCGGGGCCAGTTCGCGGGGGGCGGGGCTCGGGAGGAGGGGCCAATTCCGAAGGGCGGGGCCAGTTCGCGGGGGCGGGGCTCACTCCGGCCGCCCGTCAGGGCTTCTTCCCGTCCTCCCGTGGCCTATGTTGGGCTACTCGTGGTCCAGCAGGACCGGCGGGAAACGAGCTCCCGTGCTCCTTGTGCACCGGCCTCCCCTGGCGAGGCTCACTGTGGCCCGAGGGAGCCGGCGGGGGGAGGCGCTCAGCCATTGAGGAGGGGGGAGCCCGAGGGCAAAGGGCAGGGATGGGGAGCAGGCACAGGCGGCTTCTTGGGGCAGAGACCCTCGGGGGGCCGGGGCAGGGGCAGGGAAGGAGGCGAAGGCCGAGAAGAAAGGGCCTGAATGCCAAGCCAAAGGGTGTGGGGAACCCCTGAAGTCTGGGCATGGGGGTAACTAGGGGGGTGAGGGTGAGGGCCAGGCGAGAAAGGCGGGGCTGCTGGCACCTTGGTAGTGGGGGGCGCCAGGGCAGGGTATGTGTGGTCATGGGATGCCCCACAGGGCCTGCCCCTCCCCCCCCCCAGGCTCAGCCCTGGAGCCCAAGACCTAAAGGGGACAATGATGGAAGCCTCAGAATCAGGGGCAGAGTTCAAGGGGCAGGGCAAGAGACCATAGGAAGGCACCTCCCCAGTGGGGCGATTCAGTGCCCTCCTGGGCATCTCACACACACACCCACACACCCCGGACACATCACACACACTCACAAACAGGGACCCGTGGGGAGGACTGACTCAGCCTTAGCTGCAGACATTTATTTCCAGGTCTCCTCCCCTCCCCCCACCAGGCTCCCCCTGAGACCCCTCCCCCATGCCGGTCCTCCCCAGGCTGCCCCGCCCACGGCTCAGGGAGCTCCTCCTCCACCCCGTGCCCTTTGGGCTCCTGGTCTGGCTGCGGCAACGCCCGGCCCTTCCCTGCAGTCTGCTGGCACCCATGGGGGGCTTGGGACCCCAGGCCTCCTGGCTCCATGGTGGCAGCTCACAGCCTCCCTTCACCCCAAGGACTTCTTGTCCAGCCTTGGGCCGGCCCAATGGGCTCCTTGGGAGGCTATTTCAGGGCCCGTTGCCGGGAATGCAGTTGCCTCTTGTGGCCCCACCACCGGTGGCCTTCCTGGATGGTCCAGTCAGTGCCCACTGCTTCTCCTCTCCCCCTCCTCCCCCCAAGCCGCCTCCTTCCAGCGCTCTCTGCCCTCCAGAGGTGGCCTCCTCTCCTGCCTCTTTTCTTCCTCCTGCTGTCTCCTTCCTCCTCTCCCCACTCCTCTTCTATCCTCCTGCCTCTTCTTGCCTCCTTCAGCCTCCTCTCTCTGCCTCCTGCCTCCTCTTCCCCTCATTTCTCCTCTTCCCCCCTCCTGCCTCTTCTTGCCTCCTTCAGCCTCCTCTCTCTGCCTCCTGCCTCCTCTTCCCCTCATTTCTCCTCTTCCCTCCTCCTGCCTCTTCTTGCCTCCTTCACCACTCTTATCTCCTCTCCCCCCTCCTCATCTCTCCTCTTCCTGCCTCCGCTTTCCTCTTCAGCCTCCTCTCCTCTCCTCCAGGAAGTCTTTCCTGATGACTCCAGGCCCCATTAGCCCTTCCAGCCCTGTCTCAGACACGGCCCTGGTTTGTCCTGCCTTATGGGCACAGCTCCTCCCCCCCTTGTCCACAGCCTTGGCCCCAGACGATGCTCCCCAATTCCTGTCTGACCCTCTCCATCTGGACTTCTTGCCCTTGCTCTGGCAGAAATGCCCAGGACCCTCCTATCTCCCTGTCACAGGAACCTCTCCATTCGTCCTCCCTGCCTCTCCCCATAGACAGCCTAGCTCAGGGGGAGACTCCTGGCTGAGGCCCAGGAGCATCCCGGAGGGAACGCACAACCTCCCAGCCGGCCACTCGCGGGGAATGCTACCCAGGGCCAGGGAGAGCACTGGACCTTCTCAGGGGGTGTGGGCACTGGCCTGGGGCATCCGTCCGGAGGTGCCTTGGAGGCCCACTGCCCTCCCCGTTGCCAGGTGGGGGTTGTGCAAAGCCGTGTCCTACAGGGCCAGCCCAGCTGATTCGAGGCGTTGATGGGAGTGGTGCTCATGGAGGGGTCCTGATGTCTTGCCCACAGTCCTGAGCCCTTGAGGTTCTCTTGGACTTCTGGAAGGGGAGGGTGGACCTTGATGTTGGTGAGAGTAGCCCAGGGCATGGAGCTTCCCCGTGGAGGCTGGCGGTTTCCAGGCTTTGGCCCCTTGGTGGGGGAAGCGGTCCTGGGACTGCCTGATGCTGGGACTGTCTGGTCCTGGGACTGTCTGGACCTGGGACTGTCTGGTCCTAAGACTGCCCAGTCTAGCTCCTTTGGGTGATTTTGTTGAGGATGGAAGGCTCTCGCAGAGGGGAGGCCCTTGGCCCATAGTCCTGAGCTAGACCCACAGGCCGGGAGGGCTGGTGGTAGGGAGGATAGGTGTCTGGTGCAGGCTGGGGGTGGGGGGGCCCTCCCAGCCATCCCAGGCCTGCCCAGGGACACGGCCCAGGAGGGCCGGCCTCAGTTGAGCTGCCAGCAGGCCGCTGTCCGATTAAAGTTCTTGGGTGCCAGGCTGGGCCTCAGGCTCACCCCCAGGACATGGCTGACCTTGGCCGGGGGCTGGGCAGCCAACTCCCGGAGCTTGCGGGCGTCAAAGTGGGGACGATACAAGAGGGGGAGGAAGCCGCCGCGGCCCAGGCCCCCCTCCCCGGCCCGGGCTCCTTGGGTGCCCTCTGGCTGGCTGCCGCTCTTGGCCACAGACATGCGGTAGAGGACGGCATCCCACATCTTCGTGGCTCGAGAGACTAGGGGCCGCGGGAGGCTGACGGTGGGCTCGGGGGGTCCCTGGCCAGCCTCCTCGGGGCCCTTGGGCTCCGGGAAGGGGGGCACTTCTGGGGCCACAATCAATTGTTTCTTGAGCCGTGTCCAGCCACTGAAGCGGGTTCTTGGAATGGGGGTTGGGGCAGCTTTAGGCCCTTCGCCTCCCGGAGCAGGGCTCGGCACAGAGCAAAGCAGGGGGTCTCTGGGGGGGTCTGGGGGTTGCCTGGGATCAGAAGTGGCCACAAGCTTGGGGCTCAGGGTGTTGGGCTTGGGGGGCACAGGGGGTGGCTCGGCTTTTGCCGAGGGGGTTCTGGGGAGGGGACTGTGCTGGGATGGTCCCGGAGACCCGTAGGTAGGGACAATGGGGACCACGATCTTAGTGATGAGCTGTCTGGGGGCTGCGGCCTCCACGCCGGGGGAGAGCCTGGTGGTCGGCGGTGGTTCTGGCCGGGGGCTCGCCGGCTGGGCATTTGGGATCAGAGGCTGGATGGGAGCCATCGGCTTCTGGGGGGTGGGTGAGGGCTCGGGGGGATCCGCCGCCTGCTCATGGGCCCCGGGCTCTTCCCCGGCTTCTGGCTCGGCCCCACCCTGCTCTCCCTTCCCCCAGCTGCCAGTGCTGAGGTTGGGGGCAGGGGCCGGAGAGCAGGGAGATCGGGCCGGCCCCACGTGAATGTGGACCCGGCTGACGTGGGTCCTCTCCCTCGGGGCCGCGACAGGAGCAAAACAGCCTGGGGGGTGGGGGGCGTCTGGGCCGGGGCCCCCGAGCTGGGGAGTGGTCATTCTGAAGTGCTCAGCCAGGCTCCTCTGCTCCGTCAGATTGAAGGTGAAGGACTTCTTCTGCAGGGGGGAGGCCACGTGCTGGATGACGGGCTTGTAGGGGGAGCGGGGTGCTGGGACCAGGATCCGAGGTGGGTCGGGGAGAGCCAGGGGGCTTGGCGGGGCCAGGGGCGTCGGCGGGGCTGGCGGGGCCCATGGCGTCGGTGGGGCCGGTGGGGTTGGCGCAGCTGGTGGGGCCGACTGGGCCGCAGCCCTGGGGGGCTCCGAACGAGGCTGGGGCCCGACGTCCTGGTCGTGGCTGGCCTCGCTCACGGGGGACAGGGAGGCCCGGAAGGGGCTGCTCTGGAGGGAGGTCAGGCCCGCCTTCTTCTTGGCCGCCTTCCTGAGGAGCTTCTGGAGCCGCAGGTTGTCCTTGGCCGGCTTGGGCAGGAGGGGCGGGGGCAGGGCTGGCGGGTACGGGCTTCCGGGCTCGTGGGGCATCGGGACAGTGATGAGCATTTCTGTGCCCTGCGAGGAAGCGGCCGTGAGGTCCTGGGAGGCTCCAGGCCCTGGAGGCCGTTCTCCGGAGCTCTCCCCCGGGGGCCGGGCCTGGGCTGGGGGGGTTCAAGGAGGAATGGGCGGATTGGGGGGCAGCACAGGGAGCTTGGGGGGGGCTTCCTGGAGAAGGTGACCCTTGAGATGCAAGGGAACGAAGGCAGAGGGTGGACAGGGCCGAAGGCCGGGGACCCGCTTCTGGTCCCACTGATGAACTCTGGGCCTCATGTCCCCATGGGGAGAATAATACCCCCCCCCACGTGGGCTGTTGGGAAAACTTGGGGGGGAGCCTCGCACACCCGAGGTGGACCATGAACCAGAGAGGCGTCCATCCCTCCCCCCCGGCCTCGCTTGTCATTTCTCCAGGATCTGGCCCTCCCCCTAACCCTCCCCCTCCTGTCTTTCAGCTGACCCTGAGACCCCAGATGCCTTCATCCTGGCCAGACGCCGCTTCTGCTGTGAAGAAGGGGAACCCCTGCCCTCTGCTCCCCGATTCTCCATTCGCCGGAGGCCCGGCCCCCCGCTCCCCGCCCACTTCCCAGCTGCCTGGCTCGCCAGCTTTGCGGCCCCCGGCTCCCCAGCCCCAATTCCCTTGCCCGTGGCTCCTCGGCCACGTCCTGAGCCCCCCGGGGGCCCCTCTTCCTGGCTCTTCTTAGAGAATTTCTTCCCCCGATTTTTAAAATCCGTTTTCTACTTGACTGCTGTGTGTCTGGCCCATTTATGCCGCTCTCCCCTCGGGTTCCTGGGAAGGGGGTGGGCGGCGGGGGGGCAGCTCCAGAGCCCCGGGCTGCCTGGGAGGGCCCCCCACCGGAAGGCCAAGGCCATCCACATGGGCCCTCCATGCACCCAGAAGCTGCCCCGTGGGGGCGGGGACCTCCCGGACCCACCCAGAAAGGCCCTCGGGTGGGGGACAGTAAGGGCTCCCTGCCCTGCTGTCCCCTGTCCTGAAATTCTGGGTGTATTAAGTGCTTGATAAAGCCCGGGCTGACCACGGGCTGGCCCTGGGGGAGCTCCCACCGACGCCCCCCTCTCCCCCGTTCCAGCCAGGGTCTGGGGCCTCAAGGGGAAGGATTGCCTATGCCTGAAACTGGGGGGGGGAACAGGGGGCACCGGGTGGTGTCTGAAAATGGGAGTCGGCCTTGTGCCCTCAAGTGCACCCAAATTCTGCTGCGTGTGCCCCCCAGCACAAGTGGCAGGGCCCCCAAACATCGTACCCACACCCCAGCACCAGGACGTGCTCTCGGGCCGTGTGGTAGGTGCCCCCAAGCCTAAGGAGATGAACAGCCGGGCCTGTGCCCGTTGCTTGTCGGCCATGGCCCCCAGTTAGTTGGCCCAGGTGCCCACATCGATCTCCTGCCAGCAGACCCACAAAGGACTTGGTGCCCGCTGTCCCCCGGCGCCCTCGCCAGCCCCAGGAGAACTCTGCCCCTTAGATAAGTGTGTCAAGTGGCCCCAGGGCCCCCTCCAGCCCTTAATCCCCCTTCTCAGTCAGGGTGACAGTGGATCCTGGGGCGGGGGAAGGGGTATGTGTCGGGGGGGGGTCAGCCTCCTTATCTTGAGTGTGGGGGGAAGGGGACAAGAGCACCAGCTCGTCAGTGGGGGCTCCTTCCAGTCTCCTCTGGGCATCTTAGGTCAGCACTGGGCTGGCAGTGCCCCAGGGCAAGGAGGATCCTGGCAGGGGTCCTGGTGCTGAGTCAGCCTCTGCCCCAGGCCCCAGGTCAGCTCTACTGTAAGGACCTTCCAGAGGCCCTGGGGGTCTGTGGGACACCTGGGGGGCCTGTGGGACACCTGAGGGGCTTGTGGGACATAGTTCCATGGGATACCTGGGGGACACCCTGAGAGGCCTGGGGGACACCTGGGGGGCCTGGGGGACACCTGAGAGGCCTGGGGGACACCTGGGAGCCTATGGGGCACCTGGGGATATTGTGCAACACTTGGGGGGTTTGTGGGATACCTGGGGGCCTGTGGGACACCTGAGCAACCTTTGGAACACCTGGGGGTCTTGTGGGACACCTGGGGGGTTTGTGGGACACCTGGGAGACACCCAAGCAACCTTTGGGATACCTGGGGGCCTGTGGGACACCTGGGGGCCCTGGCAGAGGGATGGGACGGAGGCCAAGGGACCCTGCCCCTCTGCCTATGGGAGCTTAGCTCCTGGAAGGGCCCATGCAGACCAGGAGGCAGCTTTCCTCTGAACGGGGGCTCTGCCGGGAAGCCCTCCCCACACCTGGGACCCTCTGGAAGCCCGGCTGGGGGCACTGCCCACCCACAGCCCCAGGCACCGGTGAATGCTCTCCTTCCCCTCCCCACCCCCGCAGGGCAGGATGCCCTTCCGCCCCTGGGCACCCTGGGGGGCATCGACAGAGCCCTGCCCTCCCGTGACCTCGCACCCCCAGTTGGCGCAAGGGCACGGCCTCGGGTACCTGGCGCTGCGGGTGCGGTCGGGGGCCCGTGCTGCCGGCTCCGTCCTTCCCCGCTGACTCCGGACTGCCCTCTCCCCAGGCTGTGGGTGCCCAAAATAACCTGGCCTCCATCCCTCCTGACCCGGGCTGGCCGGCTCTCCCGGGCGCCCGCCCAGGCCCCGGGCCGGGTTTCAGGGCTCCAGCTGCCGCCAGCGCCAGCCTGAGTGGAGGGCGAGCCTCCCCTGCTGGCCGACGGGAGCCACGGCCGGTGCCCATGGAGGATCCTCTGCCCCCCCAGGGCTTGGCAGCGGCTGGGCCTCGGCCTCTTGGTGCCCGCGGGGGGCGATTCTTGGGACTGGACGATGTGTGGCTGCAGCTTCTGGGACTGGGGGCCCCGCGTCCAGGGAAGGGCCCAGGGGGGGCGTCCAAAGGCAAGTTCATGATTTCCTCGGCTGAGGGTCCCCCGGGGACCTGGGCCCACCCCCCGCTTCTTGGTCATCCTGGGCTCTCCTCCCATAGTTCCCCAAGCCAGCCAGGTGCCCTTCCCAGCATCTCACAGCCTCCCCTCCAGCCCCCCAGGGGCCGAGAACCTTCTGGTCATGGGGTGCCCCCTTAAGAAGCTTCAGGGGCCCCCCTGGCTCCCAGGATGAAGCTCTCACCCCCTGCCGGCATCTGGGGCTCCGCCTGCCCTTGGGGCCCCTCTGGCCCTCCCTGCTCACGGGCTCTGGGGGGCTCGGCTCCGGCGGCCCCTCAGCCCCCCCAGTGAGCGCCTCCCTTTGGGCCAGCCCAGAGGCCTCTCTGATCCTCAGTCTCCCCATCTGTAGATCGAGGGGTCGGACCAGCTGATCCCGGGAAACCAGGCCCGCGTGTGGGGTTAGAGGCCGAGGCGCCCCCACCCCTGGGGTCCCGCTGCCTTCTGCTCCCATGAGGCCGCCCCAAGGGGAGGGGCCTGGACCCTGTGCCCGCGTAAATGCATAAAACAAACACCTGGAGAGAGACAGAGACAGAGAGACACAGAAAAGCAGAGACAGAGACACAAAGAGACAGAGAGAGACACACACACACAGAGACACAAAGAGAGACAGAGACAGAGGGACAGAGACCTCGGAGCGTGAGCAAGCTATGGGCAGGAGCTGGCCCATCCCCGCCCCTCCCCCGCTGCCTCGCCTTCCCTCTGGAGGAGCTATCTCAGCTTGCAGGGGGTTGCTGCGCCCTGGGAGGGCTGCACCCGGTCTCCCGACCACTTTCTCCGGAGCCTCCGGGTCCCTGACCAGACACAGGCCAGGACGAGAGGCTTCTGTGCGCCCCCAGCCCAACGCCAGAATTCCCCCTCCCCCACTGTCCCTGTGCCCGGAGGCAGGGGCAGGGCTGGTCGGCTTCTGTTTGGGGGCTGAGGTCCCCCGGAAGCCCTCGTGGCCCCGCCCGAGTTTGTGAACATAGCCGTCCTGCTCTCCTGTCAACGGCCGGCCGCAGCCCATCCACACGGGGGAGCCAAGTGGATGGAGGCGTGCTTGGTGGGCCGGTCCCTCCCTCAACCATCCCGTCCCTCAGCCAGGCGTCTGGTCCCTCAGCTGGCCAGGGCCTCAGTCGGCCGGTCCCTCAGTTGTCCATCAGGTCCCTCACTTGTTCGTCTGGCCCCTCAGTTGGCCGGTCCCTCAGTTGTCTGTCCATTCCCTCAGTTATTCGTCCGGCCCCTCAGTCAGCTGGTCCCTCAGTTATCTGTCCAGCTCCTCAGTTGTCCATCCGGTCTCTCAGTTGTCCATCCAGTCCCTCGGTTGTCCATCCAGCTCCTCAGTTGTCCGTCTGGTCCCTCAGTTGTCCATCCAGTCCCTCGGTTGTCCATCCAGCTCCTCAGTTGTACGTCTGGCCCCTCAGTCGGCTGGTCCCTCAGTTGTCCATCCGGCCCCTCAGCCAGCCAGAACCAGTATGGTTCATCCCACAGATCTGTTCTGTAGTCAGGAGCTTGCGACAGCGGAGGTTACTGGGCCCAAACCCCCCTCATTTGCGCCGGCGTTCCCCACGTGCCGCAGGAGGGGCCTGCGGGTCTCCGGACAATGCTGTCCCACCTCTGGGAGGTCTCCATGACCTGAAGCAGAGTGAGGGCGCGGGCCGGGCGCCAGGGCCCGCTGGTGGTCGGCACCTGCTGTCCGGAGAGATGCCCTCTGACCATGAGGGGGGCGAGGATGGGTCAGTCACGGGCCGAGGGACCGGCCTAACCGCAGCCAGTGGGGATGTGGCTGCATGAAGGTCAGGGTTCCCCCTGGGGTCCGAAACATCGCCCTCCAGGAGACACTCGGCGGGGGCAGCGCGGGGAGGGAAAGCTCTGGCTCCCGGTTCTCCAGGAGGGCTGTGGCCCCGGTCTCCGGGCAGGGATGACTCTTCCCCCTCCCTCGGGTGGCTCAGGACCAGACCTCAGCTCTGAGGCTGCAGTTTGGGACGGACGTCACTGGGGCGAAGTGTCGGGGGAGGCTCAGTGGGAGGAACTGGGGGTGCTCGGCCAGGGCCCGGCGGCCCCCGAGGGCTGCCAGGAGTCCGGCCCGGGGTACTGGAAGCTTGGGAAGGAGGGACTCCAAGCGGGAGGGCCAGGAGCCGCCGTGGGCCTGATAGCAGGGAGATCTCACTGACAGAGAACCCAGAGTCACAGGGCAGGCCTGGGGAGCCGGGGAGGGGCTTGGGGGGATTTTGCTTCAGTTATTGCTCGGACTGGACGGCCACTGGGGTCTCCAGCAGCATGGGATTCCACGCAGAGTGGAACCTGGGGGAGGGGGCTTGAACAGTACAGTTCTGACAGTTGGGGAAACTGAGTCCAGGAGCTCTGTGGAGGCATTTCTGTATGGCTCCTCTCTCCCCCCCGTCCCCTGAGCTCAGTCCAGCCCAGCGGATCAGTGAATCCAGGCCTCATTGCTGGAGGGACTCCTAGAAACGCTGAGCCCGAGCCCCCATGCTGAAGTCCCCCTGTGAAGGCCGTGACATGCTTAGGGCCGCCCGTGGGCGGCTGGCGGGGGCTCAGAGGTGACTCGGCCAGGGGCACCGAGGAGCTGCAGCCCCAGCAGGAGCCCAGGTTTGGGGGAGATGCCCCCGGGGCCGGGCCCTGAGCGACACTAGGCAGGGGTTGGAGGGAAGGCGACACCGGGCCTGGGGCCGCCGCCGCTCACTCCCTGCTGAAGGCTCGGGGCAGGTGGTAAGGACAGGGGGGGCTCCCTGGGACGTGGGAGCAGCTTAGGGGGAACAGGACAGCCCAGCAGGGTCCCCGGGACACAATGTCCCATCAGCCCCATTGGCCGGGGTGTAAATTTAGCACACAGCCTTTCCTGGCCGGGGGTGGGGGCAAGGACGGGGGTCCTCTCTCCTTCTCCAAACATGTCCCTTCCTTCTCAGCCTCCAGAGACAGCTGTGTCTATACTTGGTATGGCCCCCAAGACTGGGAGGGTCCTTCCCCCCCTCGCCTTGCTCCTTGGCTACCCAGTAGGCTCTGGGGCAAGATCAGATGTCACTATAATTGGGGGCAGGAGGGCTCTGGCTGGTGACATTGCCAGCAGCCAGCCTTGCTCCTCGGGGCTCCCCTTCTCCGCAGACTTAGCGCACAGGTCAGTGGGATGGGGCGGCCGGGGGGACGCCCGGAAAAGCTTGAGTTAGGTCCCAGGGGTAAGGGAGGCGAGGGCTGCCCAAGGCAGGGTGGGGAGAGGGGCTGGGACACTTTGGGCAGAAGGGGGGGCTCCCCAGAGGGCAGGGGCCGGCTCCCAGAGGGCCAGAGGGCAGGGGCCAGTCTCCCAGCGGGCCAGGGGCCGGCCTCCTGGGACCTTCCTGCTCCTAACTGTCTGGGATGCTCCCTTTCTCAGACGCTGCCAGCTCCGTGACCTTCAAGCTCAGGGAGGGGCTCAGGAGGAAGGGGGGGCACCAGCCTGGGGCTCGGCCCCCTTTCCCTTCAGGGTTAAAGGGCTGCTGGGGGGAAGGGCTGGCTCGGGATGGGGCCCCTCTGCACAGACCTGGAGGGAAGGTCAGAGGTCCAGCCAGGCTGAGAGGAAGGGGTCCGGGGCCAGCCCTCCCCCACCCCTCACAGAAGGAAGTTCAGAGGGCGGGAGGGGCTCATTCCAGGGCAGGGGCTGGCAGGGAGCACGGCTCCTCCCGCCTCAGCCAAGGGAGAGCTGGGGGGGTCCTCCCAAGGATCCAGCCCCCCCGGCCCTCCCGAGCTCGGTAGCCCCCTCGCAGAGGGGGGAGCAGTCCCGTGTACCTCCCTTCAGGTGGTACAGCTGCCCCAGGCCCAGCCCAGCAGGGGCTTCGGGACCCCCAAGCCCCTGCCTGCCATCCTCGGGACTCCTGCTGCGCCGGGCGGGGCTGCAGACGGGGAGATGGAGGCGCCGGCCCTGGACGCCTTGGAGGGGGACACATGACCCAGGGCCTTCTGCCGCCCTCTGGGAGGCCCTCCCCCTCCTCTTTCCCCCTTGAGCCCCATGTAAGGAAGGAGGCATCTGTCTCAGCAGGGGCACGGGGGGGGCATCCCCAGGCTGATCTCGCCCTCCCCAGGAGGCGGCAGGTGGCATTCCCAGCTGTTAGGGTGTCCCAGGCTGGCGCCCATTTCTCTGCTGCCCTTCCCCCCCTCCCAGGACATGTGACTGATGGGGTGGGGGGGAGGCAGAGTCAACACCCAGAGGCCTTCGGAGGCTGGTCCCCAAGCTCCCCACGACCCCTCCCGAAGGGGAAAGGAGGTGGGACAGAGAGACCAGGGACAGAGACTCAGAGAGAAAGAGAGAGATGGAGAGACAGAGAGAGATAGAGACAGAGAGAGACACACACACAGAGACAGAGACAGAGAGACGTACAGAGAGAGAGAGAGACAGAGGCAGAGAGACAGAGAGACACACACAGAGAGAGCCAGAGAGAGATGGACAGAGAGTGAAAGAGAGAGACAGAGACAGAGAGACAGAGACACAGAGTGAAAGAAACAGAGAGAGAGAGAGACAGAGAGAGAGAGAGACAGAGACAGAGAGAGACACACACACAGAGACAGAGACAGAGAGATGTACAGAGAGAGAGAGACAGAGACAGAGAGACAGAGAGAGAGACACACACAGAGACAGAGACAGAGAGAGATGGACAGAGAGCGAAAGAGAGACAAAGACAGAGAGACAGAGACACAGAGTGAAAGAAACAGAGAGAGAGAGACAGAGAGAGCGGACGTGAAAGCTTCGCGATAGCCTGACCATGGAAGGATCGTCACCACAAGTAGCGAGCCCCTTGTTGCCGCAGCAGAGATGGGGGGCTGCTTTTCAGGGGTTCTTGACTTGATTCTATTTAATTTGGTGGCTTAGTCATTCCCACCTTGCAGGGAACAACACACAGGGGATCAGTCCCGGGAGCGCCCCCTAATGACCCGCCCAGCCCCCCTCCCGTTCCTGGCACACGGTCCCTGAGTCAGACGCAGGCTCCTGGCCCCCAAGGGGCACATGGGAGGCAGCCCCCCCCCCGTTAGCCTTTGCAAGGGGACCCACCCCCTCCCTCCAAAGGGCCGCCCTTCGTCTTCTCAGGGGCCTGGCTGGAAGGCCCGGGGCCACTCCTGCATTTCCGAGGAGGGCGTGGGCTGGCGGATCCCAGGCGCCGCCACGTTCTCTCCCACCCTGACTCCCAGAGTCTGAGCCCCCGGGGGGGGGGGGGGCCTTAGAACCCGGGCCCGGGGTGTCAGAAGCTGGCATTCGGGCGCACTGGGAGGGAGCTTAGAGGCTGCCCGATGCAGGGCTTGCTTGTTTCCCCCAATCTGCAGGTCTCTGGGCCGCAGGAGCAGAGCTGGGCCGCTAGTTTGGCCTTCAAGGCCTGCTGGAGCTGCCCTTGGGCCTGCAGCCCGGGCTTCCAGGGAGGGTCTTAGAAGTGGGGAGGGTGCCCGAGAGGCTGGGGCAGCAGCGCTTAGGCCCTTATAGGGCATGGCCGGGGCCAGAGGGTTATTCTTAGCCACAGCATGGGGGGCCGCCCCTCTGGAGCCCCCACCCCTCTGGAGCCCGCGCCCCTCTGGGGCCCCGCCCCTTTACAGCCCCCATCCCTGTAGAGCCCCTGCCCCTCTGGGGCCCCGCCCCTCTACAGCCCCCACCCCTGTAGAGCCCCTGCCCCTCTGGGGCCCCGCCCCTCTACAGCCCCCATCCCTGTAGAGCCCCTGCCCCTCTGGGGCCCCGCCCCTCTACAGCCCCCACCCCTGTAGAGCCCCTGCCCCTCTGGGGCCCCGCCCCTCTAGAGCCCCCATCCTCAGGAGCCCCCACCCTCTGGGGCCCCGCCCAGATGCCCCAGGAGGACACAGGGATGTCTTGAGTTTCAGTCCGAGAAGCTTCCTTGGCTAATTTTGGCAGCGGCCACAATCCTGGAGGAGCCCTGCAGGGCTCCTTGGGTATAAATAGCCACCGCCCCGCTGCCAGGGCGCCGGGTCTGAGAAGGCCCCTGGGCACAAGGGGGGCCCAGCTGTCTGCCCCACACCCCACCAAGGAGGGAGCACTTTTTTCCCCTGAGGCAGTCAGGCTTTCATGACTGGCCCAGGGTCCCACAGCCAGGGAGTGTTTGGTGTCTGAGGGCATAAACTCTGCCAGTCCCCAAGGGGACCCACAAACAGTGGGCATTTAATAGTTGTTTATAGAAAGAAAGAAGACTGGTCCATGTGGAGGCTCCGGGCCGGCAGTCAGAGGTCGGGGAGCCCGGAGGCAGTGTGGGCAGGAGCAGCAGAGGCAGCTCAGTCTTTTTGCCTCTATTTCTTTCTTCTGTTTTTACATCAACTACATCCCCCTCCTCCCTCCCCCCACCAAGAACCATCCCATGTTGCAAAGAATTTTTTAAAGGGAAAGAAAGATGGGAGAAAAGTGCCTGGCTCAGAGCCCAGCCTCCTCTCCAACTCTGAGAACCCCAGAGGCTGTCCCGGGCGGCCTCCGCCCCCTCCTGGACTCCCCTTCCCGGCCCCCGTTCGGTCGGAGACATCGCCTTCTCCCACCAAGGACGCAGCTCAGGGGAGGAAAGTGGGTCCAGGAGGCAGGAGGCTGCCCCGGGCACCCACACCCCTTCCCAAGTGGGAGCTTTCCCGAGCAGCCAGGGAAGCCTTTGCCCCACCATCCTGCAGGGAAAACAGTAGCAGTCCCATTGTACAGATGAGTAAACTGAGGTTCTGCCCTCTCAAGGGGAGTGGGTTGCCTCCGGACCAGCTGGGGTCCCTCTCCTTAGGGGCCTGCAGAGGTTCTGAGCTCTAAGTTGGAGCCTGGAAGGGCCTTTTAGAGCACAGAGATTATGGGGCCGAGTCCTGCAGCTAGAAGGGGCTCCCTGGGCAGTGGCTCCCCCCCCCCACCTCTGTGCCCCCGGCTCTTCCTCCTCATTCCCTCTCAGCACGGGGGGGGGGGTTGATAAGCCATAAATGCTGTCATGGAGGGGCTTCCCTGAGCCCACCAGCTGCCCCCTTCTCAGCAAGAGTTAGTCTAGGTTGGGGGAGGAGGGGGACCTCACCAAGTGTCTAGGAGTGAACCAATTAGGCCACTGTCGGGTGAGCAGTGTCTCAAGGGAGGGAAGGCTGGGGATCCCGGGGGATCCCCCAGTGCACAGAGACTGAGGCCAGGGGGCTAAAGAAGGAGTGGGCTCCCTCTGGTCAGGGCCCGGGCCATCCGGCCGCTGCCACCCTGCTCCTCCTGCGGCGCCCACCCTGGGGACGATGCTCCCAGGAGGCTGGCTGGGGCTAAGCTGTTCCCCTCTCCCCCCTGCCCTCTTTCTCTTCCCCCTTCCTGACCCTCTCCTCTCCCCCTTTCCATCTCTTTCCCTCTCCAGAAGCGAAGCCCACCGCCACCATGTCTGACGAGGAAGTGTGAGTACAAAGCCCACCCAACTCGATCCCGCCCTGGGCCTGGGACCCCCGGGATTGGGACCCCGGGATTGGGACCCCTGGGCCTGCAGCTGCTTCTTGCCCCTCAGACAAGTCTTCCCAGGGACCTGCTCCTTTTCAGTGAGGAGACCAGGAGAGCTCATGGGAGCCAAGCCTGTGGGGGAGAGGGGACGGGGGGCAGGGCTGAGCCATGCTTGTGGCTGGTGATCGCCCTCATGACCTCCCACTGACCAACTCTCCCTCTTCTTCTCTCCACAGTGAACAGGGTGAAGGTAAGTCTTTAATCATCTCCCTGGGCTGGGACATTGGACACTACCCTGACTTATGGCCAAACCTTGGGGAAAGTGACCCCACCTTTGTGCTCTACCTCCATCTCCCGGGGCCCCTGATGGGGACGTGGGCAGCGAGTGAGCTCCTTAGCCCAAGGCCGGAGGCATCTGGCCCCCCACAGGAAGCTCACCACGTGCCCATACCCTCAGCGGGTCCCGGCCGATGGACCCCGAGGCAGAGGGAGCTAGCTAAGGCAGGGGCCACCCGCCGGGTGAGCCTGGCCCCGCCATTCTGCTGCCATAGGCCCACATGTCTCTCTTCCACCCTTTAGAGTTGAGGAGGGGGATGGAGGGCAGTCTGGGGTTAGCCTCAGCCTTGTGTCCCCTCCAGCTCAGTCCCTGGGGAGCCCAGCAAGGCTTCTCACCTTTCTTCCCTCTTCTGGGGGCCGGTGGCTCCAGCCCTCCCTGCCCAAGGCGGGTCAGACCCTCCCCAGCTAACGCGACCCTCTCTTGTGTTTTTGTTCCAAAGCAGAAGAATACGAAGAGGAAGGTAACTAGGAAGCCCTCCCCCTCTTGGGGTCTTGGGCTTTCTCTCCTCACCTCCTTTTCCTCCTGCCTGCAGTTCTTCCTTCTCCTCCTCTTCCATGAATATTTCATCATTGTGATGAAATGTCATCACTTACTAACCCCTCCTGCTCCTGATTAATATCAATTAATGTCACTTAATGGATGCTGAAACTTCATTAGTGTTTCCTAATTAAGCCTCCAACACGTGTAATTAATATCCATTAATGGAACCTTCCTATGATTAATATCTTCACCCTAATGAATTAACAGTGACTCGGGGTGCCCAGCTGCTTTCCCTGAGCACCTTCGGGCAAGAACTCGAGGCTCGTCTGTGTGGGGGAACCTCCCTTTTCAGCCTGGCTCTCTGGGTCCAGGCGCCCTGTGGGCCCGGCCCTCACTCTGACAGGAAGCGCAGGCCAGTCAGAGTGCCTTCAAGGCGCTGGTGGAGCTCGGCAGTGCTCCCGGGGCTCCTGTGGTGCTCCCTGGGGTGCTCCCATGGGCCAAGCCCCTAAAATGAGTTGGAAATCTTCCCTGAGCACTCAGCTCTTCAGCCCCCAAAGGAAGCTCTTTCCCTCCCGAGATGAAAGGATCAAGAGGAGATTTGAGCTGGAGAAGCTGCCTTGGAGCAGGAGCTCCTCATTTCCAAAGCCCCCAGAGACTCATTTCAAAACCCCCCAAGATTCGTTCCAAAGTGTTCCCCGTGAAGGTGACTGGCCGCAAGGGCCCCGCTAAATATGGCCTCCTGCAGTCCCAAGTGGAGAGCTGAGTGGAGGCCCCCTCCCCAGATCCATTCTTGGGGCCCCCTCCCCAGACTCCCCCCGATCCATTCTCAGAGTCTCTGAAGCAACTTTCTGGGAGCTGCAGCCCTGGCACAGAGGCGGCCTGTGGACCTCAGGCTGCTGGGGGGCTCCCCCGGGATGCCCCGATCATTCAGGGTCCATTCTAGCAATGGAAGGAATGCTGAGCTGGGAGTGAAGCCCCTCCCTCAGGGCTATGGTCACCCGCCGTCCCTCCTAACCTCCCCAGGATGGAGGCTTCTCCAGGGGCCAGGAGGAGGGCTCCCAGCTGGGAGAGCCGCTGGTGCAGGAAATGCCAGCAAGGTGTGCAAGGCTCTTTCCGGCTCTGGAGCTGGGATTTGAGGACCTGTGCCGGGGACAGGCTGCATTAGCTTCTGCATGCCTCAATTTCCCCATTTTAGCGTGGGCACACTAATTTCTGTGACACCCTCCATCTTTCAGAGGGCTCCAGTGAGCCTGGCAAGCCTCTCCCTTCCTCAGAGCCTGGGGACCAGGGCTGCTGCTCCCTCCTGGGCTCCGGGGCTTCCGGGTAGGGGAACAGGCCCCAAAGGCCTAAGGCTTTCCTAGTGGGGCAAGGTCTCCAGGTCCCCTCTGTCCCCCACCCGTCTGTACTCTCCCTGCCCAGCACCCAGGGGATTACCAGCTACCCAGAGAGCCCGCCCCCTTGCGCCAATAGGGGCCAGGCTGGCAAGTCCGCCGCCCCCAGCCGGGCCCACTCAGACCCCTGGACGGGACCAGCCCCAGGGCCCTTCCTGCTGCCTGACTCCCCTTCTTCGGGTGCCTGAATGTCTTTTCCTTCTAACTGCGTGACACCCCCCAAACCCCCAGGCCTTCACTTCTAACATTTCCTTTTCTTTGCCTCCCCCTGCGACCTCCGACTTCTCCCCGGAGCAGAAGCCCAGGAAGAAGGTAAGTCGCCCACCCGGCCCCCGGCCGAAGGAGAGCCGGCCTGGCCTGGGTCTCGGCTTGTGGCTCCCGGGCCCTGCCGGCCCTCCCTCTAACCCTCCCACCGCCAGCGACCCCCCCTCACTCCCCCACCCAGGACTTGGCTCTGTGGCTCCCACTAATGCTCTCTCTCTCCTCATGGCGGCCCCGCCCGGCTCCCCGCCCGGCTCCCCGGCGCTTCCCACCTGCAGAAGTCCATGAGGAAGGTATGACCCCATGACTCTGGAATCCCACGTGTGGGGCCCCAAGCATGACTGGGGATTCCAAGGGGGGGCAGGGCCCCCCAGCCACATGGGCGGCGCCCACGGCATGTGGCCCATGTGGATGACTAATGCTTGCTGTTGCATGGCCACGGGGAGCCCAGGGTGGGGGGCAGAGGTGCCCGGGGGGCCTGGGCACAGATGCCAGTTTCGTGGGCTTGGAGACGGGCTCTGCCACATACTTGCAGCATAGCCTTGCCAGGCCATTTCCCATCTGGGAACCTCGGTTTCTCCATCTGTAAAAAGGAGGACCGTGGGGGCCGCTTCCAGCAGAAGCCTCAGGCCCTGACAGCCTCCAGTTATCGGGCCCATCCTGAGGTGGGCGCTCGCAGGGGGTCAGAGAGACCCTCTGAGGAAGGACAAGGCCCTGGGTCCTGGCTCTGCTGGCCCCTTCCCTGCCTGTTGCCTCCTTGTAAAAATGAGGCTGCTGGGCACCCACCAGGCTGAGAGGGGCTCCCCGAGAACCCTGGCCCAGAGATGCAGCCCACAGTGGGCCTTGGCCCAGGCGTCCAACAAGTCCGGGCTACCCCAGCAGCTCGGCCTGTCAGTTCTGGGGGGCGGCTGACGGGGCTGGGCAGGGCGGCAGGACTCTCACCTGCTTCTCTGCCCGCCTCTCCTCAGCCTCCCTCCCTGTGGCTCCGCCCCTGCGGGCCCCACCGGCTCCAGCCCCTCTGGGCTCCTCCCCTCCCCCAGAAGTGCTCGCCTGGGCAGCTGCCGAAAAGGAACAGGGGCCAGAGCCCTTGCCCCTCCCCCCGAGCAAGCTCCCAGGCCTGCCTACCAGCCGGCGCTTGTGGACTAACTCCATAACTTAGAGCACAGGAGACCCCTCCCCCCTTGGGGCTACAAGCTGGGCTCCCGGAGCCCATGGGGAATAGGAGGCCACAGCCTGGCCCAGACCCTCCTCCCCAGGCCAGAGCTTCTGGAAGCCCGGGGCTGGCCCTTGGGGCCTCAGGGGGCATCCCAGGGCCTCAGGGCCATTCGCTCCTGGTCCTTGATGTTCCTCAGGCCACTGCAGGGTCTCCGTCCCTGCCTTAATCTGGGCAGCAGCTGTCAAAGGCCCGTGGGAAGAGAAGGGCCGGGAGAGGCCTGTGGTGGTAGCCTTGTCCACCTCCCTGGGGGGCTGCTGTGTGACCCCGACTGCTGTGACTCAATTATCCTTCTCCATTAACCAGCCGTTTTCTCGTTTGAACCCCTCCTCCTCTTCCTCCCTTCCCTCCTCCCCCCGCTCCCTCACGGTGGGTGTCGCCTCTTGTTCTGGGACTCTTCTCACCCATGAAGTCCATGAACCAGGTATGAGACATGACTTCAGGCTCCCGCGGCCTGCGTGAGTGCGTGTGTCCTGTGTGAGCGAGCGTGCGCAGGGAGCTCTGGGTGACCCAAGAGGAGGAACAAGAGGGGCCCAGGACCCACGGCCCAGATGGGGCGCCGTGTCCTCCTCCCTCCCTGCCTCCCCGCCTGTCTCTGTCTCTCTGTCTGTCTCTCTGTCTGCCTGTCTCTGTCTCTCCTATCTCTGTCTTTCTCTCTATTTCTCTGTTTCTCTTTCCTCTTTTCTCTTCTCTTCTCTCTCTCTGTCTCTCCTCTCTTTCTCTATCTGTTTCTGTTTCGCTCTGTCTCTCCCCCCTCCTTTTTGTCTCTCTCCCTTCTTTCTGTCTCTTTCTCTCTATATATCTCTGTTTTTCTCTCACTTTCCTGTCACTGTCTCTATCTCCTTCCTTCTCTCTCTGTCTCTCTTTCTCTGTATCAATCTCTCTGTCTCTCCATCTGTCTGTCTCTGTCTCTCTGTTTCTCTCTCTCACTCTCTCTCTCTCTCTGTCTCTCACTCTCTGTCTCTCTCTCTATCTCTCTTTCTGTCTCTGTCTCTCTGTTTCTCTCTCTCTCACTCTGTCTCTGTCTCTCTCTATCTCTCTGTCTCTGTCTCTCTGTCTCTGTCTCTCTCTGTCTCTCTGTCTAATTCTGTCTCTGTGTCTCTGTCTCTCTGTGTCTCTGTCTCTCTCCCCTGGGATTTTCACCACTACTCTTTTTTCTTTCCCTCTGCCTGACCTGTCTCCGTGATGACCCCCCCACAGAGGAAGTCCAAGAAGGTACGTAATGTGTTGGCCGCTGCCTTCCCGATTTTGCTCCCTCCCTTTTTCCACTCGGGTCTGTCTGGGGGTGGGGGGTGGGGGCTCCCAGAAGAGACGCTTCCGGGGCATCCGTGTGGGACCCGAGCTGATGGGGCTTGGGGCAGGATGCCTGGGGGAGGGTCCAGGAAGAAAAGAGGGAGGGCGGGGTGAACAGGGTCCCTGTGGGAGGAGGTGGGAGTGCAGAGAAGGGAAAAGCCGGAGCGGTTCCCTCAGGCGGAGGGCCAGACTGGGGCAAAGCAGGGCAAGCGACCCAGCCCCCCCCCCCCCCCAGCAGGGGACCTTTGCTCGGGGCCAAGGAGAACAGGGCCTGCAGGTACAAAGATGCCAAGGGGAGTTTGGGGACTTGATTGTTTCCCGCCCACTTCTCTTGCCTTTGGGGGATGCAGAGGTGCTTCCCCAGCCTTAGCCCGGGGCCCAGGCCCTGGGGGGAGGCAGAGAGGGCTGGCCCCGGCACTGAGGTGTCCGGGACATGGCCGTGGGGTGTGCGGAGCCCGGTTAGAACCCAGTCAAACCCAGCTCCAGGAGACGTGGGGGCCTCTGTGGGAGGGGCAGGTGGGGGGGGGTCTCTGTGGGAGGGAGCTGGCCGGGACCTTTGTGGGAGGGGCCGGTCGGGGCCTTTCTTAGGGCCGCTCTAGCTGAGGCATTTTCCCAGAGGGCGATGCTTCCCTGAGAAGGATGAATGGGCAGAGCGTGTGGTTGGCAGGTGGAGGCAGGAGCGCCTGCTCTGGCAGAGAAGCGGGCACCGGGAGCTGTCCAGGGGCAGGACGCCCTGCCCCGAATGCTCACGTGCTACGCCCTTGCGCTGTGCTGCCGCAACGCTGTCCTGGGCCGGCCGGCTGGGCCACGCTTGTGCATGGGGTGGACCTCCCCGGGGCCGGGCCCTCCCCCACCCGATGCCCCTCCCCCACCCGCTGCCCCTCCCCCAAAGGGCTCCATTCGTCCCCCCCCCCCCGCCCCCCCGCGCTAAGCAAGCGCGCCGGGGGAGCACCCGGCCGCCTTGGGGGCCGACGGCTGGGAGCGGCCCTCAGCTGTGGACCCCCCCACGTGCGCCCTCTGACGGCTGGTGCTCCCCACTCCCGAGGATGAGGGCCTCCCTCCCTGCCCCCTCCCCATTATGCAGTCGGGCAGTTTAGAATTTCCCGGTCCCCCCCGCCCCGCCCCCCTCGGTTCTCTCTCCCTTGGAACCAGGGGCTGCGCGGGAGCCTCGCTTCCCGAAAGCCCCGGAGCCCACTCCCTGTGGGACGTGGGCAGGGCCGGCGGGGGGGGGGCAGGGGCTCCCCTCCCGCGCTCTCCGGGCTGTATGGGACTGGGCAGCAGCCCCCCACACACACTCACGGTGGCCCCGCCCGCTGCGGGCCCTGGGGACACTTTCTCTGAGTGGAGGCAAAGGCTCCTTGTCAAAGTCCCGGTCCCGGGGCCCTCCCAGGCCCGGGCCCGCCCTTCCTTGCCCGGAGCAGTCCGGCCTCCGGGGGGGGCCTGCGCTTGGCCGCCCTTCAGTCCGAGGCAGGAGGCGGGGAAGGCCCGGGCCCCTCCCGGCCCGGACCCGGCGTTCGTGCTTCCCTGGCAGGAAGCCGGGCTCGGCCTCTGGGAGCCCGGTCAGGCCGGCGTTGCCCCCTGGGGGCGGAGAGCTCCCGGGCCAGGGCCTCCCAGTGGGTCCGGGGGTCGCCCACCGCCGGTCCGTGAGGGAATCTACCCTCCTGTCTGCACGGGAGGAGGATGGGGCTGGAGTCAGGCCAGTCAGCCTTGCCCACGCCCGGGGGTGGGGCGGGGCGGGGTGGGGTGGGGCTCCTTGCCTCCTCAGCTGCCCCCGCCCCGCCCCTCACGCCGGCTTGTCACCAGGCTCTGGGAGGGACGCGGAGGGAGGGGCCCAGCCCCGGGGACGCGGGCCCGGCGCGCTGCCCGACCTCGTGCCCGTCCCGGCGCCCGTGCCCTGCGTGCCCAGCGTGCCCTGCGTGCCCAGCCTCTGCGCCTCTAACGGCTCTGGCGCTCCTGCGTCTCGCTCTTCTCTTGCATGTGCTTGCCTTTGCGAAGATGTGGCGGAGGACGAGCAAGAGGATTACGAGGAAGGTAAGGGCCCGGCCCCGCGCCGCTGTCCAAGGTCTGCCCTCCCCGCCCGCCCGCCCGCCCGCCCGCAGCCTCCCCGCTTCCTTTTCAGAACCATGGGGCGGACAGAGCGCACGGCGGCCTCCTGGGGTCCAGGACCCGCTTCCGGCTCCGCGGCTCCTCTCCTCCGCCGCCCCCTCCCCATCCTCCTCTTCGTCCTCGTCTTTGTCTCCTTCCTGTCCTTCCTCTTCCTCCTCCTCCTCCCCTCTGCCTCCCCCTTCCATCTCTCCTTCTTTGTTTCTGTCTCTCTGTCTCTTTCTGTCTTTCTGTTCTCTCTCCCCTTTCTCTTTCTCTCTCTCCCTCCCTCCCACTTCTCTCTGTGTCCATCTGTCTCCCTCTCTGTCTCTCTCCACATCTATATGTCTCTGTCTCTCCACCTGTCTCTGTCTCCCTCCCTCCCCCTCTCTTTTCTTCCCCTTCTCCCGTTTTTTCTGCCCCCCCCTGTCCCCATCCTTCCTTTCTTTCTCCAGCTGACTCGGCCTCAGGCCCCAGCCTGCTCTGTTTCTGTCCTGTCCACGTTGCTCTTTTCACTTTCTCACCATTTCCCCCTAGGCCTCGGTGGGTCCGGGCTCCTGTGTGGCCCTTTCCCTCCTGCCGCCTTTCCATGTGTTTCTAACTTGACTTTCTCAGTCCTGACGTGTTGATGCTCGGGCCTCTTTTTCTGCGCCCCCCGGACCCCGGAGCCTTGGTGGCTGTGCCGCCCGGCTCGGAGGCCGCTCTCTGTCCTCTGTGGATCCTTCCTCTCCCTCTTTCTGTTCCCTCGCGTCTTCCGGGCCCGGAGGCCTCTGGTTGCCGCCTGCCTTGTTTGGCCTGCGGGGCGGGCCTTGAGCTGCCCACTGCGCTCACTGAGAGCCTGTCGCCAGCATCCCTTCAGCCCCCTCAGGGCAGTGAGTCTGTTGGTACCAGGTGGGAGATGCAGCGGTAGGGGGCGAGGCGGGGCAGAGGGAGGGGCTGCTGGTGCTGGGGGCCAGAGAGAAGGCTCCTGAATCCTGGAGAGTGATGATGGCCTTAAGAGCAGTTCAGAGATGGGGACCAGGGCCTCCCTCTCTCCCTCCTTCCCTTCCTTCCTTCCTTCCTTCCTTTTTTTTCCCTCCTCCTCCTCCTCCCTTTGTCCTCTTCCTCCCCCTTCTCCCCATCCCTCCCCCCCCCTTCCTCTCCTGTATCCCGACCCCTGTAGGAAAGATTAGACTCCCAGAAGTCTCAGGAGCAGAGCGGTGTCCTTCTAAGTCTCTCCCTGTTCCTGCTTCTTCTCGGTTGTTTGTGGAGCGAGATCCCCCTTCTTGCTACCTCTGCCTTGTTCAGGAATCCTGCCGTGTGTGTGTGTGTGTGTGTGTGTGTGTGTGTGTGTGTGTGTGTGTGTGTGTGTGCAAAGATTCCTTTGGAAAAATGACTGAGCCCGGGAGGGATGGACGTGGTCCGGGCTGGCTCCTGCCCAGTGTCAACCACAAACCCCATGGGCAGCGGGGGAGGGGGTCAGGTTGCATTGTCACTTCAATGGGGGTGGCCCAAGCTCCAGGATGATGGGCTCCAAGCTGCCCCAACTCCTCCCCAGCTCCCCGTTCTCAATCTCACATCTGCGCTCTCTCTCTCTCTCTCTCTCTCTCTCTCTGTCTCTCTTTCTCTGTCCCTGTCTCTCTGTCTCTGTCTCTCTGTGTCTCTCTCTGTCTCTGTCTCTCTCTTTGTCTTTCTCTGTCTCTGTGTCTCTCTCTCTGTCTCTCTTTCTCTGTCTCTCTCTGTCTCTGTTTCTGTTTCTGTCTCTGTCTCTCTCTCTCTGTGTCTCTGTCTCTGTCTCTCTCTGTCTCTGTCTGTCTCTGTCTCTGTCTCTCTCTGTCTCTATCTCTCTGTGTCTCTGTCTCTGTCTCTCTCTGTATCTCTCTCTGTGTCTCTATCTCTGTCTCTCTGTCTCTCTCTCTGTCTCTGTCTCTCTCTGTGTCTCTGTCTCTGTCTGTCTGTCTCTCTCTCCTTGCTCTTGCACTGGCGGCTTGGTCGTGTTCTGGAAACAGAAGAGAAGCCTCGGCCAAAGTGAGTAGCCCTTCCCGGGGGGAGGAGGGAGGGGCGCTCTCAGATTCCCCCATTCCTGGAGCATCTCATACAATGCTTCCCAGGCCTTCTTGAGCCGTGGGCAGCCCTGAGGGGCGGACACTAAGAGCGCCTCTGTGCCATTGTACAGATGAGCAGACTGAGGCTCAGAGAGGCTCTGGGTCCTGTAGCTGCCACTTACAATGAAACCGTCGCATTTTGTACTTGGGTTTCAAGGCTGTAAGATCGAGGGCCTTCCCGACACAGGAGAAGGAGCTTCCCCCGGGGCTTCCTCCATAATCACAGATCTGATTTCATAGTTGGGTGCAAAGAAACGGCTTCCGAACGGAGAGCCGGAAAGATCTGGGGGTCCCAGTGGGCCCCACGCTTAGTAGCAGCCAACGGGGGACGGGCAGCCCAGGCGGCGGCGGCATCTCGGAGCCGCGCGGGAGGGAGACGGGCTTCAGCCGCTCCCGGCGCCCCGGACGCTGCGAGTCCCCGGGAGCTTCCTGGCGGAGGCCGCCGCCGCCGCCGCCGCCCATTTCCTTCTCGTACCCATTTTACAGAAGCGCCACCTGAGGCGCCGGGGGCCCAGGGTCGCCCGCCGGGGAAGCCTGAGGCCGGGTTTGGACCCGGGCTTTTCCTTTGCTCATTTTTGCGTGTCCTGGGGCCTTTCGGACTCGGGAGCAGCTCCCGAGTCACCCCTGCTTAGGGCCGTTTGGGGACCGGCGTTCCCTGGGGGGCGGCGTGGGAGGGACCGGGAGCCGCTGGGGGCGGGACGGGGGCGGGGCGGCTCAGGCCCTGGAAGGGCGCCCCGCCCCCTCCCTTCCCCCCCCCCCCCCCGTTCTAATACACTAAGTTCTGTGATTCCGAATGGGCCGCGGGCGGGCCGGGCTCGTGGCGGTCTCTGGCGCCCTCTGCCGGACGTGGTCAGAGGTGGCGCGAGGGGGGGGGGGACGCTGTGGGAGGCGGGGACGCTGTGGAGGCGGGGACGCTGCGGCTCCCGAGGTCACGGCGGCTCCTCCCGCTCTGCTCCCCACAGACTCACCGCGCCCAAGATCCCGGAAGGAGAGAAAGTCGATTTTGACGTAAGTTTCTCTCGATGCGGGTATTTGTACCTTCTTTCTGAGTCCGGTCTTTGCTGGGTAGCGGGAGCGCTGCCTGAGGGGCGGGGCTGCCTTGGGGGCGGGGCCGTCTGCGGGGCGGGGCCTGCCCAGGACTCCCGCCCCACCCCCGGGATGAGGCCCAGAAAGAGCCTGCCTGACCTCGGGCTCCCCCTTGTGGCCTGCAGGACATCCAGAAGAAGCGGCAGAATAAAGACCTCATCGAGCTCCAGGCCCTGATTGACAGTCACTTCGAAGCCCGGAAGAAGGAGGAGGAGGAGCTCATCGCCCTCAAGGAGAGAATCGTGAGTCTGGGGTCCGGGGGGCGGGGCGGGGGGGAGGGGCGGGCGTCCGGAGCGTCGGGTGCATCTGTGCCTGTCCCTGCAGGAGAAGCGGAGGGCGGAGCGGGCCGACCAGCAGCGCATCCGGGCCGAGAAGGAGAGAGAGCGGCAGAACCGGCTGGCCGTGAGTGTCCCCAGACGCCCCTCCCCCTGCAGGCTCCTCCCCCGCTGCCCCTCCCCCCCGCTGCCCCCTCCCCCTGCAGGCTCCTCCCCCGCTGCCCCCTCCCCCTGCAGGCTCCTCCCCCGCTGCCCCTCCCCCCGCTGCCCCTCCCCCTGCCTCCCCCTCCCCCCGCAGGCCCCTCCCCCTGCCGCCCCCTCCCCCGTCTCCTGCGCCCTCCCCATAGCCGGAGCTGAGGGAGCCTCTTCCCGGGGCGCCGCCCAGAGCACCCCCGCCCAGAGCGCCCCCGCCCAGCGCCAGCGCGCCTCCGGGGGCTCCCAGGGGTCTGGGGCGGGGGAAGGGGCGCTCACTGCCCCGGGACCAGAGTCCCGGCGAGGGCTCTTGTGCTTCCTTACTCCGATTCACCAAAGCTGCGAGACTTTTCGGGGGGCAGGGGGGACCCTCCCTCTGGGGGAAGGGAGCATTTTACCAGAGAAGGGGGCGGGCGGCTCCTGGCCTGGCGGAGCCGCGGGCGCTGTCCCCGGTGCTGACCGAGGGCTCCCTCCCTCTGGCCCCGCAGGAGGAGAAGGCCCGGCGGGAGGAGGAAGACGCCAAGCGACGGGCCGAGGATGACCTGAAGAAGAAGAAGGCCCTCTCCTCCATGGGGGCCTCGTACAGCTCCTACCTGGCCAAGGTGAGCGGGGCTTGTGGGCCCCTCCTGCCCCCTCCCCCTCCCTGCCCCCCCACCTGGGGGGGGCTGCCACTCAGCCTCCCCTCCCCCCCAGGCCGACCAGAAGCGAGGCAAGAAGCAGACGGCCCGGGAGATGAAGAAGAAGGTCCTGGCCGAGAGGCGCAAGCCCCTGAACATCGACCACCTGGGCGACGACAAGCTGAGGTGGGTGAGGGTCGCCCGCAGAGGGGCCCGGCCTTGCAGGGGGGTCTTCCCGGGGAAGGAGGAAAGAGGAAGCTGCTTTAGGGGGGTCCCGGGGGGCCAGCCCGGGGCATTTGGGCGTGGGGGTGCTCCCAGGGGGGCTGTCTCTGCCCCGTGCCCACCCGGGCCACCTGCTGCCCTCTGGGCCCGTCTGGCCCCCCCACGTCTCCGTGCCCCCTCCTGCTCTCCCCCACGCACGGCCGTCCTCGGGACCCCCCCGCCCGCAGCGTGGCCGATCGCGGGGGCTCCCGTCCCTGAGGCTTTGGGGTGTCTCCTCCTTCCAGGGACAAGGCCAAGGAGCTGTGGGACACCCTGTACCAGCTGGAGACCGACAAGTATGACTTTGGGGAGAAGCTGAAGAGGCAGAAGTATGAGGTGAGCCCCGGGCAGTCCTCAGGTGCCCCCAAGCTACCAGGGGGCTGGGGGCCGGCGCTGCCTGCTGCCAGGCTGCCCTCTGACCTCTGCCCCTCGGCCCTCGGGGGGCCTGCGGGGGCTTCCAGACAGCCCCCCCCCGGCTCTCGCCATGAGCCCGGACAAAGAGCTCCCCCTCCTCCCCTTCCAGGAGTCCTCAGCTGCCTGCATTTCAGACCCCAAGGCCATAAGGGATCCCTGGGGTCAGAAACCTCGTCTCCAACCCAAGGGCCCTTGCAGGAGCCCGGCCTGGGCGGACACTCGGGGCGAGCCCTCCCTGCCCTCCCAGGCCGCCTGCCCTGCCCCCCAGGGAGCTCTGCCCCTGCCCCCCACGGCACAGCCCTTCCCATATGGGAGGGTCTCCCCTCCTCGTCCATACGTTTCCCGATCAGTGGGAGACCCTTTCTGGAACTTTCCCAACCCCCCTTTGGGCCCACTGCAGCTTCTCCCCCAGGCAGCGTGTCTGCCATTGCTGAGCCAGCTCCCCACATGCCCTCCAAAGCTGCCCGGCCGCGGCCCTTCCTCCCTGTGCCAGTCTGGGAACGACTCGGGCAACGGGGCAGGACCAGCCAAGCCCTGGCGTCCACACCTTCCTCTCTAGGGAGACTGAGGCCAGAACCTCACTGCTTCCCGGGGACCCCGGCTTGCCCCCTCCCTCCTAGAAGCCTCAGGCTCAGCCCCCGTGCCCCGCTCCGACATCGCCCCGACCGAGACTGGTGTTCAGGCTGGCCGGGGCCCGAGAGGGCTGGGATGGGGGCCCGGCCCCACTGCCCTGCCCAGGTGTCCGGCCTCCGCTCGGGCCCCTGGAGCAGCCCCTGGAGACAGTGTCAGGAAGGAGCGAGCTGGAGGCTGCTCAGATTCCCGCCCCCCCCCTCGCCTCTCCCCCTTCCTGGCTCTAGCTCTGGGGGCAAGGAGGGCCGAGGAGAGCCCCCCCCCCACGCCCCGGCCCCTGGCCTTGGGGAGGCCGGAGTCCGGACAGAAGGGAAGGAGGTCTGGCCCAGGGCCTTGTTTGCTGCCCCGATAAGGATTGGCCGCATCAGCAGATTCCCGCCACGGGAAACAGCAGCTAACCGTTGCCCGCTGGCCCGACGCCTTGTTGACAGGGTCCGTTTGCTCAGCACAGCCTGGCAGCTTCGGGCGGGCCGGAGGCCGGGGGGGCGGCCTCTGTCTGGCTTTGGGGGCCCCCGCCGCCACCTTGCGCGTGGAGGCCCCCCCTCCTTGCGCGTGGAGGCCCCCCCTCCGTGCTGGCCTCTGGGGCGGAGCTCTCTCTGCTCGTGCAGACCCCCAACCACTGCCCCCCAAGCCAGAACCTCCCATAACTGGCTCCCGTTCGTTCCCACAAGCTTCACGTGCCCGTGCCGGGCCCACAGAGAGCCCTGTGTGTGACGCGGGCGGCCTGAGGCTCGGGCGCCTTCTGGCAGCTCGGTGGGGTCCGACACCCCCCCCCCGAGCCCAGGGCCCTCCCTGCTGTCCAAGGGGGGTCCGAGCCCCAGCCCTTGGACTCCGGGCCCCCCGAGCCCACGCCCAGGCCCCTCTTGACGTAACGCTCTCCATCTTCCTAGATCATGACTGTCCGAGCCAGGGTGGAGATGCTGGCCAAGTTGTAAGTACCGAGAGTCTGCCATGGGCTAGGCTGCTGGCCATTTCATGCATGGTGAGATTCTGGGTCCTTGCGGAGGCTGGCAGGCAGCGGGCACAAGGCGGGCAGAAGGGCCGGAGGCGGGCTGAGGCCATTGGGGGCCTCCCCTCCCACCCTTCCCCCCGCCCAGGCGGGCGCCCCCGAGCTCTGGCGGAGCGGGGGCAGGGCCGCCAAATGAGTCCTACAGCCATGGCGCGGGCGAGGGCCAGGGAGCCCCCTGCCAGGTTTGCGGCCGGAGGGCGTGGGGGGTCAGGGCCGAGAGCGAGCCCGGGGAGAGGGAAGGAAGGCCGGCCCCAGCCGGGCTGTAGGACTGATTTAGCGGCGTGCCCTGGGCCCGCTGCCCCCCGGCCTCCCGTGCCAGCTGGGAAGAGGTAAGTGCCGTGCTCCCGGGCAGCCCGGGCCAGCCACAGGTGACTCAAGGTTTGCTGAAGCAGGGGCTGACTCTGGACACCCCAAACCCTGGGGCGTCAGCCCCCCCCCCCCCCTCAGCGGGCGTCCTTCCTGCTGTTCCTCTTCTAGCCACAGGGCGGAGGGAGCACAGCTTTGCTGGTCAGCTCCCCCAGGCCAGGCGGGAGCCTGGGGGGCACGAGCCGTGCCCACAGAACAATGTCCTGGGCTGTGCCCACCGGTATTCCCCTCCTCCTGCCCCCACGCTGCCCGATCCACGGAGGGCAACTTAGCTCAGCAGGGGATGGCTGTCGGTTCAGAAGGCTGCCCTTCGTGTGCTTGGGCAGGGCTGAGGGACCAGAAGGCGTGACTGCCCAGCCCGGCAGCCGCCCCCCTCCCCCGGGGGAGAGTCTCCCCTGGCCCGCTTGGGGCGCCCCCCCACTGGCTGTCCCGCTGACAGCCCGGGGCCAGATCGGCCCCCCCCCGCCCATTCCGAGCTTCTGCCTCCTGCCCCTTCCCCGGAGCCTTGGGCACCATTGCCCATTCTGGGACACGTAGAAGGGCCTGGGGGGGCCCGAGCGAGGGGAGCGGGGCCAGGCTGAGCCAGCACCCTCCTCCTTTCCCAGACGGAGAGTTCCCCGGGCACTGCTGCCCCGGCCGGGACGTGAGGGGGAGTACCTGGGCCGGCCTCGGGCTCTGGCCTCTGCCCCCCACGCTCCCTTGTGCCTCCTGGCTGAGCTGTGCCTCGGGACCGCCCTCCGGGGCCTTGGGAGAGTCCGGCATGGGCTGGGCAGGAGGGTGCGACTTTGGCAGGGAGGGGCCCTTCGTGCTCCGATCTGGCTCCTGTGGCCGGGTCTCCCACGGCCCTTAAGGCCTTTCTGGGCTGGAGCCACTACAGTGGTCCCGGAGGCACAAACACCCCCCTCTTCCTTCGGGCAGTGCCCTCCTTTCCCGGCCTGGCTGGGCCCGCAGTGACCTCCAGAGCACAGCTGGGGAGCCCGAGTCAGACCCCCCCCAGACTGACCCGGCGCTGAGTGTAAGGACTAAAGATCCCGGGCAGTAAGGGGGGGGCCCTTCTCCATGGAGACCCCGCCCAGCTCCTTCCCCCTTTGGGGGGCATCGAGAGGGATCAGCATCTGATCCCGGGGGGCCATGGGAGCTCTGGGTCTGGGAAGGCTGCTCGGAGGCCTAAAGGCCCCTTGGCTGAGAGGGACAGAGGCGGGGGCCGAGCCCTCGGGAGCCCCGCGCTGCTCCTCCCCTCCCCCGCTCCGGGCTTCCCAGGAGACGGGGGCCATCGTGCCGAGTCCGCCGCTCCCTCCCTCTGTGCCTTGGACGAGCCGTTTGCTCTCCAGGCCTCGGTTTCCCCGTCTCCGTGGGCCGAGTGGAAAGGCCTTGGAGCGGGGTTAGTTTGGTTCCTGCGAGTTCCTGCTGGACTCGGGCCACCCTTGACCAGCATCCCCCCGGACGGAAGGACCCCGGGCCCCGGGCCCTCCCACAGCTGCCCCACCCCCGTGACAGCCCGGCCTTGTGTTATTTGCAGATTACTACTCTCAGGAACCGGATTGACCAGGCCCAGAAGCAGTGAGTAGCCCAGCCCTGCTCTCGCCCTGTGCCCGGAGCCCGGGCCGGACCAGGCGGGCAGGGAGGCCAGAGACTAACTGGTGGGAGCAGCCGCCGCCCCAGCCCCAGCCCTGGCAGGGCAGGAGCCGCCCAGGGTTTGGGGGGGGTCAGTCATCTCTGAGGGGCCTGAGTGAGGGTCCGAGTGAGGGTCCGAGTGAGGGTCCGAGTGAGGGGCCTGAGTGAGGGTCCGAGTGAGGGTCCGAGTGGAGGGTCCGAGTGAGGGTCCGAGTGAGGGTCCGAGTGAGGGTCCGAGTGGAGGGTCCGAGTGAGGGTCCAAGTGGAGGGCCTGAGTGAGGGTCCGAGTGAGGGTCTGAGTGGGGGACCCACAGGCCCAGCTAGGAAGCTCAGGCCCGCCCGCCGTTCCCCCTGGACAAGGCCTGGCCCTGACCCAGAGCCCGGGCGGTGGCAGTGGCTGCGACCCAGCGCCAAGGGCAGTTACCCACTAACCCCGTGTGTTCCTGGCCGGACCATCAGAGACAAGGGCGGCCCGAGGGGACGAGGAGCGGGGGCGCGGGGCAGGGCCAACCTTCCTGGGGCTGACCTGTGCCCCTTGTAATGTGTACAGAGGCCCCGGATCTGGGGGCACCGGGCGAGAGTCCAAGCGCTTTAGTCAGCTCCTGCCCCCGCTGCCATCAGAGGCCCCGGGGCCCCTCCCCGACACCCTGAGATCCTGAGCCAGCTCCGGGGCAGCCCAGGGCGAACCAGAGCCCAGCCTGACCCCGGCGGGCCTTCGGGGCCCTAGTCCTCCCCTCCAGCCGGGGTCCCCAAGCTCCCTCAGCAGCGACCTGGGGGTGATTCTGCCCGCAGCTTTGTGGGCGCCCCCACAGACCCCCCCGGGGAGCGGGGAGCACCAGAAAGCTTCAGTAAGGATTTGGGGGGGAGGGTCTGCGCTCAGCCTTCCAGCCCAGACTGGGCTGGGGCACACAGGCCCCCCCCAGCAGCCTCTATCCCTCCTCCCCGCCTCGCCCCATCGAGCTCCAGGGCCGGAGGAAGCAGTTCTGGGGGGGCAGCTCAGAGCCCTGGTGGGAAGGGGGCAGGGGTCAGCTCTCCCCAGGGGGGCCCAGGCCCTTGTCTCGATGTAAAGGTCAGGGGTCGGCACAGACCACTCTTGGAGTGAGCCGGCTGCTGGCGAGGTGTGTGTGTGTGTGGGGGGGCATGTGCTGGGTGGGCAGCTCCTCCTGAGGCAGCAGCCCTGGGGCCCCGGCCTCTGCCAGGGAAGCTCTCCCCCGCCGCGGCAGAGGCGCCTGAGAAACCTCGGGGCCCCTTGGGCGGCCCGAGTCTGCCTCGGTGTCCCCGATGCTCGGGGGCAGGAGCTGGACACCCTGGGGAGGAGGGGGCGGCAGGAGGGGGGGGGGTCCCGAGCTCCCGGCCCCCTCCCCCTCAGACCCCTAACCTCAGACTAACCCGCTCGGCAAGGGACAAACCCAGCCCTGACCAGGGCGGCCCGTGCGCAGGTAAGTGGCGCCCGCTCGGGGGGCTGCGCTTGGAGGGGGATGGGCTGGGCCCTTCCCAGGTGCCCTGGGAGCCTCCTGCAGGGGCGGTTCAGGACCAGGGACAGGGGCCGGCCTGACCAGGCAGGGTGGGAGGCCCCGCCCCCCGCGCCCAGTCAGGCCCCGCCCCTGCGGCCCCGCCCCCCGCCCCCCAGCGGCTGACTCGGTTTCCCTTTCTCTATTGCAGCAGCAAGAAGGCCGGAGCCAAGGGCAAGGTCGGCGGGCGATGGAAGTAAAGCGGGAAGCAGCGCGCCCCGCGGGCACAGAGCCGCCCCTCCTCCCCCCGCGTCCGGCCCGGCCCCCCCCCCTGCTGCCTCCACAGACAGGAGAGGCGGCGCCCCCTGGGGGGGCCGGGCGGACGCCAAGCCCCCTTGCCCCCCGGCCCCTCCCCTCCCGCCCGCGGCCCCCCCCATGGGGGCCCTCCCCGGCGGGGCGTGTAAATAAAGCTCGAGTGACCCCCTTCTCCATGAGTTCGTGTGTTTCTGTGGGGAGGGGGTGGCCGGGGGAGGGGGCGGGACCCATGGGGGGGAGGGGGGCTGCCCGAGGAGGTGGCCGGGGGAGGGGCAGGACCCATGGGGGGGGACAGGACCCATGGGGGGGAGGGGGGCTGCCCGAGGAGGTGGCCGGGGGAGGGGCAGGACCCATGGGGGGGACAGGACCCATGGGGGGGAGGGGGGCTGCCCGAGGAGGTGGCCGGGGGAGGAGCAGGACTCATCGGGGGAGGGGGACAGGACCCATGGGGGGGAGGGGGGCTGGGGGCACAAGCTACGCACCGAGGGCGGTTCGGGGGGGGCGCACGCTGTGAGGGGCGGGTGCTCCCCCTCCCCCACAGACCCCGCCCTCTCCCCTCCCCATGGGCGGGTCCCCCGCCGGCTCAGGCTTCTGCTGCCCGGGGGGGGCGGGGGGGAGAGGGGGGGGGCGGTGTCGGTCAGCAGCGCGGCTCTGGAGGGGGCAGAAACGGGAGCTGGGGGGGGGGGCTTGTCGGGCTGAGAGGGAAGGGCGGAGGGCTCGGCCCCGCCCCTTTGGCGGACGGGAGGGGGAGGGGAGGAAGAGGGGCCTTCGGGTGAGGAGCTTCCCTGGGCCCAGAGAGACCCGGGTCCGAGGGGCGCCTGTGAGCCGGGACCCGGAGACGGACGGGCCGGGGGGCAGGACGGTGGGAGGGGCGGCCCCGCCCGCTCCTCGCGCCCAGGGTCGGGCCCCGGAGGCCGCCCCGCCGTTCCTGGGGGGGAGGGGGGAGACACTCCGGGGGCCGCTGCCCCTCCCCCCACAGCTTTGGGAGTCAATCGATCACTGCCCATTTATTAGGCACCTGGGGTGTCCCGGCGCTCGTTCGCAGGGGGGGAGCAGAGACGCGAGGAGGGAGGGGCTTCTGGGGGCTGAGGGAGGGGCTATCCGGGAGGGAGGGGCACCCTTGGCCCCCGCGCTGCCCCGCTCTTCTCGGTATGGGGGAAGCCGGCGAGGACGCACTTCGGCTCGGACAGGCGCCGTCTCCGCCCTTTCCTGATCCCGGCCTCAGTTTCCCCCTGGGCGTGAACATCTCAGGCGCCGCCTCCGGGAAGCTCTCCCGGACTGCTCCCAGCCCCCCCGCCCCCGCGCCCGGGCCCTGGGACTCTCTCGTGTCCCTGTAGGAGTTGGGGGGCCTGGCGTCCGTCCCAGATGCGGAAGCGGGCCCGGGAGAGGGCGGCAGCAGACAAAGGCGCGGAGGAAGGAAGCGAACTGCGAGAGCGGGCCGCGGCCTCCGGCCGCCAGGCGGCGATGCAGAAGCGGGCCCGGCAGCCCCCGCCTCGTCTCTACTCCACTTCCGCCGCCGACAGGAAGTTCCGGGAGCCGCTGTCAGAGCGAACGCGCGTCATGGCCCGCAACGTCCTGTGAGTACGCGGCGGCCTCAGACCCGAGCTGGGGTCACCAGGGGGGAAGCCGGGGCTCAGCGCGCCCCTGTCACCCCGACGTCCGGAGCGGGGCAGGCTCCCAGTGACCCTCCAGGGTCGCCGCGCCGGGCGCCCCTTCCCCTGAGTGACAACCTCCCCCCCCCCCCCCGCCCGGGGTCGGCCCCGCCCTCAGCCGGGACGTGGCCACGCCCACCGCGCCCCCGCCCCTGAGTGACAGCCTCTCCCCCCCCCCGCCCTCCGCGCCCCGGCCCCCCCCTGCAGCCTTTCCCCCTCCCACTAGTGCCTTCATTCATTGGGCCCCGCGGTCCCTCCCCCGCGTCCTTCCGCGCACGTGGGCTTGTTCCTGCGCTTCCCACGTTCCCGCCCTCGCGGCCACTTGTGCGTCTGCGGCCATTCACTGACTTCTTCCCTCGCTGGGCTGTTTCGGGTCGTTTTTCTCGCACTTGTTCACGGGCTAATTCAGCCGTGGGACCTTCCCTCGCTCTCTGCTCCCCCGACTGATTCCCTCGCGCGTTTGCTCTTTGGGTCCTTCATTACTTCCAGGCCGGCCCCCGCCGCCCAGGTCCCAACCCCCCCCATCCCCCGGTCCCCCCCAGGTCCCCGCCCCCCCATCCCCCGGGGCCCCCATTGGGGGGCCCCTAAATACACCCCGGGGAGAGGCCCGGCCCCGCCCCGCCCCCAGCGGGCCCCTCCTCTCCTGCCCGGCTCCGGGAGGCGCGCTGGCCCCGCCCTCCCCCTCTCAGGGCCCTTCTCCCCTGGGGGGCTCTTTTACTGCCCCCTCATCTGCCCCGTTGGCCACTTAAAATCCCCGCGCCTTCCACCCATTTCGCGGCCCCGCCCAAGCTCCCTTGGCTCCGCTAGGCCCCCGGACACCCTTTGGTGGCCGGGCAGGTCCCAGGCCCCTTGTGCTCGGTCCCCTTCTGTTTTCCACTTGGAGCCCTTTGAATTAGACTCCCAAGGCCCTGCCCGGTCTCGGAGATGTCCCGAAGGCGCCGCGCCCGGCCGGGGCTCGGGGCTGGCGCGTGTGAGGGCGCCCGGAGTCCGTCTGCCGGCCGGCCCCGGACTGAGCTCCGTCCCTGCCTGCCTGCCTGCTGTCTTATCTTTGCTAACGTGCATTTATCTAGCGGTCCTTCTGTTTATCTACCTCTCTTTTGGTCTGTTTGTCTGTTTTTTTGGTCTCTTTATCTGTCTGTCTTAATGTGTGTCTGTCTATTTATCTGTCTGTCTGTCTTTTTGTCTGTCTTTCTTTCTATTTTATCTGTCTATCTTTATGTCTGTCTATTTTATCTGTCTGTTTATCTGTCTTTCTGTCTGTTTTTCTATCTGTCTGTTTATTTTTCTATTTTTCTCTGTTCATCTTTCTATTTATCTGTATCTTTTTGTCTCTTTATCTGTTTATCTATTTATCTTTTTGTCTCTTTTATCTTTTTCTATCTTTTTGTCTATCTTTCTATTTTATCTGTTTATCCGTCTTTCTGTCTATTTTTCTACCTGTTTGTCTATCTTTCTATTTATCTGTCTAACTTTTTGTCTCTTTGTCTGTCTATCTGTTTATCTACCTGTCTGTCCATCCATCTTTCTGCCCATCTCCTGTTCTGTCTGTCTGTCCGTCTGTATGAGATGCTAACTGTGTGCCAGAACCAGGGCTAAGCCTGGGGTGGGGAGGTGCACAGATGGTCAACCCTCAGTCCAGTGGGGAACCCCAGTCTTTTATGTAATTGCTTGGTGACATCGGGTCAGAGCCTGGTGATTTCATCAAGGACGCTGGGGGTCACTCATGGCAGAGGCCTCTGGTGTGGGGTTGGATTCTGAGAACTTGTTTTTAACATTTTTTTTCTCACAATTGGTTTGTCACAATCCCATGTAGTTTCCACGCAGGGGCATGATTGGCCCGAAGGGGCCCAGCTGTCATTCAGGCCATGGCACGGGGGTCCGAGACCCCACGCCCTGCGGTTCAGAGTCTCGCTTTGGGCTCCCCTCTGTAATGTTCTCTTCTCTAAATATAATGTTCCCTGGGAGCAGGTTCCGTGGGGAGCTTCTGGAGGCAGCCTTACTTTCAGTTCAGATCAAGAATCACCTCAAATACATCCAGCTGTTCAAAGTTCAAATGCTTTATTTTCTCCTTCCAAGTCTTGCCTCTTTCCTTGGGCCCGTTAGCTTTCTTAGAGGCCCATCTCCCTCCTTGATTCCGAGAGCTCCCCCTGAACGTCTCGAATCCTAGAATCCTCGAGTTTCTCAGCATCCAGGGCCTCCAGCCGGCACAAAGGAGGAATTTGGACTGAATCTGTCTCCTCCCCTGAGGGCTTCTGGGTCTGCCCCAGAGCTTCTCCTGTATCTGCCCCGCACTGAGCACACACCAATCACTGTATCACTGGGAAACCAGTATTTGTTGTAGGATTAAATCAACACTAAACTAGATTTAACCGTTGTCTCCTCAGTTCCACTTAGTGCCTTGTCTCAGGTTCTGGCCCATAACGTCTCCTTGTGGCACCAGCTCAGTGCTACTGCCTTAGTGCCTTCTAAGAACCCTAACACCCCTCCATTGTGCTTGAATCCCCGGCCCCTTCCTCCCCCCAGGAAGGCCGGGCTCCAGGCCCCAGAGACACTGGGCTCTCCTCCCCTTCGTCCCCAGGCCCCTTCTACAGAGGGACCCCCGGAGGCCCAGGGTGGGCACATGCCCTGCTGACAAGCCCTGCTCCCAGTTGCTTGGGTGCAGACCGGGGGCATTGTCCACCAGGGGGAACATGGGAGGCCCTTCCCGCCTGCCTGCACCAACATGAATGGCCACTGGAGGGCCTTGGGGGAGCAGAGTCCCAGCAAGGTCTGGCGCTGCCCTTGCAGGCCGCCAGAGGTCTCTCTCCTGCCAAGCTCTCCTGCCCCAGCCCTGGGAGTCCCCAGGATAGAGCCCTCATGCAGTCGGGAATGCTGGAACTGGGGGCGGCCCCCAGGGTCCCCCGGAGGTTCCCCACGCTTTAGAGAGGAGAAGTCGGGCCATTTCCCCCCGTGTGCCCCCAAATCCTGCCCACAGTGCTTCGGGAGGACTGAAGGGCTGAGGGAGCTGGCCCCCGCAGAGTTTGCCCGGGGAGGGGGGTCTGCCCGCTGCTGCCAGAGCCCTTGGCCTTGTAGGTTCTGGTTTTGGGGTGCTCACCGCTGAGATGACCGAGGGCTTTCTGGCAGGTACCCCCTGTACCAGGCAGGAAACCCCCAGCTGCGAATCTTCCGGACCAACTTCTTCATCCAGCTGGTGAGGCCGGGCACAGTCCAGCCAGAGGACACCGTGCAGTTCCGGATCCCAATGGAGTGAGTGCTCCCTGGGCAAAGGGGGAGCCTAGATGTGGGACTTCTTCCTTGGGCAGTGAATCTATCCAAGGGCGGCCTCAGGGAAGGTTCTGGGGTGGGCCCCGTGGGACTCTGAGGGCCTGCCCCCGGGCTCGGGCCCTCGGCCCCAGGAGGACACGCCACAGGTTGGAATACAATGGAGACAAGAAATCCCTGAAGGACAGTTTTTTCTGTCTGAAGCTAGATGGAACTCCTCGGCTTTATTCAGGGTGGTCGTGGGAGGGCTATGGGGGGGGTGTGTCATAGGGGGTCTGGGCAGGCTGGGCAGGCTCTGCAGGCCTCCTGGCTGCCATCTGCACGGCATCACTGAGCCAGCCAGACCAGCCCAGCCAGCGGGAGAGAAGGGGGTGCGGGTTCTGGCTCTTTGGTTGGGCCGGCCTGGTCAGTCTGCCCCCCGGCCTGCACTCGCGTGCCATCGCTGGGGCCAGGCCACGCTGGTGACCCGCCCGGAGGTCGATGCCCAGGGGCCGTATGGACTTCCCCAGAGGGGCCCACTGGAGTAGGGCCATACCCACTGGTACCTGGCCGCGGGGGGCACGGGGGGACACGGCTGCTGCGTCTGCGACCCTGGCTTCAGGCCAGGCCTCCTTGTTGCGACTGGGGTTCCAAGGGCCACCTCTTCCCTCTTGTCTGGTCCGCAGGATGACCAGGGTCGACCTCAAGAATTATCTGCAGAGCATCTATAATGTGCCCGTGGCTGCCGTGAGAACCAGGGTACAGCACGGTGAGTGGGGGGGGGGGGTGAGAACCAGGATACAGCACAATAAAGAGGGGAAGAGGGGGAGACCAGACCACAGCATGGTGAATGGAGGCCCTCTTTCTCTTGCTTTGCTCTCCCCAGCTCTGCCACTAGTGACCAGGTGGTGGCGCTTCAGGATCAGAAGTGCAATGGTCAGTGGGGCTGGGCAGCCTCTAGCTTGGTGGGCTCTCTCCCCCTTGGCTATTGCCTTTGTCACCAGCTCTGCTGCCAGCTGCCCCCCCCCCACGCAGGTTCCCAGCCCCCACCAGGGGATGCCAATGACGGGGCTCCCTCGGAGGGTTGGGGCTTCAGGAGCAGGTTGGGGTGGCCGGACTTCTGGGCCCGGAATAATTGGAGCAGAACTCGGGAGGGGGAAACTAAGGAAGGTCTCTTCCAACAGGGTCCAACAAGAAGCGGGATCACAGGAACGTGCGCATCAAGAAGCCGGATTACAAGGTCGCCTACGTCCAGCTGGTGAGTCAGACCTGGCGCTCGGAGCCGCGGGCACGGGACTGCTGGGGGGTGGCTCGGGGGAAAAGGGGGCGAAGGGGTTTCCCTACGACCTCCCCCTCCCGTCGCCGCCCGGTGTCCAAGAGGACTGGAAAGTCCTTGCAGGCCTTGGGGGGGGGGTTCCCTCTGGGCATCTCTCTGGGGCTGCCCTGGTCCACCTGGAGATTGTGGGCGTGGGGGGAGACTTCAGAAACCTGCACAGCTGAGGCCATCTGGGTGTGAGTGTGAGTGTGTGGGTGTGTGTGTGAGAGAGACACCTTGGGGAGCGCGGCCCCATTAGCAGTTGGGCCCCAGGGTTTCGCGGTGTCTTAACACTGGCTGTTGCTGGTCAGTAAGGCTGGGGCTGGGCGCAGCTCCTCAGGCCCCTGGCTACGCAGGCTCCCTCCAGGGGTCTGATGGGAAGTTCTGGCTTCTGCTGGGGTCACGGAGGGCTGGGGCCTCCGGGCCGACACCGACCTTTGCTCAGCTCGGCTGCTCCCTTCACCTCAATCTCTGTTGGGATCTTGGCCGTGAGCGTCCCCCCAAAGTGTCCCTTATGCTCCCCCGGCTCTCCCCCTCCTCTCGCAGCATGGAATAAGGAGGGGTGACCTTGGCCTTAGCGCCCCCCCAGGGCAGGTCCTGGGTCTTTTTTGTCTCTGTAGCCCCCACTGGGCCTCTCCTTGGCCGGCAACTAGCTGGGATTGCTCAACCGTCAGATAAAGGGCCATGGAAACAAAGGGCTGTTTGCCTGGGGAGGGGGGTCACGGCAGTGCCCCGGGGTCTCCCCTTCAGAGGCCTCTGGACCCCTGGCCTTGGGATGACCTGGGAGGAGGTGGGGGGAGGGGGAAGGCCCAGGGCCCCTGCCCTTTGAAGCCCCCTCCCCACCTGGCCATCTTTGAGCCCTCTCCCCTCCAGTCCTGCACCTGGGCAGCCCTTGTCCATCATCTGTCCCAGATCTCCCTCCACAGCTGAGTCGGGGCCGGAAGGGGGCCCTCCACAGGGCCCTGGGAACCCCATTTGTTCCCAGCTGTGCTTCCTCCAATTTCACTTTAAACAGCCGGAACGGAGGAGGCGGCGGTGGTGGCGGCGGCCGGGGGGCGGGAGCCCGCCGCCAGATGGCAGTGGTGCTCTTGGGGAGAGCGCGGGCCGGGGGCGCTTTGTGCGAGCTGGGGTCAGGCCGCCTCCCTCAGACGACCACTGCCTCCTTTCTCCCGCCGGGAGCCCACGTGCGCGGCCGGCTCTGTGGCAGCCCAGCCCGGGAGGAAGCCCCTGGGCAGAAAGCCCCCCCTGTGGGGGGGGGCGCCCCGGGGCCCCGGCCCCTTCCCGGGAGGCTACGGTTACAGTGGCTTTTGAGTCATCCGAGCCGGCCCCCAGCCCCCAGTCGTGAAAATTGAACTCTAGCACGGAGATCTCGTATCAACAGCTGCCCGGAGGCTTAGCGGGGAACAGTGTGTCTAATGTCCCCGCTCCGAGGCTCCTTGATCATAATTTGTAACGGCCGCTCCCCCGCCCCGACTTGGCTGACTCCGGCGGGACGTGGGGGGGGGGGCGCGAGTGACGGGAACAGCCTGGGTGTCGCTTGAAAGGGGGGGTTTGGGGGGGGCTGGCTTGGCCTTTCTCTGACAGACGCTGCCGTGAAACGGCTGGAGGGGCTTCGGGCGGCAATGAGCCCGTTAGAAAATGTATCTCGCACCCCCTTGTCTGGCGCGGGAGTCCAACCCCAGAAACGCGGCTCTGCCCTAATTGCGGACAGCTAGAAAGGCCCCAAAGGGTCCGGCCTTCGTGGTTCCGGAGGCTCGGCCCACACAGAGGGGTCCCGGGAAAAGCGGGAGCCGCTTCCCTTTGCCCTGGGCTTGGGGGCGTCGGTTTCCCCTCCCAGTTCTTTGCCCGGGGCAGCTTTTCCTTTCTCTTTGTAAGGACGAGGGGCTTCCTTTCTCCCCTTTTCCTTTTTGAGGGAAAGCTCACGTTCTCTAGGTGGGGGAAGCGGCCGGCGCCCCGGCGCCCACGGAGCCTGCGGAGGAAGCGCCCCCGATCGGAGCCCGAGCCTCCCTCCCCGGCTGGGCTGAACTCTGTAAATCGCACACTCCGCATTTGCGTTTGAAAATGTCATTTTGCCTCCTTCTCCTGGGGGAAAGCGGGGACTCCCTGCGATCTAGTCCCATCACCCCCCTCCCCCCGTTCTGGGCGATCAGCCCTGCGTGTAAACTATTGCCCTCTGGTATTTTAAAAAAGAAAAAAGCCCTTGGCGATGTGTAAGCTAAGCCCCCCGCGCGGGCTACCGAGCTCGCGGCCCTGCTTTTCATCACTCCCCGCTCTGACACCCCGCTCCATCTGATCAGAATTTATCAGCCTTCAGTTCTCAGGGTGTCCCGTGCTGGCCGACAGCCCGCGCTCCCACTTCTTGACAGAGCGCGGGCTCTGGGGAGCCGCCCGCCCCGCCTCGTTTTATTTATTAAAACGTCCCGGAGCCAGACGGGCCCTTTGTGTCCCCTGACCTATCCCGGGGCGGCGGAAGGGCTCGGGATTTAATATCGCGGGTATTACTGCAGGAGCGTTGAGTAAATATGAATCGGCGGCGATACTTTAGAAACGGAGGCCCGAGGGGGGAGCGCCCGGCCTGGCGGCGGCGATGCCCCGGGCGGGTTGGGGTGGTTCCCCCCCCCCCGCACCCCGAATCACGCCCGGCGCGGGCCTTTGTTGATACCGATCGCCGCTGAGTTTCCTAAGACCAGTTAATTTGCAAAGCCTTCCTGATTTATAGAGCGAGGGGCCGGGGCGGCCGTATTTCTCCGCCGCTCTGGGCCGGGAGGAGGGGGAAGGGCTTGCGGGACTCGGGGTCTGCAGGGCTCCCCCCTCCCCCCCCGGAATGGACACCGTTAATGAGGCCACAAGCGGGGCAAATGCGGCTCAATGAAGAGATAATGTCAGTGAAAAGATCATTGTCCCAGAGTGATGGTTTCCTGCTGCTAGATGAAAGCCGAGGCCGGGGCGGAGGCAGAGACGCCGCTGCCCCGGACACGCTCCGGCTGCCGGGGCGCGGAGTCCATCACGGCCAGCAGCGGGGGGTGGGGGGGGGGTGAGGGGGGGCGGGGGCATTAATCACTGCTCCGGGCTGGGGGGGGGCGCCGCGCGGGGATCGGGCCCTCGGGTCCAGGGGCCCAGTGCCTAGGCCTGTGGCTGCTTCCTCCCCAGGCTTACGGACAGACCTTCACGTTCCCGGACCTGTTTCCTGAGAAAGAAACGAGCCCCGACACCGTCTCCTTTGAAGGCATCCAAAATGAGTTTATGGATAAAGAGAGAGAGAGGCAGAAAGGAGACCCGCGGCGCGGGGGTGTCCCCGACTGGTTCGGCTTGTGATGGGGGGGCCCGCGCTGCCCCCCGGCCCGTCTAAGGGGGGGGACTCTTTAACAAGGCGGAATTAAAGCTTGCTTTATGGAAAAGGAAAATGGATTCCTTGTCTTTTTTTTTCCCCTGGAGGTCTCTGGGGGAGGCAGCAGCCATTTGTGCCGGGTGGGGCGCTCCTGCAGGGCCCCTGCCCTCGGCCCCTGCACAAGTGTGGTCTGGGGGACCTCAGCAGGTCCAGGGCCTGTGCCGGGAGGGGAGCTGGGCCTGCAAACCAAGATGGGCGCCTCCACCCGCGGGGACCACCCAGGGGAGGAAGCACCGAGGGGCCTGGCCGGACACGGGCGCGCTAGCGGGCTCCCGAGTCCCGGCAGAGGCCCGGGGCCCCAGGGAAGGCTGGGTCAGGGAGGCCTGGGGACGGCCCCGCAGAGCCAGCATGAGGGGGTTTGCAGGGGACCTGGCGGGCAGCGGGGAGCAGTTTTGTGTTCCGGAGCGAGGGAGCCAAGTGTTTGGCAGTGGCTGGAGTGTGGTCTGTAGGGCCGAGAGGCCCGGCAGATAGCAGGGCGGCCGGCATGGCCACAGGAAAGGGGAGGGGGCCCGGGATACTGGGGAGCGGAGTGGAGTGGGCCCCGCAGGCTCTCCTCCTGCTCGGAAAGGAGCTGGTAAGGAGCGGAGCCGAACCGGGGCTCGCCCTGCCGGAGGGGCCGAGGGGGATGGCCCAGGAAGGACCTGTCCAGTCCTCCAGCCCCACCCCAGGCCCCGGGCTCTCCTTGTGTGCCCAGGTCTAGGTGTCTGGAGGGGCCCGGCAGGGGCTGTGGGGGTTCCTAAGCCGCCCTTGTAAATAAGTGCCGACTGTTTACCAGCCCGCCTTCCCTGGGGGCCCGGCAGTAAAAGCGGGAGGAGCCGGTAATTAAGAGCGCACAGGCCCATGGCCCCGGGCTGCCGCAACGGGCCTCCTTTCCCCTTTTACGAGTCCTGCTGAGCCTCGGGAGCTGGGCTCTTCTGCCCTCCGCTCTGCAACAAAGGGGGAGCTGCCGGCTGGGGGCAAGGCCGCAGACCGGAGCGGGGCTGCCCACCGCCGCCCGGGGAGTCGGGGGTCCCGGCCCAGTGCCCGGAGCGCCGGCCTCAGTTTCCCTCTGGGAGAGGAGAGGTCGTCTTCTTCCCGTCCTCCCTGTGACGAGGCTTTGCTGACCAAGAGGCTCTTGTGGAAGACCTGAGCAGAGCCTTCTCTCAGCTTCTGTTTCCCGCGCCCCGGTGGGGGTGCGGGGGGGGGGGCTGCAGGAGCCTCCGGTCGCCCCTGACGCGCAACCCTGGCCCCAGCCCAGACCTTCCCAGAGCCCCCAGAGAAAGAACAGGCGGAGGCACAGGGGCTGTGCAGCGATGGTTTATTAAAGCAGCTTTGTCCTGTGGGGCCGCAGCCCTGCCCGTTCCCCGCTGGCTCTGAGGCCGGGGAGCTCGCCCCAGAACTCGGGGCCCCGGGGCCCGGCCAGGCCTGAGGAGGCCCTGATCTGCCCGTGAGGCTTCCCAGGGACTGGAGGCAAGAGGGCCAGGTCTTCGAGGAGCCCCTCCCAGCCACGGCCAAAAGAAGGGAGCTTATGGGCCATGGGGGCTGTGGGGGCCGGGGAGGCCGGGGAGACTGGCGGCCCTTGTGGGCATCTGCAACTTGGGGGCCTAGAAGCCAAGAGGGGCTGCGCTCCCAGAGGCCTTCAGGGCGCCCTCAGCCTGGTTGGGGGCTGCTCTGGATCTACTTTCCCAGCTCCCAGGCCTTCAGGGTCGAGGGTCTCCCAGAGAGAAGCAAGGAGCGGGGCCTGGGGGGCCAGTGAGGGCAGAGCCTGGGCTGGGGTCTCCCTTCGGGGCCCCCTTTTCCTTCTCCCACTTTCCTTCTCCCACGGAGGGCCCTCCAGGCCTTAGATGGAAGCCTTCCCCACTTGGCTCTGTTCCTCCCTCCCCCCATCAGATGGTCCGGATGCAGGACTTCTCTAGGCCCCGGCAGGGAAGCAGCACCTGTTGCCAAGGCTCCGAGCATCCGAGAACCGGGTCTCGGCCCTTCCCTCCGGATCCGTTTCTGCTTCTGTGAACATATCCAGACCATGTCATTGCTGGAAAAGGGGATAGTCCCCGAGGGAGACTCAGCCCCTCCTCACCTCGTCTCTCGAGCCCGGCCTCCTCGCACAGCTGGCGAAGGCCGGCCTCCCTCGCCGGGCCTCCAAACATCCTGTTTATTCCTACACCGGGAACAGTTGATTGAAAGATAAATAGCAGAAGGTTGATTAGAAACACATCCCCCTTCGCCTGGACATCACCAAGAATGACAGGCGGGGGTGGGGAGAAAAGGGGGGGCCTACAGAGCTGAGGGGGAACATAGAGGGGGTGGGTGAGGGTGGGGTGAGAGGAGGGGAACAGAGCCACCAGGGGTGGGCAGAGGGGCCCCGGCACTGCTCTAGCTCTCCAGGCCTGGGGCCGAGGCCTCCCCCCACCCTCCAAGCCCCTCTCAGCTCTTGCCAGGGAAGCCCTCGGAGTCCGGGCTCGCTGGGGGCCCCGGGGGAGTCTGGGGCGCAGAGCGGGACGGGCGCCCCCACCCAGGCGGTGCCCACAGACCCTCTGCGAGAGGCAAGGTGGGCCCGGCCCCCGGGGCAAGACCAGGGCTCTCCATTCGGCCAAGCAGCCCAAGCAAGACCAAGTGTAGAGGCTGGTCAGAGGCTGGTGAGAGGAGTCTGGGGGGAGGCGCTCAGCGCCCCCCACCTCGTGCCCCTGAGAGAACCTCCAGGGTGGGGGCCGGTCAGGGGGCCGGGGAGTGGCAGGAGCCTCTGACGGGGGCGAAATCACAGGGACTCCCCCGGGGCCCCCACTGTCCTCGGGAGGCGCCCGGGACCCTCCCTCCCCCTCCTGCAAAGCAGGGACCCCTGGGTAAGCACGGGAGGCTTCCTGATCTGGGGCCAGAGGGGCCAGAGGAGGAAACTGAGGCCGGCGGAGGGACGCCCAGGGAGGAGGCGAGGGGGCTGTCTTGGGGCTTGCCCCCCCCCCCCCCGCCGAGCTTCCGGGCTCTCCCAGAGCCCTCAAGGACTGTTTCCCTGTCCTAATTAGTCCCCGGGCCGCGCTGAGGGGGCCCAATTGTTCCCCGTGTGTGGCTTTGGATGGTCTGTCTCCCCAATTATGTCGGGACCTGGGAATCTCTCCCGCCCTTTGACCTCCCGGCTCCTCCTCCTCAGCGGCCGGACAAAGCCAGAGCCGGGATGGCCGAGGGCCTTCCCCCGGGGAGCCAGGGCTCGGGGTCTCAGTTTCCTCCCCAGCAGAATGGGTCGGCTGCCCAGGGTCTTCCTGGGTCCCGGTGGGCCGGGCTGGGGCAGCCCTAGGAAGGTGCGTGTCCATCTGCAGGAATGGACCCCAAGGGGAGTGTGTGAGAGAAGGGTCAGCCCCCCCTTTCCAGCCCCCCCCCCGGCAGGGGCCCAGCCTGCTGGGAGCTGCTCCTTCTGCCCGGGCCAGGCCTCGGTGGCCGGGCCCCTGCCCCCCAAGCCTCCCCTGCCTCGGGGTTTCTTTGTAAATAGGTCTTTTCCTAGACAAATAACCAGCATTTGGGGGCTGCTCCCACATCTGGCTTAGATTGGCTCCAGTCTCTGCACAGGCCTTGAAGTTATGGCTGGAGGAATAAAGGGCCAGGCCCCCCCCCCCGGGGCCTTGCTTCGGGCTCCCCGCGCACCCCTGGGGGCCACCCCTGTTCAGGGACGCCCCGAGGGCCCAGCAGGACCCACGGGCATCTCGCTGCTCCCCGAGTCTCTGGGAAAGGGGGCGCTGCCTTCCCCGGCCCCCTTCCTCCTCCGGCTTTGAGGCGCTCGGGCAGAGGAGCCCCGGCGAAGCCCCCAGACCCCTGGGCCGGCGGGGGAGGGGGCTCGGCCCGGGCTTTGTTCGCTGGGAGTGAATGGGCGGGTGTGTGGTCCGGCCGGGGCGCGGGGCAGGGTGCCCTGGGGGAGGGGAGACTCCACGCTTGGCCGGAGCCGGAGAAACGCTCTCCTGAGCCTTTTTCATCCTTTGACTCGCTCTCCCCTCCCCCAGCCCCACGCGGCCTTTCAGGGTCCAGCTGGCCGGAGAGTCGGGTCAGGCCCCCGAGGCTCCCTCAAGCCGTCGGTGACCCTCCAGGATCATAAAGAGCCCTCGGCTCTGCTCTCAGGCCCCCGGGAGCGAGTGTGCCCAGCCGTGCCAGCCGTGCCAGCCGTGCCAGTTCCTGGGCCCGGGGCTTCCCCACCCTCCCACCCACCGTGGGCCCCCCCGCCTTTCCCGGGATGGGGGAGGAGAGCTCCGCGGGGGTGGGGGTCTCTGACGAGTCCCCAGAAGGCCTGAGACGGAGGCGGCCTCGAGGAGCGGCGAGGAGCGGCCCCGGCCGTGCGCCCCCCCCCCTTCCTGAATGGGCCCAGCTGCAGCCGCAGCCCCCGGAGGGGGGAGGGGCCCTCGACAGGTCCGGGGCACGGAGGTGAAGGGTCCTCTTAAACAGAACAAGGTGCGCGCCTTTCATGCCTTTTCTTTACGAAGTGTTTGGAATCCCAGCCGGCAGCTGGACGCTGCTCCCGCCGCCCCGCTCTTAAATGCGCTTATAAAATCCGTGTCAGCCCCAGCCCCGCGGCACCTGATTTGTGGCCCTCATAAAGCCCCCGCCTCCTGCCGGGGAGGGGGGGGGCCCTGCAGAAGCCCCCGGCCCGGCCTGGGCCGGGCCCCCACCCGGCCCCGCTCCCCATCCCTGGGCAGAGCCGGGAAGGCGGATGCCCCATGGCTGCGGGGGTGCCAGGCTCTGCCCGGGGATGCCCCATGGCTGCAGGGGTGCCAGGCTCTGCCCGGGGATGCCTGTGGCTGCGGGGGTGCCAGGCTCTGCCCGGGGATGCCTGTGGCTGCGGGGGTGCCAGGCTCTGCCCGGGGATGCCTGTGGCTGCGGGGGTGCCAGGCTCTGCCCGGGGATGCCTGTGGCTGCAGGGGTGCCAGGCTCTGCCCGGGGGTGCCCTGGGGCACCCTGAGTGCTCACAGAGCCCGCGACCCGGCCCAGGTGCACCCGATGGGCAAAGGAGACCGCCAGAGCAGGGTGGGGCCTGGCCACAGACAGCCAGCCCGCTGCCCACCCCCACTCCCCGGGTCCCCTCCTCCAGGCCGGCACATCTGGGGCGGGCCAGCAGACAGCGGGGTACCCGAGGCCGGGCACACGGGGGCCGGGCCCGCCCTCAGCCCCTTGGGGGTCCCCACAGTGAGTCCGGGGCTGCCCAGCCGTCGCAGTGACCATTGTTCGTGGTCCGCAGGAGGAGGGAGAGCGGGGCCCTCTGGGGAGGGGGCAGCAGCCCCTCGGGCCCGTTTCCCGGCTGGGCGCGGAGGGCAGGGAGGGGCCGGGCAGCGGCCTGGGCGGCCCCCTCCTCTGCTCTCTCGGGCGCGCCATCGAGCCCCCCCAGCGTTCGGGGCACCCCCGGGTCCCTGCCCCCTGACCTGGGCAGGCCGAGGACCTGGTACAGCGAGAGCTGTGAGAATAAGCACCAAATGTGAGGCAGGAACGAGCACCGGGGAGGGGGCCGCCCTGAAAGACCCGGATCAAAGGGACCCACGAAACGGCGGCTCATTAGTGCAGGCGGCTGGGTGGGGGGGGACAGGGGGGGCACGGGCCCTGCTCCCCTGCCCGGCCTCTGCCCGGCCCCCCACAAGGCCCCGGGCCCGGCTCTCTCTGCCCGAGCCTGACCAGCCCCTCCTCCCCAGGAGCTCAGAGCTGAAGGAGCCCCCTCTCCCCGCAGGCCCAGGGAAGTGCCAGGGGAGCTTCCCCCCCGGGGCACCGCCATGGGCCCCCCACAAATGGCGGCCAGCAGGGAGGCGCAGCCCCCCCATCGTGGCCCCGCCCCCCACGGCCCGGGGTCTCTGAGGTTTCCCTGTGAGGGTCTCCTGAGCCCCCAAGCTTTGGGCAGAGAGCAGGGGGAGGGCGGCGGGGGCTCGGCGGGCTTTGGGTCAGTGGCATTTCAGGGCGGTTCCCTCTCGCAGAGCAGTGGGTGGTGGGTGCCGGGTCCTCAGCCCCGCGGAGAGCCCAGAACCGGGCCCCGGAAGGGGGGTCTGCTCCCTGTCTCAAGTTCCCTGGGGGCCCAACGGGGGTCCCCGAGTGCTTTGGCACCTCGGGGTCCGCCTCCTTACTCCCCCAGGGGCCCCAAACCAGGCGGGGCCCCGAGGAGGGGGAGGGCTCCAGTCAGGAATGTCAGCAGCTGCTCCTGCCCTGTCCACGCCCGACCTGGCCGGCGCCCCCCCAAGCATGTGGCCCCCCCCCGCCCAAGTGTGTCCCCCCCCCCCCGCCCAGTGAGCGGATGTTCTCTATGCTGAGCTCCTGTTAGCAGGGCCCAGGCCTTCTCAGCTGTCCAGCAATGGCCTTATGGAGACAGCCCAGGCCCCAGGCACCCCCCCCCCCCGCCCAGAATAGCCCCCCCCACCCCAAGCATCCCCCCTCTGCTGGCCTCCGGCTGAAACCCTGGCTCCCGGGACTGGTTCCTCCGAGCTCAGCCAGATCTCTGTGAAACACAAAAGCAGCACCTTATGAGGGGCTTGGGCCGGGGGGGCCTTTTCAGCGGGAGACCCTCCGGGAGGGGGGGCGGGGGTCTGGGACCCGCTCGCCCCTCCTGGCACTGGCGGATGCGGGACCCCCCAGGGTGGGCAGGAAGGCCGGCAGCCCCCCCAGATCGCCTCGAGCAGGTCCCTAGGGGGCCCCAGGGCCCGGGGTCACTCCCTGTGGGCTCTGACCCCTGGGGGTCCCCAGGACTTTCAGATCCAAGCCCCCTGTTGGGCATCAGAGCCCTTCTCCACTGGGCACCTTTCTGATCCCCAGCCTGGCCACTCCCCTTCCTCCCCAACCTTGTTGGCCCTGCCCCCTCCCTCCACAGCCTTTCCTAAGGGCCCTGCACTGGAAGTTCCCCCCCCCACTGGAAGGTCCCCCCCCTCACACTGGAAGGTCCCCCCTCAAACTGGAAGTTCCCCCCCCCACTGGAAGGTCCCCCCCTCACACTGGAAGGTCCCCCCTCAAACTGGAAGTTCCCCCCCCACTGGAAGGTCCCCCCCTCACACTGGAAGTTCCCCCCCCCACTGGAAGGTCCCCCCCTCACACTGGAAGGTCCCCCCTCACACTGGAAGTTCCCCCCCACTGGAAGGTCCCCCCCTCACACTGGAAGGTCCCCCCCTCACACTGGAAGGTCCCCCCTCAAACTGGAAGTTCCCCCCCCCACTGGAAGATCCCTCCCTCACACTGGAAGGCCCCCCGCCCTGCCCTTGTTGTGGGGGCTCTCTCCGAATGTCCCCCCGCCCGAATGGGAGCCTGGGGAGGACAGAGCGCCCGACTTCCCAGGGAACTGAAGCTTCCTCCGGCCTGATGTCAGTCAGAGCTGGGGGCCCGAGGCCCGGGCCGGGGCACCCCGAGGACAGGGACCCCCGCTGGGCCCCTCGCCCCCAGGTGTAGGGGAGGGGGGTCCCCCAGGGCTGAGGCCCCAGGGCAGGCCGGAAGGGGGCCCGAGGCCGCGGGGGGGGGGGCAGGGGAGAGGCGGTGGAAAGTTCAGGTCAGAGTCAGGCGGAAAGCCGCCGCGTCTGCACTTTTGGGGGCCACGAGGCCGGACATGTGCGGGGCTGCCCGGAACCGGGTTAAGTTTAGCCAGGTATGCGGTCAGCTGAGGCCGCCGAGGCTCCAGGAGGGACGTCAGGGCGGCCGCGGGGCTATAACGGGCAAGGTCTTCACCCCGGGGCCGCTCTCGGGTGTCATCGCCATGGCAACCTCAAGAGGGGCGTCGGGAAAACAAACAGGAGAAAGGTCGGCATGGGGGGGTCGGGGAGAGGAGCTGGGGGTGGGGCCGGCCAGCAGCTGTCTCCGGCGCGCCCGCACCCAATTCCTGAGCTGGGCCGGGCAGCCCCGGGAGCCGGGGGGCGGGGGGCGGGGCCGGGGGCTCACGGCCCTGCCAGACTCAGTTTCCTTTGCCGCAAAATGAAGAGTCTCTCGCTGCTCCTCCCCTCCCCACACCCCTGCCCCCCTAAACAAACGCCCCGAACTCCGGGTGCCGTGAGGGCCCAGTCAGCCCCGGCGGAGAAAGCCCTGGAAACATTCTCGGCCAGAAGAAAGGGCTCCTTGTTCTGGCTGCCGGTGACATGCCTCCGGACAACTGCTGGGGGCGACAGCGGGCCGCGCTGCCCGGGGAGGGGGCCGTCTGGGGGGGAGATGGGGCCTGGGGCTGCCCCCTCCCCGGGCAGGGACCACACCTTTCCCCAGGACGCCCTCATGGGGAGGGTCCTGGGTGGGGGACAAGTGGCTGTGGGCGCTCTGGGGGAGGGCATCCGCTCAGGCTGATTGTGCGTCCGGGCCAGGGGTGCAGCGGCCCCCGCCTCGGCCCGGTCTGGGCTCCGTCCCTGCCTCCGCTCGTCCCTGGGAAAAGGATTATCGGGGTTTGATGCCGAATCCTCATCCTGCAGTTTCCACTTTGCAAAGTATTTATTAAAGAGACTGGAGGGAAATGAGTTGAGCAGATCTTGACCCTTTCCCTCTTCAGAAAGCAGAGACCCCCTCCGGGGAGCCAGCCTCCGCCTCCGGTCCGGCCCCCCCCCCGCGGTCCCCCTCCCCACAGCCTGCCCCCCCCCCGCGGCCTCTCTGCCTGGGCCCTCCCCCATCTCAGCCCCAGCAGCTGCTCTCTCTGCCCCCCCCCCGAGCCCCCACCGCTCTCCGCTCCCCCTCCTGACCCTCGGGGCCCACTGTCTGCAGCCATTCTGGGCTCCCTCGCGTCCGAGTCAGCCCCGTCCCACACGGTTCCGAGCTGTTCTTTGTTCCCTGCCCCGGCCTGGGCCCACGGAAGCCCAGGCAGCTGCCTCCCGAACCTCGGCCAAGGGCGGGGGGGCGAGCGGGGGCAACAGCCCTGCTCCCCAGGGGGAGTCAGCCCCCTCGCCTTCCCTGGGCCGGGCGGCGCGTGCTGGGGGAGGGTCCCCCACAGAGGGGATCGTGAGCTCTCGTCTCGAGGGCTGATGGGGCGCTCTCCGAGCTGTGCACGGACTCCTAGGGCACAAAGGCCCCCCAGGAGGCGCTCCCCATGTCCAGGCCCCAGAGCTGGGAGACCCGATGAGACCCAGAGGCCCCGCGAAAGGGAGCCGGGCTCGAGGTGTGGGGCCCCCAGAACCAGAATGTCCAAATCGCTCTCAGCCGGGGGCTCCCAAAGCTGTGCCCGGGCCGGGGGCCCCGGCAAAGCCCCAGAGCCGTCCCCTGCCCCCCTGGAGCTTCTGCCTTGCCCTCTGCTCGCCGCAGAGCCCCCGTCTGCCTCAGCGTGGCTCCCTCCCCTGTGAGCCCCCCGTTTTCTTCTCGGTTCCCCCCGGCACCCACTCAGCTTGATGCTCTACAATCATCCCCTCCCCCATTATCGAATATCCCCCCGCCGGGGGGGGTCCCCAGAGCGGGGTCCGGAACTAAGGCTGTTCGGCCCTCGGGGCTTAGCGTTTGTCAAAAGGCCCATTGTGCGGCCCCCTCCCCAAAAAGGCATCTGGCCGCGCCATCCCCGCGGCGGGAGTTCTGGGGCCTTGGGTCCCAGCCCGGCAGCTGTCCCGGAGCCTGGGAAGCCAGCGCCTCTAAGCCCCCCGGCCTCTCCCGGGGCCTCCCTAAGCCCCCCGGCTGTTGGCAGCCACTGTTCCGGGGAACTTTCTCCTGGGCCAGAGGTGCCCGGCTGTCCAGCTGGCGGTGGGGACTTTCACTTGGGGAAAGTTCACTTTTCAGCTTCAGCCCGCGCCCCCTCCCCCTCCTCCCTCCTTCCAGCCGCCACTGGTGTTTTTCTTGGGGGGGGCTCTGCTTGCATGACCCCCGAGACCCTTCCCCGCACCACCTTCTGGCTGGCGGCTGACTCGGGGCCCGCCGGTGACTCAGCCCCCCCCCCCCACGGGCCCCGGTGCGGGGACAAACACAATCGCGGCTGGAATAAGTGTCGGGGGCCGGGCCGAGGGCGGGGGGCGCCCGCGGGAGGATGACATAGGTGTCGGGGGCACCCGCCAGGGCGGGGGGCGCGGGCTTCTGGGGGCGCCTCGCCAGGGAGTGACTTCATTTATTTCCATAAGATTGCCGCCTCCCCCTCCCTGCTTTCTTGGCCCGGAGCTCGCTGTCTGAGCTCGGCTCCTCGGAGCGGGAAGCGAGAACCACAAGGGAAACGGGCTGGAAAATGTACATTGGGGCGGGAAAAACATTTTGGAATCTGCCTTGGGGGGGGATGGGGGGGCTCCACTCAGCGTCAGAGGCGGGAAAGAGCTTCTAGGCTCCCTTTGGGAGACTCTTTTCAGTGTCAGAGATGTGTTCTTTGGGGGGGCTCCCCTCAGTGTCAGAGGTGGGTTCTCTGGGGGGCTCCCCTCGGTGTCAGAGGCGGGAAGTTGCTTCTGAGCTCCCACAGAGGCACTCCCTCTCCCCAAGAAAGCCCCCGGCCTCCCTCCACCCCGGCCCCCCCCTCCTCCACCTTGCGCCCACTGCATCCCGCTGGTAGCATGGGGGCTCGGACGCTAAGGCTGAGGCAGATGGGGGCTGGGGCTGGGGCTCCCCACAGCGGGAAGAGGAGCCTGTTGGGGATGGCGCGGGAGAGACCCCCGTGTCCGCCTGGGAGAGGAGGCAGCGGCCCCAAGGCTGGGCCGGGCCCCGTGCTCGGGGGACCCCAACTTCCCCCTCGGGCCGCAGCAGCAGCTGGCATCCTGGTAGCCCCAGGGCGGGGGGGCAGGGCCGGGGCTCGGGCCAACATCGCTTGTGTAAATGGGGTCAGGGAGTCATTGTGTAAGCCTCCCCCAGCATGGCCCTGACTGCCCGGGGCCCCGGGGCCCCAGAGCAAACAGGCCTCCCCCGTGCCCGGACTGGGGGCAGGAGCCCCGCCAATGAGCCCTTCCCCAGCTCAGGGGGGCGGCCCTCGGGGGCGAGGAGGGGGGCCTGGTGCCCCTCCCTTTGGGAACGTTGGGGGGGGCTGGCTGTGCCCAGCTACTTTCTCTTCCCGGCTGCTCTTGGACCCCAAGACCAGGGGCCCGGCTCTCCGGGGGGAGGGGGGGGGCAGGCCCGCCTGTCGGAGCTCCGTGGGCCGCAGAGACGAGGAAACGACTTCTGCTTCCCCGGCCCCTTTTCCCAGAGCTGGCGAGCTGGGGCTGTGGGGTTCAGGCCCCCCCCAGCCCCCTCCCCCCGCCCTCCCCACACCTGTGGCCCTCTGGGGTTTCTGAGATGACAGCTCAGTGAAAGCTGAGCCGGGGGAGCTAATGCCACAAACTCTCCGTGTTAACATGGTCCGTGACCTTCCCTCTCGCCCTCTGCGCTGGTGCCGTGGGGGGAAGCGGCGGAGACAGAGGGGGAGGGTCAAGGGGCTGGGGGCTTAATCAGAGGGTCCGGAACCAGCCCGAGGAGACTGGGGGGGGGGCAGAGCCGGGGACGCAGGGCAAGTGGGAAACAAAGCGGGGGCGCCGAGGAGCAAGGGGGAGGGGGGGCGAGAGCGGGCGGGAAACGGGGACAAACGGGGGGGAACGGGAGCCCCGGAAAAAGGCGAGGGTCTGGGCGCCGCAGAAATTCGGGGGGAGCGCGGGAAACGGGGAAGGGAGCGCGCCGGGGGTGCCGCGGGGGGCGGGCGGGCGGGGGCGCAGGAAGCGCAGCAGACGGAGGAGCCTGAGCCCGGCCCGGGGAGACCCGGGGAGAACAAAGGACGGACAGACTGAAGGAACGGGGCTGGGGGGGAGGGGAGCGGAGCAGCAGCCCCAGAGCACTGGGGAGGGAGGGGCCCGCGCCGGGAACTCATATTGTCTCCGGCCCGAAATAGCCCGTTTTCCACCGGCCCCTTCGCCGAGGGGAGGAATCGCACAAAACCCCGTCTGTTTCCCCGACTCCCGGCCCCGGGGGCGGGGGCGGGGGAGAGGAAAGGGGGGCGCTGCGGGCCACAGCCGCCCCCCAGACAAGAAGCGCCGTGTCCCCGACGCCCGGCAAGGCGGAGGGGGCTGGGGAGGGGGCCGCGGCCGGAGCAGCCCCGCCCCCCAGCTAATTGCGGGCTTGGGATGCAGGAGCGCAAGGCTCCGGTATTCGCACAAAGCACCGGCTTATGGCTGTGCCCCGAGCCCCGCCTGGGCGGCCCCGGCACATCTGGAGGGGCAGCCTCGGGGGCCGGGCCGAGAGCGGCCGAAAGCGGCTCCCGAGCTCCCGAGTCCCGCCGGCCCCAAGGCCGGCCCGGGGCAAAGCTGCCTCTCCCCTCCCTCCCTCCCCCTTCTGAGGTGGCCGGTGGGCTCCAAAGTCGGGCCACGGGGCGTCCGCTCCACAGGGCACCGCGGGCCGGCTCCGGCTCCCACTCCCGCTCACACGGGCTCAGCCTTACACACTCACACACAAGGGCTCACACTCACACACATTCAGACACAACTGGGAGCTCCCGCGCTCCCACGTAGTCAGGGGTTTCGGGGCCTCGGCGCCAGCATTTGAGCCAGGCCGCAATCAAGAAGTTCTGCAGAGAATCCGAGGCCTCAAACCCGGCCTGTGTGACCCCGAGCTTCTTCTGTACAATGAGAATTTGCGTTTGCCGCTGCCCTGAGCCTAGGCTCCTGTCAGTTGAAAAGGAATAACAATAAACAGAACCCCATGGTGGTGTGTGCCCCCCAGGGGTAGGGTCTGTGCCCCCCAGATAGAGGGTCTGTGCCCCCCAGGGGTAGGGTCTGTGCCCCCCAGGGGTAGGGTCTGTGCCCCCCAGGGGTAGGGTCTGTGCCCCCCAGATAGAGGGTCTGTGCCCCCCAGGGGTAGGGTCTGTGCCCCCCAGATAGAGGGTCTGTGCCCCCCAGGGGTAGGGTCTGTGTCCCCCAGATAGAGGGTCTGTGCCCCCCAGGGGTAGGGTCTGTGCCCCCCAGGGGTAGGGTCTGTGCCCCCCAGGGGTAGGGTCTGTGCCCCCCAGATAGAGGGTCTGTGCCCCCCAGGGGTAGGGTCTGTGTCCCCCAGATAGAGGGTCTGTGCCCCCCAGGGGTAAGGTCTGTGCCCTCAGATATAAGGTCTGTGCCCCCCACATAGAGGATCTGTGCCCCCCCCCCCCGGGATGGACCCTGGCCTCCCGTAGCTGTCCAACAACTAGAAGGGCTTGGCTCAGCCTCTGTGGACTCTGAGAGCCTCCTTGGAGGCTCCTGCGTGGGATGCCAGGCCCCTCCGGCCCCTCCGGCCCCTCTGGCCTAGGTTAAAGCTTCCCTCCTGGGCCCAGTTGTGCAGCTCCCGGCCAAGCTGGGAACGTGGAGGCCGCCGGTGGGGAGGCCAGGACCCGGGCGGAGTCCTGGGAGGCCGCAGGGGAGGGGGCGAGGGCCGGGCGCTCCGCAGGGACCCTGGGGGGAGGCCCCACTTAAACAAACAGCTTCTCTGCGGGACTTGGGGTGAGTGTTTGCCCTGATAGGAATCAGGCCTGGGGTGGAGGGAGTCGTGTTTATTTAATCAGGAGAGAAGTGAAGGTAACTTAACACCCGCCTGGACCAAAGGGCCCTGCCCGGAGGGGGGCGACCCACTGGTCCCCGTCTCAGCCAAAGGCAGAAATGGAGGAAACAGCTTTCAGTTGCCGTGGGAAGCAATTAGGGGAGAGCAGAGAGGATGGAGGCCTGAGGAGGCTGGGAAGGCCAGGGGGCGGGTGAGGGAGCAGCCCCAGCTGGGAAGCCGCGGCCCCTTGGGCAGCCCCCGGGGGCATTTCCTTCCCAACAGGAGGCGGAAGGGGCCGGCCTGGGAGCTGGGGAGCTGCCTCCACACTCGGCAGCAGGCCCCGGGGGATGGCCCGGCCCGTTACAAACACAAATATTGACCGGGTTGCCTAGCCGGGGCACGTCAGCCCTGGGGTCCCGGGGGGAAGGGGGGCAGGACGGGACTGCGGAGGATTTTCCAGAGGAAGTCCCTCTCTCTCCCTGACCCCCCCCCCAGCCCCCTTTCCCAGCCTCCACCCGCCTTCGAACTGACCTGTCCTGAGATACCAGCCCTGGGCGGCCCAGGCCGCCGAGCCCCCGCGGGTCCCCGAGGCTGCTGCCGAGGCCTGGAAGCGAGGGAGAGGACGGCTGGTCACCCTGGCGCGCGCCGGGGAGAAGGTCCCGTCCGGAAAGCCGGCCCCGGCCCTCTCCCCTCCACGCCGGGCGCTGCTGCCCGTCTCACCAGAAACCGGGACCCAAGTGGGCCGCCCTCCGGCAGGGTCAGATGGCCTCTCCCCACGGCGGGCTGGGCAGATGCCCATCGTGCAGGCGCCGGGCACAGTGGCTGGGGATTGGTCATTGCCTGAATGTCCTCGGGCACATGCCCATGTGCCTCGGGCAGCGTTCCCCTCTCACACTCTGCCCAGCCGAGTGGGTGAAAACCAAAGCCAAAGGATTAGAAAGAAGCGGCGAGCTGAGCCCGCAGCCTGGCGCCCGCGCCCCGTGTGTCTCGTTGGGTATATTTGTCCGGGGCCCATCAGCCCAGAGCTCGGTGCCCGGGAGGCTCTCGGGCGAGCCCCACCTTACTTTCTGGCTGTGGCCCGCGGGCTGAGCCCCGGCCAGCGAGGGAAAAGCGGGCCCCGCCCGGCCCCAGACCCCGGAGGCCCAGCCGGCCACGCCGCCCGCTCCTGCCAACGGCCATTCGGGCGGGCGAGGGCTGGCTGTGCAGGGCCCGGGGCTGGGGCCGGTGGGCCACTGTGGAAGCAGGGCCCGGGGCCTGCCCTCCCTGCTCTCCATCACGCCCCTCATGGGCACTTCTGCGGGCTGTGGGAGAGCCTCCTTCCCCCGGCCACGCCCTGATCCTCCAAACCGGGCCAGGCAGGCAGTGGGGCCTGGGGGCCAGGGAGTCTGGGAGGGCAGCAGGGCCTGGGGACCGAGGAAGTCTGGGAGGGCAGCAGGGCCTGGGGACCGAGGAAGTCTGGGAGGGCAGCAGGGCCTGGGGACCGAGGGAGTCTGGGCGGCGGCAGGGCCTGGGGACCGAGGGAGTCTGGGCGGCGGCGGGGTCTGGGGGCCGGGGAATCTGGGCGGGCGGCGGGGTCTGGGGGCCGAGGGAGTCTGGGCGGCGGCGGGGTCTGGGGGCCAGGGAGTCTGGGCGGCGGCAGGGCCTGGGGACCGAGGAAGTCTGGGAGGGCAGCAGGGCCTGGGGACCGAGGGAGTCTGGGCGGCGGCGGGGTCTGGGGGCCGAGGGAGTCTGGGAGGGCAGCAGGGCCTGGGGGCCGGGGAGTCTGGGCGGCGGCGGGGTCTGGGGGCCGGGGAATCTGGGCGGCGGCGGGGTCTGGGCAGATTTCTTTCTTTTTTATTTTACTTGCATGAAATTTTCTTTTCTTTTTTTACATTTTTTAAATGACAGCTTTTTATTTGCAAAACGTCTGTCCGGGTAATTTTTCCACACAGACCCTTGCAAAAACTTCTGTTTCAACTTCTCCCCTCCGTCCCCCACCCTCTCCCCTAGATGGCAGGTAGTAGTCTGGGCAGATTTCTGACGGGCGGGCACGGGGCCTGGGGCGCGGGGGCCCGGGCAGCCTCGGCTCTGGCTTGGGGGGCAGCTGCAGGCCTACTCAGCTTCCTCCTGTAGGTGGTGACCGTCCTTGCTGAGGACTCCAGGGCCCAAAGGGGAGGCTCCTTGAGCTGCCCTCCCTCCGCACCCCTCCACCACCTCTTGTTGGGGCCTCGTGCCTCCTGTGGGATGGAAGTGGGGGGCAGCCGTGTGGGGGAGGTCTCGGCGATGGGGGCGGGGAGCCGGGCTGTGGGAAGGCGAACGGGTTTTGGCCCGTGTCCCCGGGTGTCCCCCGGGGCGCCTCAGCTTCCCCACCACACTCGGCAGGCTCCATTTGGAGGGCCCTTCCCAAAGACCAGAGCTGGGCAGTGGGGTGGGGGTGGGGGAGTCCCTGACTTTAAGTCCCCCTCCCCCAGGAGCCCTCATCTGGCCCCGGGCTGGCCCGGCCTCCGAGCCCCGGGACCCCAAGTCCCGCCGGCCGCTCCCCTCCCCCCGCGGCCGCCCAGCCAGCCAGGCGGGCGGTCACCTGAGACAAAGATGCTTTTAAGCAGACCCGCCGGCGGCGGCCTCGCTCTGGTTTTTCCATCCCGCTCCGAGGCCTGCTCATTAAGGCCTCTATAGACACAGCTGGCCACACAGCACACAGACGCTCATTGATCCCCACACGTTCGCACGCGGCCTCCGCCCAGCCTCTGGCCGGGACCCCGGTCGGGGGAGCTGCCACCCGCCGCGGCCAGACCCGCTGCCTCCTCCGCGGCCTCGGCCCCCACGCCGGCCGGCCCACTTAAAAATAATGAGGGCCAGGAAGCCTCGCTGACCTCCCCTTGTCGCGGGGGCCCCCGGCGCTCCCTCCCCCGCGGCCACGGTAATGACAACCAGAGGCCGGAGGGTGAGACTCGCCTGGCCGTGACAAGGCTTTGGTGAGCCGGCGGCCCCCGCCCCGCCCCCGCCCGACAGCTCCCAACGCTGATTTGGAGCAGACCCTGCCCTCCCGGCGCCGGCGCTGCCCCGGCTTCCCCGGGTGATTTCGGCCGGAAGCTCGGGAGCCCCGAGAACAAGCCCGGGCGGGGCCGCGAGTCCCTTACTCTGCCTGCCTCGGTTTCCCTAGGTGAAAAACGGGTCCTCCCCCTCCCGGCCCCTGGAAGTGTGAGCGCGCAAGGAGACCTCTCCGCGCCCCGGGGCGAGCCTGTCCCCGGCCGGCCCTTGGTTCCCAGGTTTCCTGGGTCCAGCTTTGCGGAGGGATCCCCCAAGGCTGAGCCCGGGGCGGCCCCGTGGGCTTGGGGAGCGGCTGGACCCCGGACTGAGGGCGGGCCAGGGAGGGAGGCAGGAAGAGCCCTTCTTCCCTAAGCAGAGAGGCTGGGCAGCCCCCTGGGCAGTAGGCGCAGGCTCGGAGAACGGAGGGGTGGCCAAGGGCAGGGGCTGCCGGGCCCGGGAGGCTGAGGATCGTGGGAGAGCCGGGCTGCGGCCGGGAGGTGGGAGAGCCCCCGCCCTTCCCGGCCGCCCGGAGCTCTCCTTCTGCGGCCAGTGGGGCCTCGGGCGGGGACCAGCCGAGGGAGGCCCTGAAGGGAAAGGCCCTGGCCGGGCCGCCTCCCCTTGGGCCCACACGTGGGGGACGAAGGCAGAAGTTCCCCAGCCTCCGGACTGCCGGGAGGCCTCCCTCCTTGGCACCCCCTACCCAGATTTCCGCTGGCACCCGCCTCCCCTCCGCAGTATAGGACCCACACAGCACCCTCTGGCCCTTTGGGCTGAGTGCCAGCCTCTGCCCGCTGCTGCCCGGTACTTTGGGCCCGGGGCTGCAAACTGACCAGCCAGGGGCCAGAGGTCAGCCTTTTCCCGTCCCTGTCCTCACTGGGGCCGTCCCGGGCCCTCGTTGCCAGACCCTTCTGGGGCCATTTTAGCCGGGGGTTCATTTGGGCCTGCCCTTTGCCCCCCGGCTGTCCCGACCTCTGCCTCAGTGGCGCTTTCTTGCTTTACGGGTTGGGGTGTGGGACCGTGGGAGCCGCTTTGGGCCCGCTTGCAGCCAGAGGAGGGACCGACATTCCTGTGGAGAGAGATTTGTCTTGGGGGCCGTTGGCCGGGAGGGGCTGCCAGCGGGGGGTGGGGGTGGGGGCTGTCAGCGGGGGCCGGGAGGGGGGGCTGCCAGCGGGGGGGGCGGGGGGCTCACATTCCCCCACCGCGTTCCCGTGACGGCCCTAATCCCCCCGGCCTCCCTCTGGCACCCTGTCCCTCGCAGCTGCTCTTTGGGGATCCGGTCAGCTGCTCCGCCAGCGGCTCCACAAGTGGGGAGAGGGGCCCCGGGCATGTGTCTGGGGGAACCTGCCCCGTCAGCTCATTCCCACGGAGGGGGGGGGGCGCCAACAGCTGGGGCTCGAGCCCCCCGCCCAGCGGCCTGGGAACAGGCTGTTTGGGCTTAGGGAGGGGGCAGCCGGTGGGAGGGGGGCAGGGGGTGCAGGGCATGAATCAACAGCACCAGGCTGGGCCGGGCTGTCGGGGCAGCTCGAGTGTCCGAGAACGGTAAAAGGCCCCCTTGTCTGAGAGAAGCCCGCGCGCAGCTGTCGCCGGCGGTCACCGGCTTGTCTGGCCGTCGCCCCCCCCACCCCCACCCCCGCCTTCCCTCCCCGCCCTGACCAGCTCCGAAAGAAGCCGGGAAACGGGGCAGGCCCCGGCTGGGCCTCGGTTCCCCATCTGCAAAATGGGGGTGAATAATCCCTGCCTCTCCGGGGCGACACGAAGCAGCAGTGAGATCATGGCTGGGACAGCGCTTTGGAAGGCCGGGCTGCTGAGAGAGCAGAGGCAGATCGGCCGCGCCTCGGCCCAAAGAGAGCTGACCCAGCCCGGCCTCCCGGCTCCCCGGGCTCCCGGCCTCACCTGGGCCGGACCCTCGGCGCTGCCCCTGGGCCGGCTGAACTCTTGCCCTTGGGGCGGGTGGGAGGGGGGGAGGCCGGGGTCTCCTGCCCCCTCCCTCCCCCTCCCCAAGCAGCTGTCCCAGCAGCCTGGAGCCATCTGACAGGTTTCTCGGTCCCCCCCCCCCCCTCCCCTGCGAGGGCTATTTGTGATTTATTACGCTGGATATTCACACCAAGCAGGGTGGGTCAGATAAGCCAAGGCAGCTGCGAGGTGGGGAGCGGGGGTCCTCGGGCGCCTCCTCGGCTCCCCCTCCCACCCTCTGCCTCCTGCCAGGCCGGACTCGCCCCGCCTAGACAGATGGCGCGGCCGGGCCTCCGGAGGGGGGCAGTGTGCTCCGCAGAACGGAGCGGCTCAGCCTGGGACGGGAGAGCTCGGGCAGTGAGTGAGGAGCCGGGGCCCAGGAGCACGTGGGCAGTGAGGAGCCCGGGCCCAGGAGCACGTGGCGCGTGCCCCCACTGCGCCGTCGGCCGGAGGGGAAGAGGGGCAAAGGCCCCAGCCCAGAGAGGGGCGCTCAGTCCCGTTTCCAGAGGCAGCCCCCCCCTCCGCCTCCCCCCAGCCTGTCCGTGTGCTCTGCCCCCCTCCCCCCCGGCCACGGGCTGCCCAGCAGGAGCTGACCCTTCACCGGGCTTGCCTCATCTCCTGCCCCCCAGTCCCCCAGTATCCGGCCGGCTCCCCCTGCCTCTTCCAAGCGGGGCTCGGCCCCCTCCGAAACACTCTCTTCCATCATGTGGACAGCTCCTGGCAAGCCCTCCTCCTCCCGGGAGCCTTCCTGGACTCCTGGAAGGGGGGGCCGGCAGCCGCCCCCTCCCTTCTTCCCAGCCCTGCAGCTAAGGGACGGCCCGAGGCCCATGTGCTTGGACAATGATCTCATCCCTTGTTTTTGTTTGTCCGGCCGCATCCAGGCTGGGGATCGTGGGGCCTCCGCTCAGCTCTCCAGCCCCCCCCCCCCAGGGCAGCCCCGGAGGGATGGAGAGAAAGCCCGCGCCCCCAGCCCAGGCCCGGCCTTACAGGGGGGAAACTGAGACTCGGGCCCTCACCGTGGCCCTCCCCCGTTCTCCTTCGGGCCTTCTAGGCCAGTACCTGGCTGCCCAAAGTGGGGGGCTCAGGGAAGCACGGGGCCAGAATGCGGGGGGCTCAGGGAGCACGAGGCCAGAATGCGGGGGGCTCAGGGAGCACGAGGCCAGAATGCGGGGGCCTCGGGAAGCACGGGGCCAGAATGCGGGGGCTCAGGAAGCACGGGGCCAGAATGCGGGGGCTCAGGAAGCACGGGGCCAGAATGCGGGGGGCTCAGGGAGCACGGGGCCAGAATGCGGGGGGCTCAGGGAGCACGGGGCCAGAATGCGGGGGGCTCAGGGAGCACGGGGCCAGAATGCGGGGGGCTCAGGGAGCACGGGGCCAGAATGCGGGGGGCTCAGGGAGCACGGGGCCAGAATGCGGGGGGCTCAGGGAGCACGGGGCCAGAATGCGGGGGGCTCAGGGAGCACGGGGCCAGAATGCGGGGGGCTCAGGGAGCACGGGGCCAGAATGCGGGGGGCTCAGGGAGCACGGGGCCAGAATGCGGGGGGCTCAGGGAGCACGGGGCCAGAATGCGGGGGGCTCAGGGAGCACGGGGCCAGAATGCGGGGGGCTCAGGGAGCACGGGGCCAGAATGTGGGGGCTCAGGGAAGCACGGGGCCAGAATGCGGGGGCCTCGGGAAGCACGGGGCCAGGAGCACGGGGCCAGAATGTGGGGGCTCAGGGAAGCACGGGGCCAGAATGTGGGGGGCTCAGGGAGCACGGGGCCAGAATGTGGGGGGGTCAGGAAAGCACGGGGCCAGAATGTGGGGGCTCAGGGAAGCACGGGGCCAGAGCACGGGGCCAGAATGTGGTGGGGGCTCAGGGAAGCACGGGGCCAGAATGCGGGGGGTCCACTGCCCACTGAATAGCCCTCCCAAGTGACAAGGAAGCTGCATTAAGAGGACAATGGCCGAGTCAGAGGGAATTAGGCTTCCCAGAAGCAGGAGCCGGCTCCCCACCTCTGCAGGGGCTCGCTTTTGTGCTGAGCCCCTTCCCCCCGCCCTGCCCCCAGCCCGGTGGCCTCAGGCCTTTGAGTGGGGTGTATCCTGGGGAGGGGGAGGGGGCGCGCGGCCGGCGCTGGGCCCTCCCCCCTCGCTCTCCTGGGTGCCTGAGCCCGGTAATTGTGGGCAAATGCGGGCCAGATGCTCTCCCCTGCTTCACACTTAATTCAATCCCCAGCTCTCTCCTCCCGGGACCTTTTGATGTCCAGAGGACCCGGCCCAGAGCTCTGGGGGCTGGAAAACAGGAAGCAGAGGGTCTGGCAGAACGAAAGGGGGCGCCATGGCCCTTCCCGCGTCCTCCAGGCCGGACCCCCACCCCCACCCCGGCGGCCCCTGGCCCGGGCACCTGGGAGTCACCCTGGAAGCCCCGGGAATGGGGCTGACCCTCGGGCTCCCGCTTGCTTAGCCGGGCTCAGGGCTCGGGCCGGGGCCAGTGCCGGCGGGCTGCAGGGGGACGGGGCAGGGGCCGCCGGGGCAGGGGCCAGAGACCCCGAGCCCCCTCCAGGGAGCCCCAGCTTCGGTCCCTCCTTCAGTGCGGGCCGGCCTCGCAGGCCCCGGAGTGCAGCCCGAGCCTCGCGCCCCTGGGGGCTGAGAGCAGCCACACGCCGGGCACGGGGCGCAGGCTGCCAGCCGGGGGGGAGGGGGTCGGGCAGGGAGGCCAAGGCCTGGAGGGCAGAGCCGGGGCGAGCGGAGGCCGGCGGGCACGAGCGCGGCGCGTGCCGGCCGGGAGCAGGTCTCCGGGACCCCTGCGGCCCCCGGCCTCTCCTAGATAAGCCGGCTCCGCGCGTGCCCGCTCCGGGCAGCCTGGGTGGGCGAGCTGACCGCGGGGCCGGGGAGGGAGGCTGCGAGCCCCGGAGTCCGGCAGCCTGGGGGGGGAGGGGGCCTCTGTTCTCCTGACATTCCGCTCCCAGGCTCGGCCTGGGGGGAGCCTGCGCTGTTTTAAAGTCATTTAAAAATAAACAGTGGAGCTGGCGCTGCTGTGATTGACCCAGAAACCCCCTCCACCTCAGTGGGAGCGGGGGGAGGGGGACCGGCCTAAACTGTCCAGGTGGCCCAGGGGCTTCCGGGCCAGACCCCGGCCTCTGACCCGAGGGCGGCGGCAGCGCTGTGGCTGGGCCTGGGAGCCCTCCCCCGCACCGGCCAGATGGCCCTGAAGAACAGGCAGGGACCTTCTCGCGCCCCCCGTCCCTGCCCTGCGGACAGCTTGAAAGACCCGGAAGCCCAAGGGGAGAGAGGCTCCGCCATGACCCCCCCCTCTCGACTGGCCCTTAGCCGGCCCCCCCTCAGGGCAGGCAGGACACAGTCCCTGCCCAGCAGAGCCCACTTTGGGGGGGGTGGCAGAGCCCCCTCCACATGTGATCATGAATAGTGCGGGAGGCCGCTGCCCCCCCAGCCCCCTCCTCCCCCCCTCAGGCCCCCGGCTCTGAGGGAGCTCCTGCCAGGCTGGGCGGAGGGCGGGGCGCAGCCTCCCTCCTTGAATGGGCCTTTCAGGAGAAGCCGGGGAACAGAGGGAGGCTTTTGCCAAGGTGGTCGCTCCCTTGGAGGCTCAGGAGGTGATTTCTGGGAGGTGGGGGTGGGGGCAATTTCCGGGGTGCTCACGGCCCGGGACCCACCCTCCCGCTGCCGCTCATGCCCCCGCCAGAGGCAGGTCCCCGCTCCTGGAGCCCGGAGCACGCGGGAAGGGGCCCCAGATGCAGCCCACGGTTCGGGAGGGAGCGCCCGCGGCCCCGCCCCCCGGGCAGACGCTCGGAGCGGGCAGGGGCCGGCGCCAAGCCTCCACACAAAATGCCCTCTCTCTGCGGTCCCCGCCCGCCTCCCCCGGCATACCTGTGGGCAGGGGCCGTGTTATTGGAGCCAGCCCCGGGCCCATCACTTTTTCCACTCTGGAGTCAGTGACCTTCTCCGGGCTGTTTTCCTTGGAACCCGCCCTGCCTGGGAGGCCCAGGATGTGAATCCCATCTGATGCTTAAACACCCCCGGTCCCCGCTCCCGCCCGGGGGCGCTGGGGGTTCTCTGCCGGGCTGGGGTGCCGAGCTCGGGGTCCCCCGCCCCCCCCCGCCCCGGCCCCGAGCTCAGCTGGGGGCTCCCGCTGCCCCTGTCCCCCGGGCTCCTGGCACTGGGCGGTCATGGCTCTCCCGGAGAGCCTGGATGGGAGAGCCCTGGGTGTCAGAGCTAAAGAAGAGGCTCCTGGGAGAAGGTGTGGGGAGAGGAGGGTCCCAGGGGGGGGCTTCTGACTGAATCCCTGAGGCTCTGGGGGCTCCGAGAAGAAGCCTCATGGCAGCGGCCGGGGCCGGCGCTGGGGGCAGTGAGGGCTGGGCCCAGGCCGTGGCTGGGGGGCAGGGGGGGGCCCGGGGTCCGCATTGCCCGTCTGTGGAGCCCCAGGTGCTCGAGAGTGAGTGTCTGTGTGTGAGGTCGGCGGCAACAAACAGTAAGTGCCTACTCTGTGCCTGCCCGGGTGACAGAAAAGCAGGACGGGCCCTGCCCTCCAGGAGTTTACAATTTGGCGACTGGGACCCGAGTGCCACCGAGCGGAAGAGGGGAGGGCACAGGCGCACACGTGTGTGTGTGTGTGTGTGTGTGTGTGTGTGTGAGTGTGTGTGTGTGTATGTGTATGTAAGTGTGTGTGTGTATGAGTGTGTGTGTGTGTGTGTGTGTAAGTGTGTGAGTGTGTATGTGTATGTAAGTGTGTGTGTGTGTGTGTGTGTGTAAGTGTGTGAGTGTGTATGTGTATGTAAGTGTGTGTGTGTGTGTGTGTGTGCGTGTGTGAGCGTGCATATGCATGCCCCTTGGTGGTGAGGGGTTGCGATCTCTGAGGTGGGGGGGACTCTGGGCCAGCCCCCAGCTGATGCTTTTACGCTTCCCCAGTAAATGAGAACAGCAGAGGCCCCTGTGGAGGTGTGAAGCCTCCTGGTTTCCTGATGGGGCCGGAGCCCATCTGGAAATGCAGCCCGGCCCGGAGGGGTCACGAGGCTTCTCCCGGCCTTGGGCTCCCTAATGGGGGACATCTGGTAATTGTGCAGCATGGGGAATGTGGTGGGGGCGGGGTGGACAGATGGCTCCCCTTCCCCCCTCCCGGCTCCAGTGGGGCCTGGAAAGTTCACAGGTGTGTCAGGGCCCGGGAAAGCCGGCCCAGGGGTCAGGCCCAGGATGGCGGCCAGGGCTCCCCCTTCCTCCCGGGCAATGAGCACAGCCCTGTGCCCCCCGAAGGGGAGCTCTCATGTCTGCCACTGGAGACCAGGCTTTCTGGCTCTTGGTCTCTCTCTCCTCTCCTGCCCCGTCCCGTCCCGTCCTGCCCTGCTCTCTCGGGCCGCCATACTTTAATGTGCCTTTTGGCCGGGAGAGGCTCGACAGTGTCCAGGCAGAGAATGAATGGCGGCCGCAGAGAGCCGTCCTCTGTTAACAGTCTTTTCCCATTAGAAACATCAGAGCTTTCCTCACGTTCTCCCTCCCTTCTCTCCCCCAGGCCAAGCCGTCCGCTAGCTTTTACCTCGGCCCCATGAGAGCTTCCCCCCCAGTCTGCCTGAAGACGGGGGGGGGGGCTCCTGGGCCTCGGGGAGTGGAGAGCAGAGGCTTGCCCCAGGAATGGGCCCTCCGGGGGGCTTCTCTCCTGAGCCGGCCCGTTCTGAGGGGCTCCAGCGCGCTGCGGGAGAGGGGGAGACACCAGGGGCTCACCTGGAACTGAGGGGGGTCTGGCTTGATTTCTTTCTTTTTTTATTGTACATTCATCTATTCAGCAAATACAGAGTATTACAATAGGAGTTCGAAGTCTTTTTTTTGTTCTTTTTGTAAATTTTTTAAGCTTTTAATTTTCAAACCATCTGCACAGATAATTTTTCAACACTGACTCTTGCACAGCCCCGTGTTTCAGATCTTCCCTCCCTCCCCCACCCCCTCCCCTAGATGGCAAGCAATCCCATAGATGTTAAACATGTTAAAATAGATGTTAAATCTATTTACCATGTATGGGACTGCCCGCCATCTAGGGGAGGGGGTGGAGGAAGGAGGGGAAACGTTGGAACAGAAGGTTTTGCTGGGTCAATGTTGAAAAACGGGCATGTGTTTTGTATATAAAAAGCTCTAATAAAAAATATATGTTAAATCCAATATGTGTAAACATATTTATGCAGTTCTCTCGTTGCATAAGAAAAATCAACTCAAAAATGAAAATGGGAAAACAAAATGCAGCGAACAACGTCAGAGAGCGCGAGCCGCGCCGCCAGCCCCACTGGCCCCACAGCCTCCCCGGTGCAGACGCCTCTCTCCATCACAGGAGCCCGCAACAATCATCTCATTGTTGGCAGAACTGACGGTCGTGCGTCTTGCTGCCGTCCCACGATCCCCTGCTCGTTTCCCTCGGCACCAGCTCCTGCAGGGCCCCGCGGCCTCGGGAGACGGTCCCGCCGATCCTTTCTCACAGAACGATCGGGTCCCGTTCATCCGTGCGCCCGCCACGGCCCACGTCTCCAGGGAGGGACAAACGATGGGTGACTCTCGCCCTTCCTCCCGCTGTTGCGTCTGCAATGGCTCCCCTGGGCCTGCCCGGGTGCCCCCTGTGTCTCTGTCCCCTCCTGCCCCCCGTTCTGGCCCCGAGCTGGGGAGTCACCTATTTCTGAGGGGAGGAGGGAGAAGGCTGGGGCGAGGGGCTGGGACGAGGGGCCGGCCTCCGGAGGGATGGAGACAGCCGGCCCAGCAGATGAGGCTATGAACCAGGCCCTCGTGGGGAGCGAGGAAAATATGGCGGGACGGGACTGGTGGCGAGAGGGCAGGGAGGCAGAGGGAAGAAAAGGAGACCAGGGAGAAACAGGGTTTGCCTCCAAATAGGGCAAAGGTGATTGGATCCAGTCTAATGACACAAATGCTTTTTGCGCCCCCCCTCCCCCCCCTCCCCCGGCCGGCCACGGCCCACTGGCTCCGGGACTGGAGACTTGAGCCGCTCTGGTCTCTCCCAGAAGTCTGGTTTCCCACAGAGCTCCGTCTCCGGGTCCCAGAGACCATCCCCTCCCCAGCTGCACATGCACATCTGCTCCGGGGATGGCTCCGGGGTCCCGGGCAGGGAGGACGTTCTTCTGCTCTGCTTCCCTGTGGCCTGAGCAGGGACGGTGGCTCCGGGGCAACTGTGCCGCCATTTTCACAGAAGATGCTTGTGGACTTCAGCAGTGGATGCTGATACTGGGTTCTCTGCCCCCCAGCCCCCAACGCCCTCTTGGGTGGGAGGCAGGCCACAGGAGCTCTGCCAAGGCTCCCCCGGGGCTTGTGAACCGGAGCAACCTCCCCCAGAGGTGTCTCGGGGGACAGAAAGAACCCGGCCTAAGTCCTGAGCAGGAACCGGCAGCTGGCCCGGCCTGAGAGGCCCCAGGAAGCTCCCGGGGCTGGGGGACTGGCGATGGGGGCGGGGGAGAACTCCCAGGCTATTCCCAGAGCTGGGCCAAGTCCTCGTGTTCCCTCCCCAGGACTGACCTTGCCTGGGTGAGGAGGATGTGTTACTGTCCTGGAATGGGACCTTAGAGCCCCCCTTCCCCCCTGAGCACTCGGGGCCGAGGAGAGACAGCAGGAGGCCTGGGGGAGGCCAGGAAGCTGGCCGGGGGGAGTCCCCGCCTTACTCTGGACCTCAGTTTCCTCCTCTGGATCTTGGGGGACCCCTCTTTGGGCTCCCCAGTTCTTGGGATTTCCATTGAGAAACCCAGGAGAGAAGGGGTGCCAGGCCTTGCTCTCCCACCCCCGCCCCAGAACTGGGGGCCCCTCACAGAAGGAGGGGAGCTCCAGCCCAGACCAAATCGAAAGAAGCGGGAATGAGCTTATGGATCTGGTTAGCGGGAGAGGACGCCGGGAAAGTAGAAACAGGCTCCAGAGAGGCTTAGGCGAATTCTTGGATGACAGATCCATGACGGGCGGTTATTAAGGGGGTTAGGGATGTCTGGGGCACATCCCTCACCTGCCAAGAGGACATGGGGAGGGGGGCAGTGAGGAGGAGCGCCATGGGCGGGAGGGGGCAGGAGCACCCCCTCCCAAGGAGCACGCCCCCCCCCAGGAGTGGCATAGGCAGGCCCAGGGGCCCCCAGATGGGGAGGGGGGGGTCCTGCTGCTGAGGAATGCCACGGGGAAGCCTTCCGAGAAGTCTTCCCAGAACGTTCCTTCCCAGAATCCTGGGACTCCCAGGCCCCCCCTGCAGTTGCCCACCACTGCACTTACCCTGAGTAAATCCCTTAATCCCTATTGTTTCTCTCTCCTCCATTGTCTCCGAGCCCTTTTCCCAGACACCTCTTTGGGGTCTCTCTTCGGTTTCAGGCCCCCCGGGGCCCTGGGCCCACAGCCGCCCCCACTCCTCCCAAGCCGGTCCCCAGCCCTCTGGGCCCCTGCCAGCCGGGCCCGCTCTGAGAACTTCGGCCCCAGAATGCTCTCTGGCTGCCCGGCCCAAGCCCGGGGGGCACAGGCAGAAGGGGAGCCGCCCCACCCCCAGCCCACCTCTGGGAGCCACTTTTGGGGGTCTGGGCTCTGTGCCCTCAGGCGGATTTCCCCGGGAAGTTCTAGAAGCCCGGCCCTTTGGTGTCCAGATGAGAACAAGCCAGTTCCACGGGAAACGCGGGCAGGGGTCGGGGAGCAGGGAGAAGTTGTGGTCGGGGCGGTCAGGCTGGGGGAGGGGCCGGGGGTCACCGGTTTGCCCCCGGCCAAGCCCGACCGTCCCGGCCCCTCTAGATACGGGGGGGCAGGTGGGGGCCCGAGAAAGCCCCGGAGCTGGGGCAGCGGCCCCCCAGATCCCGAGCGGGGACGTGGTCCTGTCCAGGGGGCTCAGGGAGAGCCCGATGTGGGAGTGACGGAGCCGCGGATGAGGAGACCCAGCCAGCGGCACCTCGGTCTCCTGGGGGGCAGAGCCCTGAGGGAAGGGGCCGCGGGGGGGGGGCCTGGGGGGGCAGCCAGTGGGCCAGTGTGTGTAAGGGGCGTGGGGGGGCCCGGAGGCCGGGGACTTGTTGCGGCTCCGGGAGATTCCCAGCTGGCCCCGCCGGCCGAGGTTCGTGCCCCGGGCTGAGGGCGAGCTGGTGGCCCCTCCGCTGCAGGGGCCCCGGCTGGGGGGGCTTGCGCGGGGCCGGATAAAGGCTGCCCCTGCTGCCCCCGTGCCCTCTCCCCACTGTCACGGGGGTCCCCAGGACGCCCTCCCGCCCATGCAGCCCCGCGGGGGGCCGGGGATTCTTCCGCCCCAGTGCTCCCTGTGTCCCGCCGCCCCCGGCTGCCCCGCATTCCAAACTAATCTGCTTTAACCCCTGCTTTCAGCGTGTCGCTCCCCCGCCCCAGAACCCCGCGCGCTCCTTTCTTTCCCGGCCATTAAGGCCGAGCTCCTCCGCGGCCTCCTAAGGCCTCTCTAATGTGGCCTCTGCTCACTTAAGCGGGCTGGCCGCCCTCCCCCATGCTGGGAACCCCGGCGCAGGCGCGCCCCCTCCCCCACCGCGCCCCCCTCCGGGCCACTCCGCACCCCCCATCCCCCCCGGCCCTGCGGACCCGCGCCTCGCACTTAATCACACCCTGCGCGGGTCCCGGGCTCTTTGTCTGCCTCAGGTGCTCCCGGCTGCCCCCCCCTCCGGCCCCCCCTTTGTCTGCCGCCCCCGGCCCGGCTCACAGGAAATGCTTGGGGGCTGATTTATTCCCCAGCCCGAGACGGCCCTTTAGGCGCACGTGCGCACAGGCCAGCCTTGTTTATTGGTTCTGGGAAGCGGCGGCGCTGCCTGGGAGGGTGTTGCATGAGTCCCTCCGGGGCCCCCCCGCGACCCCGAACGTGTCTGCCCAGGTGTTCGCTGATGGAAGAACCTCCCAGCGGGCAGGGATGGGGCCTGGCTGATGGGCCTGTACGGCGCTGACAAGGACCAGAACATCCTGCCGGGAAGGCTTCCAGCAGATGCGCGGGAGGGGCCGCCCCTTCCCGGAGCTGTCCGGGCTTGGGGGGGCTGGGGGGGCTCTCCCTGGCCCCAGGTCTGGGGGCCTCAGGCTCGCCTCCTCCTCCTCCTCCGGGCCGCTCCCCTGAGCCCCCTGCCCGGCTGTTGGGGACCCCCAATGCAGCCTCGCTGGCCTCTCAGCCGGCCCCGGCTTCCAGCCTGATGGGAGAGGAGCCCACCCCACGCTGATCAGTGGAGGAGGCCCTTGCAGGTCCCCTTGGCTCCCGGGGAGGGGGGGCGGTTTTCCGGGGGGGGCTTTGTTCTCATGGGGAAGAAACCCCTGGAACCTACCTTTTCATTCTCCACCTAGGATTGGAACCCAGATCCACAGACCCCACTTCATGGTTCTTTGTTCCCCTTCCCCCAATGAAGAGCCATGTAAAGAAACGAATGGTGCTGTGTGACTGACTGGGGGGCTGGGTGCCCGAGGCTCTGCTTGGAGCCCCCGGCTCCCCAGGAACGGGGGTAACTGGAGCCACTCCGGGCCCCCGCAGGAACGCTGACCCAGGAGGGTCCCGGGGGCGGGGGGGGCAGCACCCCCGGGGCGGCCTCTGTCCTGTCTGGGCCGGAGGCCGAGAGCAGGGCAGCTCCCCATTGTTTCCCGCCTCCTCTCTGGTTTCCTCTCTATTGTTGGGGGCTTGTTTTGAAGTTCTGGCCCCCGACAGCAGTGGAACAAACCTCCTTCCCTCCACACCCATCCCCAGGGGGCCGCGGCCGCACTGAACAATGTCCGTCCAGGCTGAGGAGCGGCACAGACAGACCCCTCGGACCCAGCCAGGGCGCCTCCCCTTGGCCAGCAGAGCCGGGCCCTCAGGGGCCGAAGACCCCCGCGCGTTAGCCCCGCACCTGGGAGACCCGCTTGTGGGCTTGGCCTAGACCTGCCCAGAACTCTCCGGGCCTGGGGGGAGGTTGCAGGCCTAGGGGCCTCCTCGGGGTCACGGGCTCCAGAGCTCAGCTCTTCCAGGTCATTCTGGGATAGTCCCTCCCGCCCCCCAGGCCAGAGGGGGAACTGCAAATGCGTCGGCTTGGGGGACACTCCCTGAGTTTGGGGACCCGAGGAACGGCTCCACGGGGGGAACAGCTGAGAAGGGCGGCGGCCGCTCCCTAAAAATCCTGCCAGAGCCTAGTTCTTAGAAACAGCGAGTCAGCGCGGACCACAGGAAGCTGTTCCCTCCTGGTGCTTTTCAAGTCTGGGTTCCAGGGGATTCCTCTGGACTAAGGACTGGGCTTCTGCCCCCCCCCCATCCCCATCCCCCTAACGATTGCTGACTGAGGCCGTGGCCCCCGGAGAGCACGTGCCCCCCCAATCTGCCCGGGGCCCCCCCAATCTGCCCGGGGCCCCGGGCAGCGAGCTGCCGGTCACTGGGCATTCTAGGTACCCACCCGCTGGGGCACAAAGGGAGGCTTAGGCCATGTGCAGGAGAGGCTGGGGAGGCTGTGCCTTTCGGGAGGCCCCCAAACCCCAACTGGCCCAGCACAAAAACCCTACGTGCGCCCGCCTCGAGATCTCTGAACTGGAAACTCCAGAAGGGAGGAAAGTGCAAAGAAACCCCATGAAACCCGTGGGCGCGCACCGGCGGACGGGCTCGAGGGCGTGCGTGGGCAGGAGTGGTCTGTGTGCTCGCACACGTGGGAGCTCGTGCAAACGGCTGCAGCAGCCTCCTCTCCGGCCCGGCCCGTCTCCCGGGAGCCCAAAGCACCACCCAAACGGGAGGAAGCCCCTGGCGGGGAGAGCCGAGGCTGGCCGCTCTCGCCCGGTGGGTCCCCCGATTCCTGACCCACATCCCAGCCCAGGGATTTCCAGGAAAACGAAGCCGGGTGAAACCCGGAGCATTTCGCGATGAGTGCGAGCCGACAGATCTGGAGGCCCATTCTCGCCTCCCCCTCCTCAACCAGCCCCCCTCCATGCCCCTCTCCCCCTGCATGGCCCCCCCCCCACGGCCCTCTCCCCCTGGCCCGGAGCTGCCGGCAGCTGCCCCCAAGGCCACCATCTTCCCAGCCAGGCTTCCCGCAAGCTGCCCGACAGGGCTTGTGTGGATCATAAAGGTTTATAGAGCTAATCACTTAACACGGATCGGAGGCCAGCGCCTTCTGCCCGGCCTCACCAGGGCTGTCCAACTCAATTGAGCTGAGTCCCGAGGCCCGGCGGCTTTCACTCCCAGAGCGGGCCACAGAGGGGATGTTAAGTGCTCGTAACCTCTCCTGGCCCCGCTAATGGATCCCCTAAGGCTCTTGGCTAAACCTCCCGGGAGAGGGCGGCTGCCCTGAGGATGGGGAAAGCTGCCGCCCTGGGGGGACCGGGCTCGGGCTCAAGAAAGCATGGTGGGGGCAGTTAGAGCACTGCTCTGGGGGTGGGGCAGGGCTGCACCGTCTGTGGGGTCTTTATAGCTTGTGGTGTCCAGGGCTGGGGCTCAGTCTCTCCCTTGTCAAACAAGGGGCCTCGGATGAGCCGACTTTTCCAGGTCCCTTCCCACTCAAAAGTCCCCAGTCCCTGTTCGGACCTAAGGGAGCTGGGTTCTGGGCTCTTAGGGTCCTCATTATCCAGAAAGGTTCCAAGGCCTCGGGGAAATGCTAGCCTGACTATTGTTCCTTGAAATAGCAGCAGGGTTTGGATGGGGGAAGGGGTAGAAAAAAAGCAGATCGGGAGGGGGAGAAGCAAGGGAGAAAGAACAGAACGGAGAATGGCAGAGAAAGAACGGGGAGAAATGGAGCCGAAGGGATGGAAAAAACAGGAGAGAGGCTGGAGGAAGAAAGAACAGGGAGAAAATGGGGGGAGAGTGGGGGAGAAAGAACAAGGGGGAATGGGGGGGAAGAACGGGGGGAAGAATTTGGGAGAAAAGAACTGGGGAAAGGGGGGCGGGATGGAAAAAAGAACAGGAGAGAACGAGGGGAGAAAGGACAGCAGGGAAGGGGGAGCTCATTTTGGAGTGATTGGTGGTTGTTTTTGAGCCTCTTTCCCTGTCTGGACTTTGTCATTGGGTTAGCTGTGTTCATGCGTGAGCTGCTCAGGCCCGAGGAAGGGGGGGGGGTGGGAGAGGGGCCAAGGAGCCCGATCCCATTTTCCAAGCGCTCTTCCCATGGAGCTGCAAACATCTGGGCTGCTCGGGGAGTTGGGAGCCCCGGGAAGCTGATTGCCTCAAGCCCCGCAGGCCAGATGCAGGCCAGGGGTCGCCCCCTCCCGGCCTGGGACCCTTGTGGGGCGCGGCAAGCCCAGCTTCAGACCCTCCCGGGTTATAGGGGAGCAGCGGCTCCTCCCTTTCCCACGCCAGGGTCCAGGCTGGGCCCCTCCTCAGGCCCCCTCCCCCCAGCGCCCGAACCTCGCCTGCCCCGGCCCTCATCGGGCGCCTTTGCAGACAATGTATGGGAGATGGGCATGTGGGAGCCACGGAGGAAGCGGAGGCACGGGAGGGGCCCTAGCCGGTCGCCCTGCTGATGGGGGGATATGCAATAAAAGGGGGGCTGCCACCTGTAGTGGGGGCCCCGGGCTCCGTGGGAGCAGCTGTGGCTAAGGCCTGACGAGGGAGCGGGGCCTGTGGGAGCCAGCTCCAAGAGGCGACCCCGGCTGGGGGCCCCTCCCAGCTAGACCCCCATTTATGATAGAAAGTAGCTTAATGAGCCAAGGAGCGGCCAGACACGGGAAACTTGCTCTAGATTCTGGTGGGGCGGACTCGGGTTTCACCCCCCCACCCCCCACCCCCACTGTTTCAGGACTGGCCACATAATCCCTACAAAATGAGAACCACTTTGGGCCTTGCCGAGCTGGGGGCCGGGAGCGGGAGGAGCGCAGGGTGCTCCTTGTGACTTAGAAACGGGGAGCGGGCCGGGGTGCAGGGGTGCGCTCCATGAGGGAGCCCCCTTTGGGTCTTGTCCCCTGCCTCCCCATCCTGGACTCGAGTCCTTATTCCTGGAGGAGGCCCCCTCCTGCCCTCCTTCCCTTTTCCTTCCTTCCTCCCTCCCTCCCTCCCTCGCCCCTGCACATGGGGACTCTCCCACCCCCCCTTCCCCCTGCCAGCCCCCCCCCCCCCGGGCCCATTTTCCGCCGCCTCATTCAGGTCAATGATTGTGACTCCAATCCTGAGAAACCCTGCTGTCTGTCAACAGTGTTTATTGAGTGTGTGCAGAGCCAGCCCTGGCGGGGGCTCTGGGGGAGGGGAACAGGGGAGAAACTGTCAGAGGTGCAAGTGGAGGACCGGCCTGAGCTCTGGGGGAGCCGGCCGGCCGAGACAGGACCGACACACACACGCACACGCACACGCACTCGCACACTCGCGGGGACCACGCACCCATCAGTGCAAACGAACTAGTTAGTGCAATTGGAATCTGTAAGGGCTTCAGGGGCCAGAATCGAGGGACATGACACGAGGGAGGGCGGGAGGGGGGCTGGAGGGAGGGGGGGCGGAAAAGCCAGGGTCAAGGGAGGGGGGAGTGGGGGGGAGGGGATCTCTCATCATGGAAGGCTTCCAGGAGGTGATGGCTTTCTTCTTTGGGGGGGGGGAGAAAGCAGAGGCTGGGTCGTTGGTGAAACATGGGAGAGAAGGGGGACTGGGTGTTGGGGAGCGTCTCAGTTGGGAGGCTCTTCTTGTCTGGGTGAGGGTCTCTGCTGGGGAAGGGGATTCAGCAGCCCATAATGAGGCAGCAGTCTTCTCTCTACCGCCAGCACTACGGGGTGGGAATCCCGACCCGGGCCTGTGGAAGCAAGGACAAACGCAGTCAGCCCCGTGGGGGTTCAGGCAGGAGGGCGGGGGGGGGGGCAGGGCAGCTCGAGGGAGGACCAGGGCCACAGGGGAGGACCAGGGCCACAGGGAGGACCACAGGGCAGCACCAGGGAGGACCAGGGCCACAGGGGAGGACCAGGGCCACAGGGAGGACCACAGGGCAGCACCAGGGAGGACCAGGGCCACAGGGGAGGACCAGGGCCGCAGGGAGGACCACAGGGCAGCACCAGGGAGGACCAGGACCACAGGGCAGCATGAGGCAGGACCACGGGGCAGCATGAGAGAGGACCACAGGGCAGCATGAGGGAGGACCACGGGGCAGCACAGGGAGAGCCTGCTCACCTTTCGGGCCGCGCTGTCTGACTCACGTGGCATCTTCCTGGTGGTCGGCTGGCAGACGGGAAGGGTCCTGCCCTGAGCAGGGCCAGGACCTTGGCCAGGGTGTAAATCTGGGGGAAGGAGGGCGGGTCAGCCTCGGGCTCGGCTGGGCCCTCCACCCCCAGCCCCAGGCCCCGGGCAGGGACTCACCCTTTCTGCAGGCCCAATGCGCTTACGCCTGGGGGGAGCTGGCTGGGTGAGAAAGGCTTCTTCATGACTGCTGCTAGATCAATGAAGAATCTGGGGACCTGGTTAAAAGGGAGAAAGGGAGATTAGAAAGGTAGACTTAGGGCCAGACTGTGTGTGTGTCAGTGTGTGTGATTGTGAGTGTGAGTGTGCGTGATTGTGAGTGTGAGTGTGAGATATGTGAGTGTGTGTGAGATGTGTGAGTGTGTGTGTGTGTGTGTGATGGGGGGGGCGGGGGGATGGAGGGGCTCATTGTATAGCAGGACACAGGATGTTGGCCCCCTGCCCTGGCCGGAGTCCCACGCCTCTGCGTCCTGGGGATCCTGCTGTTCCGGACTTTTAGCTAATGCCGGGAAGTCGGGAGGCACATGGCAGGTGGGGGAGACAGCTAGAGGCAGGGTGGGGCAGTGGAAGGAACCCTGGCTCTGGCTTTACTTCTGGCGCAGCTCTCTACGTGACATTAGGCGAGACCCCCAGAGCCTCAGTTTCCCCAGGTGTCTTCGGGCCGCCCGGCAGGACAGCCCCGGCGCTCACCTTTACAGAGCCCGGCCGCGCAATTCCCTCTGCTCGCGTCCATGCCGCGTCTCCTGGCGTATTAGCGTGGCCACCGTAGCCCGGGGGGTCAGGGTGTTTTTCTGACGAGTCCCCAGCTTTTCCTACAAGGACAAAACCACGTGGTCCATGAGGGTTGGGCGTTCCAGAGTGAGGGAGCACTCCGCCCCCAGACCCGAGCCGGCGGACCGGGCAGTGCCAAGCCCCGGGGGGGGGCAGCGCTCTCCCCCTAAGCCGAATTCGCGCCTCCCGCCTCCCGCTCCGCCACCGTCCGAACGCCCCTTCGGGGAACCCCCCCACTCACCACTGTTGGTCTTTCATGGCTCCTCCGACTTCCCTCTCCCTTCGGTCGCTCGGCTCGGCGCCCATTAGCCGCTGCTGCCCACCTCGTCAGCTTTGACGGGCGGGGCTTCTGGGAGCTTCGCCTCGCAACCGCCTCCCCGCGCCGCTCGCGGTCCTCCGAGGGCTCGCCCTGGCCCTTGCCCTCGCCCAAGAGCTTGGCTCTCCGCCCTCGCGGGACCTCCGATCAGCCAAACCGCCCCCCCCCCCGCCCCTTCCCTCGCCGCCCGGCCAGCCTCACGTCCCGACCCGACCTCCGCTCCTCCCGTGAGCCTTCTCTGCGCCCTGACTAGCACCTCGGCCCCCGGGATCCTTGGCCACCCCGGGGTCCTCGGCCTTCCGCTGGCGTTTGCTAGGTCAGCCCCAGGAGCAGGAGCGGATAAAGCAGACAGTGCTTGGAGCCCCCACTGTTTGCTTTCTCCGCTCCGGCTCCCGGGCTGCAAAGAGTTCCTGGAGAAGGTGGCGGAGCGTGCCCGGGGCCTAGCTAGCCTCAGCTTGCCTGCCTGCCTCCCCGGGGCAGCTCGCTCCTTCGCAGCGGCTCTCTGCAGACGCCCTCGCCTCTCTCGGGAGGGGCCGGGCACTCCCCGGCTCCTCCCTGGCTCAGCCCGAGGACCCGGCTCCCTGGTCCTCCGGCACCCCCTCAGCCCCGCTCAACTGGTCTCCTCCCAGCGCTGCCCGGTTCGAGCCTCTCCTCGGGAGTGCTTGAAACCCCAATGGTGTCTTGGCTGCCTGGCCCCTTCCTCTCCCGAGGAGCTGCTCTCCGAGGCCGCTGGCGTCGGCGGGCGGCTCTGCTGCTGTTCCTCACCTCCTCTTCCTGACGGTTCCCCCCTGCCCTCCATGAAGCTACATTTCCTGGGTCTCTTTCCTTCTTTCTGTTACTCCTCGATCTCCGCTGGTCCATTCCTACCTCCTGCTCTCTAGCTTGGGGCTCCCCCCGAGGCTCTGCCTTCAGTCCTGATCTCGTCCTTCCGCTGCCCTCTCCTGATCTCGTCCCTCCTCGAGGCCTCGAAGGGGAAGCGAGCCCCTTCCCCTCTCTGTCCCTCAGCTCCTCTACTTCTGAGAAGAGAGGGCTGCGGGGGGGGGGGAACCTCTCGGTCTCCGCCAGCTCTGACAATCGGGGATTCTCTGGGGCGCGCGCGCTCGCCCGGCTCTAGGGCTACAATGTTGCTCACTCCCGATGTTCCCCTCGCCTAAAAGTCCCCAGAGAATCCCAGAAGGTCAGAGCTGGGGGGAGCCTCGGAGAGCCCCCGGCTCGGCGCCCCCATCGAAGGATGAGGAAGCCAGCCACAGAGAGGGCGAGGGCGCTCAGCGCCAGCGCGCACAGGAGCCGCCCCGAAGGGCTGACCTCTCCGCGCTCACCTGCGCCGCTGAGTCCGCCTCAGCGACCTTCCTGCCCGAGCGGCTGCCTCCCTGCCTCCGTCTGAGCGGCGGCCAGCCCTGGCGCCCGGCAGGCACAGAGGCCTCCCGCCTTTCCTCCGCTCCCGCCCGGCGCTGCCCTGCCATGGTCCAGGCCCCCTCGCGCCGGCCTCCAGCCCGGGCGATGGCAGGAAGCAGCCCAATGACCAACACCAACAGATTCAAAGTCCGGATGCTCCTCTCCTGCTCCAACCCATCTCCCGTGGCTGCCACGGGCTGGCTGGGCTAGCCAGCCGCCACCCAAGCTGGTTCCCCGCTACATGCTCTGAGCTCCCGCTCCGGAGCGAGACCGGACCGGCCGTGTCCTAGTCCCACCCCCCACCCGCCTTTCTGCCCGGGCCCCAGGCCCTTTTCAAGAGGGGATGGCTCCGCCTGGAATGCCCTCCCCACCTCGCTCAGCCAATCCCCGGCTTGCCCATTCTTCAGGGCGCACAGAGCCCCACCCTCCTCTGGGGGCCATTCCAGCCCGCGGCCACCCCTCCCCTCCCCTCCCCGCCCTGCCCCCAATTCCCCAAACTTTCCTTGTCAAGTCGCCAACCCTTGGCACTTACCCACTTCCTCCCGGGACATCCATCGTGCCCTTGCCCACGTCTGTCCATCTTCTCACTGACCCCAGCTAGAGCGGAAGCCCCCGGAGGGGAGGGACCGTCCTTGAGTCTCCCCCCGTCCCCCATCAGTCAAGCCCGGGGCGAGGCGCAGAAGTGTACTCTCCGGCGGCCTCAGAGCTGGCTCCCCCAAGCTTAGGGCCCCGGGTCTCCCCGAAAGTGGGGCCTCGCAGGCCCTGAGCCCTCAGCCTGGGAGGGGATTGGAGGGGGAGAAAGTGGGGTTTGCTCTGGTCTCCATTTGACACTTGGGTTGGGAGAGAGAAGCAGAGAAAAGGGAAGGCCGGGCCAGGGTCCTAGGAAGTCAGGCCCTAGTAGAGTGGGGACACAGAAATAGGAGCTCCGGCGTCCTGCTCCAGATCTCGGGGTCCCCTTGGGCTGGGATCCCCCATTTCCCGGCTTCCCCGCCTGGGAACAATGAGACTTCTTAGCGGGCTCACACTTGGCGGGCTGGCGAGCGGCTATGGCAGCTCTTGGGCGCACCCTGGTGGCGCCAAAGAGGCGAGGCCCGCGAACCCCGCGGGGTGGCGGGAGCGCCAGACCCTCTGGTCCGCCAGCCAGGCGGTAGAGCCTGTGCCGGGTGCTCTGCTGGAAGGCCTGCCCGGAGAGGCAGAGGACAGGGCAGCGGCCAGGGCGGCGCGCATTTGGCGTCCCAGACCCAGCCTCTCCAAGCTCCCACTCTGCCAGGCTTTACCGCGGGCTGAAAAGCCTGGGGATCCAGGGGCTTGGCCGGCCCCCCCCCCCATGTCCCCGCGGCCCAAACTGAAAGGGTCTTCCCGGGCCAAGGTCCCGACTGGGGCCTCCCCTGATTGGGGGTTCCCCGGGGCTCTGGAACTGGAACTTAAGCACAAGGATCCCTTCTTTGGCTACCCTGGTCCTGCCCGCGCGTCCAGGCGGACCGCGAGACCCGCCGGTCTTTGCTGCCCCCGCCTGGCCCGCCCTGAGCATGACGGGCCTACGTGGACCGCGCAGAAAGCCTGCCGGGGCGTACCGCCACGTAGGCAGCCTGGGAGGGGGTGGCCCTTGGGAGGAAGCGGGCTCTGCCTGTACCTCGAGGCCTTGGTAAGGGCCCCCAGATCCACACTGACCCAACATGGGGGACCCACCGACACAAGGGAGCCCCAGGGAGGCAGAGAAGCATCTCTCCTGAGAGCCCGGAGCCTGGGTTAGACCCAGGAGCCTGGGTTAGACCCCGGAGCCTGGTTAGACCCCGAGTCTGGTTAGACCCCCAGCACGAGCGAGTCTACCCGCGGAGGGTCCGCCGCTGCAGCTTCCGAGGCCGGGATCTATCTTGGCTACGGAGAACTTAGGGACCCCAGAGGCCCCATTTTCCCCTCTCCCCCCTCCCACCAATCTCCGAAGTCCCCCCAGGCCCCTCTCTATTCAAATTCAGGCTGCTTATCTTCAGACCCTCCCTCCCACTCAGCCACCCCAGGAGCTCGCCCAGGGCAGGGCTGGGTAGGCACTCCCCTCCAATTTCCCTTTGCCCTCAGCAGAGCTCAGCTCGTGAGCCTCCAGAAATGGGGGCTGGCCCCAAAGCGGAACTCAAAGCGCCTTCGCTTGGGCGGGCTGAGAAGTGGGGTCCCCCAGAGCCCCACTTGGGCCACTTCGGCTGAGGCTGATAAGTGGAAACGAGGGAAGGAGAGACCAGGCCCAGGGAGGGGGGAGGGGGGAGGCCGCCGGAGCAGAGGGAGGGGGACAGAGGGCCCCAGAGTCAGGGGTCTCTTTGCCAGCCCAGCTGTGATCTCCAGGGGTTTTGGGAGGGGCAGAGCCCCTTTCATGGCTTAGGCCCAGGCTGGGTGGCTCCAGGTAGGCCCCAACCTGCGAACCTCCGCACAGCGGCGGAGCCTCAGCCTGGGGCCCGGGGGAGGGGCGGGGGGGGGGTTGCATACAATGGCACTCCAAAGGGCCCCTGAGACATGCCCCCCCTGCAGCCCCCGCCCCCCACCCCACAGGCTGCAGCTGGCGCCGGGACAGTTCTTGGCCTTTGGCCTAAGCTGGCGCACCCGGTGCCACTGCGGACACCACGGGGCCCAATCAGAGGCCCAAAGCCGCGGGTACGCGGCCCTGGCGCAGTCCCCGCTCCCAGCTCCCCCTCCCATTCCCGCTTTGGCCCCGCGCTCGAGCTAAACCTGTCGGACTTTGCTGCCACCGTCTGGCCCATCCTGAGCATGACCATCCCGCCGCGCCCGCCGCGCCCGCCACGCCCGCCCCACCCACCACGCCCGCCACGGGTTTCCCTTTGGATTGTGCCCAGGGCGGCGCGCCAGGCTAGGCAGGGCCAGGAAATGGGGCACCGGAGCGGGGGCGCCGCCTGGGCCCTGGGCCTTGTGCTCCCTCGGTGGGAGCCCCGACTCTGGGGCCAGCCCTGGCTGGAAGCCCGGGGAGATGGTGGCCCCCCAAGGGGAGGTGGTGGCCCCCCAAGGGGAGGTAGAGCCTCAAGGGTGCACAGAGGGGCTGGGCCCCCTGCTCCCCAAACAGAACTGGGGAAGTCCCTCTATATAGGGGGGGTCTCCTGTTTCCCCCATATCGGTTTCCCTGACTGGGCACCAACCACTTCTTGCCGGCAGGTCAAAGGGAGGTGCCGAGCCCCTGGGTACCCCCTGCCGATCTGGAGCTGCCATGGCCACTGTCTGGGTCCACGGGCCACGGGGGCCCCGGCTCGAGGGCCACGGCGCGGAGCCCTTGACTTCAGGGGTGGCTGTGAGGCTTAAAATCCCAGCACCCCAATCAAGGCCCCTCTTCTTGGGTCGGCCACCAAGCCCTAAGTAGGCTTTCAGGGCTCACCTGGGGCCCCAGGGGCCTGGGGACTGTGCTAGTGAGTCTGGGGGTTCCCTCTTCCAGCACTCGCAACCCACCCGCTTAATTCTGCAGGGCCGCCGATCGCCGCGATCCGTGCTGCCCCCGTCTGGCCCATCCTGAGAAGACAGGACTGGGGACCGCGGCTTCTCTGCACTGTGCCTTCACAGGCGGGGAAGTGGGGATCGGGGTTCACTGGTGCTGGGGGGCCGGACAGGCCAGGTCAGGCTCCTCCGGGAGGCAGCTCACCGTTATCCAGAGCCTTGAGCCCCGTTCCCCAGCGCTGATCTGAACCTCCCAGCTGGGAAGCCTGTCAGCAGCGGGCAAATGAACCCCTTTCCTAGCTCCCAACTCAGCCTTTCAAAAACCCAAGCCCCTCCCCCATGGCTCCCCACTTCTGTTTCCCCAAGTTAAATCTTTCTTTTGTGGTCTCTGGGCCCCTTCCTCCCTCTTCTTCTCTTGGAAGCATTGGATTGACCAAACAGTCGGGGATTTTCCTATGGAAACGGTCACTTACACTGACCAGCCTTCTGTGGCTACTGTCCCAGGGCGGGCCCTTTCTCCCTGTCTGTCCCGGGCCTGGCCGGCCCTTCCTCCCTGTCTGTCCCGGCTGACCGGCCCTTCCTCCCTGTCTGTCCCGGGCCTGGCCGGCCCTTTCACCCTGTCTGTCCCGGGCCTGGCTGGCCCTTTCTCCCTGTCTGTCCCAGCTGGCCCTTTTTCTCTGTCTACCTGTCTCTAGCTCTCTCTCTTTCTGTCTCTGTCTCTCTCTCTCTCTCTGTCTCTCTCTCTGTCTCTCTCTGTCTCTCTCTGTCTCTCTCTCTGTCTCTCTCTGTCTCTCTCTGTCTCTCTCTCTCTGTCTCTCTGTTTCCTTTTCTCTTTCTCTCTACATGAAACTGCATTCCTGTTTGCCCCCCCTTCCTTTTATTTCTTCCCACAGCTGACACAAGGCTGCTTGATGACCCCACTAACTTTTAGAAAGGCACAGAATTGGGGATTTTCTTTTTTTTTTTTTATTGTAGCTTTTTATTTACAAGATAAATGCATGGATAATTTTCCAGCATTGACAGTTGCAAATCCTTTTGTTCCAACTTTTCCCTTCCTTCCCACCATGCCCTCCCCCAGATGGCAGGTTGCCCAATACATGTTAAATATGTTGAAGTATAAATTAAATACAATATATGTATACATGACCATACAGTTATTTTGCTGCACCAAAAGAATCGGATTCTGAAATAATGTACAATGAGCCTGTGAAGGAAATCGAAAATGCAGGCGGACAAAAATAGAGGGATTGGGAATTCAATGTAATGGTTCTTAGTCATCTCCCAGAGTTCTTTCCTTGGGTGTAGCTGGTTCAGTTCATTCCTGCTCTATTGGAACTGATTTGGTTGATCTCATTGCTGAGGATGGCCAGGTCCATCAGAACTGGTCATCATATAGTATCATTGCTGAAGTAAATAATGATCTCCTGGTTCTGCTCATTTCACTCAGCATCAGTTCCTGTAAGTCTCTCCAAGCTTCTCTGTATTCATCTTGCTGGTTATTTCTTACAGAACAATAATATTCCATAACATTCATAAACCACAATTTACTCAGCCATTTTCCAACTGATGGGCATCCATTCAGTTTCCAGTTTCTAGCCACTACAAAGAGGGCTGCCACAAACATTCGTGCACATACAGGTCCCTTTCCCTTCTTTAGTATCTCTTTGGGGTATAAGCCCAGTAGAAACACTGCTGGATCAAAGGGGATGCACAGTTTGATCACTTTTTGAGCATAGCTCCAAACTGGTCTCCAGAATGGTTGGATGTATTCACAATTCCACCAACAATGTATCAGTGTCCCTCTTTTCTCACATCCCCTCCAACATTCCACATTATCTTTCCCTGTCATTCTAGCCAGTCTGAGAAGTGTACAGTGGTATCTTAGATTTGTCTTAATTTGCATTTCTCTGATTAATAATCACTTGGACCACCTTTTCATATGGCTAGAAATAGTTTCAATTTCTTCATCTGAGAATTATCTGTTCATATCCTTTGACCATTTAGCATCAGTTCCTGTAAGTCTCTCCAGGTCTCTCTGAAATCCTCCTGCAGGTCATTTCTTACAGAATATTCCACAACATTCATATACCACAATTTATTCAGCCATTCTCCAATTGATGGGTATCCATTCAGTTTCCAGCTTCTGGCCACTGCAAAGAGGGCTGCCACAAACATTCTTGCACATGTGGGTCCCTTTCCCTTCTTTGTGATCTCTTTGGGGTATAAGCCCAGTAGAAACACTGCTGGATCAAAGGGGATGCACAGTTTGAAAGCTTTTTGAGCATAGTTCCCAATTGCTCTCTAGAATGGCTGGATGTGTTCACAAGAATTGGGGATTTTCTATTGAGGGAGTCACTAATTCTGGGTGAAACACTTTTTTTTCTTTCCTAGCTTCTGACGGAGCAAAGACTAAGCCCTCAGGCCTTCTGGCTCCCAGCTTGGCTTAGGGTGCCCTCCTGGGCCCAGTTTCACCTCTCATTCCTGGCCCAGATCACCCAGACAGACCCTTTTAAAAGGAGGCTCCCCGGGGTGGGGCAGGGAGGATCTCAAGGCATTTTCTTCTGCCCCAAAGTCAGGACCAATCCTAGGGATGTGAAGGAAGCCAGCTCTGTGCTGGGCTTGCTCTCCAGCTCTTCTCTCTCACTGGCGTGCGTTGTGTTTGCTTGTCTGTAAGTTGGGTTTAGAAGCTTTACAAGTCAGTATGGCCCAAGAAATCCAGGTGAGGACTTAGAGCTATGGACTGGGTCCTTAGGGACCAAATCCTTGGGTAAGGGAATGACTGGAGCAGCAGGGAGGGGTGGTGGGATTGTCCCTGGGATTGTTTTCCCCCGATTTTGTTCTGGGCCCCCGACCGCTGGCCCCGGCCAAAAAGCTGCCCTGAAGCCTACGTCCTCCTGGGCTCCTGTCCCCTCCCAAGCTCCCCTAGTCTCCTTTCTATGGGAAAAATCCAAAAAAAAAAAAATCCGGCAGGCTGATGGGCGTCCCTTTGCCAAGAGACGAATTAGGAGGAAGAGAAATCGGTGGGGGAGGTTTTCCACTCGAAAATGAGAGAAGGCGAGGGCGATGTTTAGTTCCCACGGGGGAATGAGATGACAAGTGTGTTCTTTGGTTTCCAAAGGAGCATTGGCGCAGGCACCTGTTCAGTGCTGATGGTGCTGGCCAAGGCCACGAGGGGAGTGGTGGAATTAACGGGGCTAGTGAGGGAAACGTGAAAAGTCCCAGCATCCGGCTCCTGCCAGCCAGCGGAGGCCTTTGGGGGCCTGGGAGAAGGACCTGGCCGGGAGCTGGGCTAGTCCTGGGGCCGTGGGGCCAGGTGCGGGGCTCAGGGCCCTAAAAGAAACGCGAGTGGTCACCTTTGCTGGCCCCCCCAAGACCCCCCCGTCTGGCCCGTGAGCCCTCCAGGTTTTGGACACCACAGCCCCCTCCGGAGGAGCGGAGGCCCCAAGTTTGCCACTGAGGCAGGCCCGCTTCCCATCCTCTGCTCCAGGGGCCTCACTGAGCCTGGCCCAGGGGCCTCTGCAGCAAACAGACCCGCCCCCCGGCTGGCCTCTTGTTAGCCCCTTTCTCTCCCAGAGCCATCTTTGGGTTGGTCTCGCTTTCAGCAGCCCTAAAATGTTCTCGACTCCCCACCCTAAATGTGCAACCCTCCCGACTCCCTGGCTCCTAAACCGAAATCGTGCAGAACAAAACGCAGGAGGAAGACGATACCTAGCTCCTCACGCAATGGCCAGAGGCCCAGGGGACCCCAGGGCTGCCACTCATTCCTCAGGGATCCCAGGTCTGGCTATGGCTTGTGGGGCCCCCAGCTCCCCAAGAACAAACGGAGATCCGCTGCGATTTCTGAGGGTCCTGAGGGATCCAGCCCCGGCCTCCGGGGGGGGGGGGGGACCGGAGACAGAGGAGTCCCTTTGGCCACTGACCGCACCAGCAGGAGGGTGGCTAGGACGCTAAGGATTCTGGGACTGCTGAGTGGATGCAAGGAGTGGCCCCTGCAGGCAGGCGCTCGGAGCTCTTCAAGGCTTCCAGAAGGGCTTTCTGCCGAGGGGCAGGGGCAGGGGGCTTCTGGGAAACGCGCTGCTCCCAGGGTGGGAAAGGTCCCGCCCTCGGCCTCCCTCTTTCCCTTCCCTACAGCTTCCCTTCCTGGAAACCCACATTTTAATCCACTTGGGAAGCTCTGAGTTCAAAGCTTCCTGAAGGCTCTGGACTCCTCTGGCTTTCATTGTCTGGCCCCACAATTAATACCTTATTATGCACACACTGATGAGCCGGCCTTTAATTGTCTGGCCCCACAATGGGGGCTCGGCCTCTCTGCCTTCTATTGTGGAGGAGGGCCCGGGGCTGGGGTGGGAGGGCCTGGGTAGGAGGGCCCGGCCTGGCCTTTTTTCCACCAGACCACCCCAGAACCGGGTGGGGGGCCTAGGTGCGCTCGCTGAGGAACAAAGCCCAGTCCCTTTGGGAGGGGGTCGCCTGACCCTGGACTCGGGGTTCTTGGTGATCTCCCCCAAACGGGAGGGAGGAAGGAAGGAGCCATGGTGGCCCAGGTCTGGGTGCCGGCCATCGCTGTGGCATCACATTCAGGCACCCCCTCCCTGTGACTGTGCCCCCCAAACCTCATTGGAGAAGGAGCCGGGACCCCCTCCCTGTGACTGTGCCCCCCAAACCGCATCAGAGAAGGAGCCAGCACTGAGGGGGGCGTCCCAGTCTGAGCCGATCCTACCTCTCCCCTCTTTGGGAAGGGATGGGTGGTCTTCCTCCTCCCTGGGCCTGCAGCCCACCTTCCCGGGCAGGGTGCCCCGGGGGCACTTTGGAGTCTGACGGCCAGGAGTTTCTGGGGGCCCCGGGTCAGGCTGGTCCCCGAGACCCGGCCTGGGAGCGTGGGGGGGGCTTCCATGGACGGAGCATAAGGTTCTGCGGCCCCTCGCCCTCAGGACCCTCAGAAAGAGCCCTCCCCCTCCCAGGGCCGCTCCTCGGTTCTTTCCTTGCAAAGAGGGGTTTAATCCGTGTTAATGGTTCTGTGGGGTCCGGAGCAGCAGAACCTGGGGTTCGCTTCCCCCGCAGCTTCTCCTCCAGTCTCAGCCACCTCCTACTAACCAAGAGGCCCCGTGGCCTGAAGGTCCTTCCATCCCAGGACTGCCCGAGGAGGGGGGTGCGGACCATGCCCCCCCAGGTCTCCCCCAGGCCCCCGCCCCCCCCCCGGCCTGCCCGGAGCCTCAGAAGGGCCAGTGCGGAACTGGGGCCCCCCCCATGGCCGGGAAAGGGGCGGGCCAGGACTGCCGTGGTCTTGGGGGCTGGGGGGGGACACGAGAGCGGGACTGAGGGGCACGATGGTGGGGCAGGCAGGGGGGACAACAGCAGGGCTGGGGGGCGGAGAGCGGGCCGGGGGCCACAGAATAAGCCGCTGTCTTGGGAGAGGAAAGGCTGAGTCTGACCTTGCACTCACCCCACAAGCCTCCTTCTCCCCCCTCCCCCAGGCTTTGCAGAGGTGTTGTTTCCGATCGGACCAGTCCTGGCCGGGGGAGTTCTTAGAAGAGGCTTCCTGGTTAACTCATTTCCCCCTCCCGAGACTCTCAGGGGGACAATTAGCAGAGCCAGAAGGATGGGGATGGATGGGATGTGGAGGGGTCGGAGGGGGGAGTCCTGGCCTTGCTCCTGGAAACTCTGGCTCTGCCCCCGGGGGCCGAGGGGGGGGCTCGGACCCGGCCAGGGGACCCCGTCTTTTCCTGTGGCCGAGGCAGCCGGGCTTCTCGCGGGGCCCACGTGGCCGCTCTTCTGCCTCACGTTCCCTCCCCCCGCCCCCTTTCACACACAAGGCCGCTTCCTGCCAGTTGCCGGGGATTTGGGGGTCCTGGCCCCGGCTCCAGCCCCCCCAGACCACGGCCCTGTCGGTCTGCTGTCAGACGGGCGGGGGCTGGGCCGGTGGGGAGGAGCCCCCCCAGATTCCTGGCCAACTCCCCTGCTGAGACTCTGGGCTGAGGCAGAGAGGCCCCGACAGGGCTGGTCTCTTATCCACAGCTTGATAAATGGGGAAACTGAGGCACAGTAGATTCTGCGCCTGGCAAAGTTCCATGCTGCCCCCGGCTCCGGGGGCTCCGCGTGGGCAAGGACCGAACTCCCCTCCCTTCCTACCGCTGAGCTGAGACAAAACCCCAGCTCTCCATCCTTCCGGGGGCTCTCCATGAGGCGGGGGCCAGGCCTGGGTGTGAATCCCGTGCACCTCTCATGCTGGGGTGGGGACCCCGAGCTAGGGAGCCTGGGCTGTGGGGCAGGGAATCTGAGCAGGGGAGCCTGGGGGAGCCGGGGTTGCTGCCCGAGGGAGGCCGAGGCCGGCCACCCTGCAGGGTCCGAGCGGCTGAAGTCGCCGGGGCCGGAAAGAACGCGCCACTTGAACAAGTCGTGCAGGGAAAGGGAAACCTCTTGGGTGCCGGTCAGGAAGTATTAAGGAAATGTCTGTTTACTTGTGGACCCCAGGCTGCCCGCGGCCTCTGGAGGCGCCCGCCCAGGGGTTGCCAACAAGCTCCGGGCCAGGGCCCAGCCCGCCCGCTCCCTCCTCTGGCCAACGTCTTCAGCGGTGACTGGCAGGAGGGAGCCAGAGGCCGCGCTGCGGGGGGCCGGGCCTGGGCCGGGGGGGGGGGGCATATAGAGGAGGGTCTCCAGAGACCCGGCTCCAGACTATGGGGGGTCTCCATCAGTGCGGGGGCCCCGGGCCTGGCCCTTCCTGGGCCCCAGGAGCTCTCCCCACTCTCCCCTGCTGTGTAGCCAGGTCAGAGATCCCACGTCCTGGGCCGGCTCGGTGCCGAGAAGTCACCTGGACTCTCTTGACTCAGTTTCCCATTGCTTGAATAAAACCATGTGTTTTTAAATCTGTTCTTCATTTGATAGAAGCAGCACAGCCAGTGTGTTTGGAGCGAAGCCTTCATCCCGCTCAGGCCAGGCCTGGGCTCTAGGACGCCCACTGATGGAGCCCCCCGTCGGGCTAGGGCAGCCACAGGGCTCCTGGGCCTCCCCGGGGAGGAAGGTGGCTCCCCCTCGCTGCCTCCAGGCGGGCCTCCCCCTCCCCCCCCCCCCCCCTGCGGATGGACCTGTGGGCCACAGTGCGTGGGACTGACTCCAGGCAGGGAGGAGCCGCCCTCCCAGGCTGACTTTGGGGTCCTGTTCCTGGCCTCTGAGCAGGATGTGCTCCCTGGGACCCGCCCCCACCCTGAGCTCCCCACTGCTCCCCCACCGGCAGCCCAGGCTGCCTCGGGCAGGGACTGAGGCCGTGGTCGGGCAGAAGCTGCCAGGGGCAGGATCGGGCCGAGGGCACAGCGGGCCGGCTCTGGGTCCCAGCCAGGGGGCGTGGGCAGTGCCAGTCCCAAGGCCTGGGGCTCCCGGTGCCGCTGCGTGATGGAGCCCTCGGAGCCTCCCTGACGCCCTGGGCAGAGGGAGGGGGAGGGTCCGCGGGAGGCCCCTGCCAGGGTGCTCCGGAGGCCTGAGGAGGGGACGCCTCGAGGGCCCTGCAGCCGCCTCTCCCATCTGCGGGGCTCCGGAGCACCTGGCGAGCTCTGCCCCCCCTCCCGGCCCTAACCTTGTCATCACTCAGTTTGAACACGAGGAATACAAGCCCCCGCTTAATATTGCCCTGGGCTCCGCCTGCCAACCAGCTGCAGAAAATCACCTAACACTTCCCCCAATCAAACAGAAATGACTTGCAGTCGGATTATCCACACCCCTGCTCAAGTCTGGTCCCCGTCCCTCCGCAAGGCCTGGGGGGGGGGAGCCCCCTGTGTGGGACTCAGTTTCCCCTTATGCCAGATGAGGGCTCAAGACTAGACTGTACTGAAGGGCCTTTCTTGCCCTACTATGTGCTGGCTCAGGAAGGCTGGATGGGGGTGGGAGGGAGGTGCTGCTGGGAGAATGGAGGCTGCAGTTAGTTTTCTGTGTGGGGGAGAACCCAGTAGGGGATTGGGGGGGGGGAACAGAAGGCAGCTTTTGGGGAAATTTTCCCTGCTCAAAGTGGGCAGAAGCGGCAAGTGAGGCGGAGGGGGCCGGGACCCCCAGCCAGAGCCGGCTCGGCCCCCCTGTCGTTCTCAGCCCGGGCCGGGCCCCTGGGGCCCCTGGGGAGGGGAAGGCTCAGGTGTGGCCGCCTCCGGAGCTCAGCCCCCTTCCTGCCGGGCCATCCTGCACTGGGGTCCGGGGCCATCCTTCCCACTGCCGAGGCTCGGCTAAGAATGGAACGGCCTGGTCCCCCCGGACTTGGCTTGCCTGGGAGGCTCTTCCTGTTTCCCGAGGCCCCCAGAGGATTTCTTTCTATGGGAAAAACGAGGCAGCTTGTTTCCAGGCTCCAGCTGGGCCGCGGCCTGGCCGGGGTGACCTGGGCCCCACGTGGGCCGCTGCTGTGGGATGTCCGCTGCCCCTGGCCCGCCGGGAAGGGCTCTGGGCAGTGGGGGGGGGGCTTCTGGGGCGGGGCCCCTCCCACGGGAGGCTTGGCCCCTGGAGCCCGCATCAGCCGCCCCGGAGCAGGCCAGGCCGGGGAAATGTGCCATGGCATAATGGGATGTAATTGGATTACTGGAAATTGCTCTGAGTCTGGTGCCCGGGTCCCCCCACCACTGGGGGAGGCTCTGGATTTGGGGAGTCAGATGTCTTGCTTGACTCAATTAAGATCTCCCAAAGTGGGGCGGGGTGTCCCGGACGCCATTCCCGGGGGAGGGGAGGTTGGAAGGCAGACCCTCAGACAGCCAGAAGGTCTGGGCCGGGCAGGGAGGGGCCGTTGTTCAGACCTGCACTCGCCGCCTCGGGCCCGTCCCCCAGCACCCTCGGGCCCTGGCATTTTCTAAGCCCCGTTGTCCCAGAAGAGAAGCTTCCACAATTCCATGGCTCCAGAGGGCTTGGGATTGAGTGCGGCTCTCAGGGAGGAAGCTCCAACGGCAGCCTTGTATTCCCGTGGGGGAGAAGAGCCTTCCCAGCCCCAGCGGCCAACAGGGCACCGGACCCTGGCCCTCCCCGTGGGCCTGATCCTGATGGGACTTCCAAAAGATGGGCTTGGAGCCGGTGGCAAGGGCAGGCCAAGCTGGAGGAGTCCTCTGGCTAGGGGAGTCCTCCAGCTAGGGGAGGCCTCCAGGCTAAGGGAGTCCTCCAGCTAGGGGAGTCCTCTGGGCTTGGGGACTCTGCTGCTCTGGGGGCTCTAGGACCTGAGAAGGGACAGCAGGAGACATCTAGCCAGCCCTCCCTGCCGTGCCCTGCCAAAGGGTCCCCCACCTTCTGGGTTTGTGGCTCTCCATGGAGAGGGGAGCCCCTCACTCCTCAGGGCAGGGCAGGGCAGGGCAGGGCTGGGGCCCTTGCCAGGGAAGTTCTCTCTGCCAGCCAGCTAGCCATTGGGCTTTTTCTTTTCCCCTCCCCTGCTGCTTCTGGTTCTGTTATCGGGCCAAGTGACCGAAGCCGCTCCACGGCCGGGAAGCCAAAGGCCCCCTGACCCCGGCCTCTGCAGAGGGGAGAGCATCGTCTGCAGGCCTCCGTCTGTCCTGGGTGGAGGCAGGGGAATGGACACGCTGCTCTCACGGGCCCCCGCAAATCCTACTCCGAGCCTGCCCGGGATATGGGACGCTGCTGTCCGAAGCCGGGGTCTCGGAGGAGCCCCGTTCTCTCACTCCCCTCCAGAATCGCCCAGCTTCGGCTTCCCTGGGCTACTGGGACAGAGCCAGCCACGGCCACTCTGGCTTCCTCTCCCTAGCTCCAGCCTCCCCCTTCTCCTTCCAGATCGGGCTGATTCTCCCCAGGAACCCGCAAAGGGCAGCTCCGGGTTGCGGGGGCTCTGAGTGGCCAAGGCTGAGCCGTCCATGCCGGAGAGCCGGGCCCTAAGGCGAGATTCCCCGGCGGGCACGGGCTCCCGGCCTCCGGGCTCGGTTTCACTGGGAGTGCGGGACACCTAGTGACCCATAAGCTTGACCAATAGAAAAAGCTCAGCCAGGGTGTTGTGAGACGCTGCGGCCGACTCCGCCCCAAATTCAGGGTCCAGGCACACGGGGCGGGGGAGGGGGGGCAGCCCACGGCCGGGGGGCAACAGTGGGAGAGGCGGCTTGGGGGATCTCTTGCACTGGCTTAACATGGGGAGTTGGAACTACTGAAAACCCATCAGCTACTGAATTCAGGCCCACAAGTCTTGACTGAGCCCAAGGCTGAGCAGGGCCCAGTCCCGGGAGAGCAAGCAGGGAGCCTGACCTCAAGGAGCTTCCGCTCTCACTGACAGACTTGGCAGGGAAGAGGCAGGGGGAGATGAGAAGATCTCTGGGGGCAGTAGCTGAGCGTGGGGCCTTTGACACTCGCTGCCCACCAGAGGTCGCCACCTGGCACGGCCTGCCCCGGGGTTGTAGGCCCGGGGCTTTTGGGCCCTGGCCTGGCTTGGCTGGACTCGGGCCCTGAACTGCGCTCGGGGATTCAGACCCGGCTCTGGGAGGGAGGCCCAAGTGCTGGTCTCATGAGAGGTGCCACAGGACTCGGCCAACATGGACGGGCTCGGAACGAGCAGGCTCTGGGCTTTGCATGGGGAGCCGTCCTGTCCTTCAGGAGCTTCCACTCCCGGGAAGAGATTGGTTAGTTAAGTATCTGGCAGGAGTCCCGGAAGACACACCGAGGAGAAAGCGGGGCTCCTCCCTGGAGGCCGGGAGCCATCTGCTCCTGCAAGGAGGAGCCCCCGGAGCCCCCTCTTTGATGAGGCTGGGACCAAACCCCGCAGAGGAGGTGGCGCTCCCAGCTTTAGAGAGAACGATCTTCAAGGTTCTCCTTCCCAGAGCTGGGATCCACACCGTGAAAGCGCTTCCCGGGCCCCCACTTCCGGCGTGCGCAAGGAGGCTCGGCCTCCCCTACCTTTTAGACTCATGCTCTCTGCACCCCAGTGCTCCCAGGGGAGAAATCTGGGGAGCAGCCCGCCCGGGCCGCCCCCCATTCTCTCTGGGACTGGAGGAGCCATTTGTTGTCCCTGCCCCACCCTCCTCGGGAGACCTGGAGGTCTTCACTCCTCTGGCCTCCCCCCAACCCCCACTCCCTCTTTGTTTTTCTTTGTGTCTTGGCTTCCTCTGGCTGTATTGTTTTAAGTTGGTGGCTGGGCCGGGGCCAGGGGCGAGCTTCCATTTCATCTGCCCCCCGCTTGTCCCCCGTATCCCAGGTGCCCCCACTCTGCCTTTGGGCCCAGCTTCTGCCTCATCTGCCCCCCTTCTTGTTCCCATATCCCAGCTCCCCCCACTCTCTGCCTTCAGGCTCAGCTCCCATCTCTTCAGCCCCCCTTCTTGTCCCCATATCCCAGCTCCCCCCACTCTCTGCCTTCAGGCCCAGCTTCCGGCTCATCTGCCCCCCGCTTGTCCCCCGTATCCCAGCTTTTCCTCCCTCAGCCACCCCCTCCAGCCCGAGCTCTGGCCGGTGGGAGATGGTGACAATCCATGGTAACTTGCGCCCACGTCTCCCCTCCTGCCCTGGGTCCCCCCGCTGCGGACGCCTGGCTTCTGATTCTCAGGGCCTGGGGTGAGAGGGCTTTGAAGAAAGAGAAGGGAGAGGAATAAAGCGACCCCCCCTCCCCGCCCCCCCTTCCCCTCCCGCCATAAAACAAGGAATTCATTTTTCACATTGCTCCCGGGATCCCAAACAATCCTCCCCGCCCCCCGCTGGGCCTAATGGGGCTGCGGGTTTATTTTGGTCTCGGGCTGGGGAGGGAGGGGAGGGCGGGGGGGGGGGCTGTTTGTTTTCTGATGCTTTTTCCAAAAGGGGGGGGTGGGAGGGGAAGAAGTCCGGGGGAAGCGACGGCCTCCAAAGGCTACATTGTGGATACATTGTGGCCGCGTTGTGGATACATTGTCTCCTGGGCCCCGCTGGGAACAATGAGCAAGGCAGAAGATAGATTAGAGCTTGAAGGAGGGGGGGCAGGGAAGGCAAGGGAAGTGTTTTTCTTTTTCTCCTTTCTCCCCCTCCTCCTTTCCAATTCCCTTTTCCCTTTCGGGGGTTGAGGTTAAAGAGAGGCCAGACCATGCCCCCTGACCCCTGCTCTCTGACCTCTTTGAAATAAGGCAAGCCTTTGAAGTCTCAGCATGCCCACCCCTCCCCGTCCCAGCCCCCTCCCTCCTACCCCGATGGAGTTGGCAGCTGCCGAAGGGAGAATGATGTCTCCCCCATATTTGGGGAGCTCTGTGCTCAGGCTGGGAGGCAGCCCCGGGGTGGGCCGGTCTCCCCGCCCCTCCCCCCACCCCACTCAAAGAGGCGATCAGGCAAATAAATCAGGAGCCGGAGCCCGGGAGATGGGGATTGTCTCAGCCCCCCCCCCCATCTGGGCCTGACCCAGCTAACCTCCTCTCCCCCTCCCCTCTCACTGCCCCTTTGGCCGAGCAGCGCGCCCCCAGCCTGCCTCCTGCTCCCACGGGCCACAGGGACCACCCCACCCCACCCCCACCCCGGGCACCCCAAGCCGGGCGCTTTCCTCATCTGGGCCTCCCTCATCCTGTGAAGTGCCCGGATGGAGGCCCCCAGTGCTCCCGGCCCCGACCCTCTGATGCCCCGGGGCCCGGCAGCTGCTTGTTTTGGGGGGTCCCACGGCCACTTCCCCACGAGCTTTGCCCATTCCCCAAGGACAGGGCAAGCTGGAGAGAGAAGAGGGGGCCGGACTGCACGCTGGGCTCCTCCCGGAGCATCCTTGCGGGTCTCGGGGGCCCGGGGGCTGCAGGGCCTTGGGGAGCACTGTCCTCACGGGCTTTCCCACGGAAGGGGGGGTGGCGAGCTGGGCACCAAAGCAGCCAGCACGGGCGGAATACGGAGGGGTGGGGGCAAGGGAGAGCCGCCCCATCTCCACCCCCCTGTAGGAGGCTTTGTCCTGGGCCCAGGCGGGCTGGCCCTCTGGGGGGCCCGGGGCCGGCTGCCTCTTGTTGGGCATTCCTGTTCAGGTACGAGTCCCAGAGCAGACTCCCCCGACATTGTGCTCTGGGGGCTGATCGTGGGGGGGAGATCCGGGGGAGCCAGCCTCTGGCAGACCCGGGGCCCCCCCGAGAAGGGCTGGTGGGGCTGCTCCAGTGAGCTGCTCTCCGGGAGACCCAGAGAAGGGACGGGGATTCCTGGAGAAGGGACGGGGAGACCTGGGGAAGGGACAGAGATTCCTGGAGAAGGGACGGGGAGACCTGGGGAAGGGACAGAGATTCCTGGAGAAGGGACGGGGAGACCTGGGAAGGGACGGCGCCTCCAAGTTGGGCTTGGCGATCAGAGTGGGGTGACCCGGCAGGGCAGATAGAGAGCAGATCTGCTGCCAAATGGATGCCGCTCTCTTTGAAAGCGGGAGGCCAGGAATGGCCCCCCTAGAACAGCTGCCCTCGGCCGCTCCTCCCCACCACGTCCTATCACAACACACACGCTCGGCTTTGTACTGTGCATGGAGCGGGGCAGATGGATGCTGGGATAAAAGCCAGGCGTCCCGCCTTCTTTGCATGTCCTGCTGCCCCCCCAACTGGAGAGCGGGGGGCTCCTGCGGGGCCCCGGGGCCTTGGGAATGTGGAGGCCTTCCCCACAGCAGCCGTCAGGACGCGGGCTCGGCTTGTTCAGGCCCATCGGTCAGCCTTGATCTAGGCGCCCCTGAGGGCTTGGCCGGCGGTCACAGGAACTGGCAGAGCCACCGGGCTCGCGGGAGAGGGGCCCCATTCTCCAAAGACCCTCCGGCCGGGATCCAGCTCTCCGTGAGAGAAGGGGGCTCCGAGGCTCTCCTAGGCCGAGCCCTTCATTGTTTTGGGGGTTAGACAGGGAGAATGTCTGGCCGGCAGCCCCCAGGGTGGGCCCAGAGGCAGAGCTCAAATTTGCCCCGATCTCTGGCTCCTCAAGACCCCTCCCGCCCCCAGCTCCACCAGAAGACCCCTGGGAGGTCAGGAGGTCCACAGTGTCACACCCCCACAGGTCCAGGTGAGCGGCTCTCCCAGCTTCCCCCGGGAGATGCGGGCTTCCTGCCGGGCCCCTTGGGAGGCCAGCCCTGGCCACCCTCTGGCCCGGAGCGGGCGTCTGCTCCTTCTGCGGGGCCCGAGGCTCGGTCTGGGGACAGAGTCGGGGTGAGGCTTGTTGTGGGACAGAGTGGCAGCGGCCAGAGGCGGGCCGAAGGGAGGAGGGGGCCAGCATCCGGAAGAATGCAGAGCAGGCCTTGGGCCCGGGGCTTCCATCGGCTCCCGTGCCCTCATTTTACATTTGAGGAACCTGAGGCGGGACCCTCTGTCCACGTCCTCAGGGTAAGGCGGGAGAGGCTTCCCGTGGTCTCCCAGGCGTCCCCCAGCTCAGCTGCCCGTGGCCTGGGCTGGGCCACGATGAATCACGGGCCGAGTAACTGTGGAGCTGACAGTCCCACTGATGTGGGCGACATCCGGACCGGGGCCAGTCACGGAGAACAGACTAATAAGCAAGAAAGACATGTTGCTTCCCTTCCCCCGCCTCGGTGGGGTCGTTGAGGGGAGTTTTCCCCCTGCCTTCCTCTCCTGCTTTTAGGAGCTACTGAGCCAAGAGGGGAGCCTAGGGGTTCCCCAAAGACAAGATCCTGAACCCTCCTTGATTCTCGGGGCTCCCCAGGGAGGGCCCTGCTGCTGTGCCCACTTCACCCACCCCCAGGGAAGGGGCTGATACCAATCCCCACCCCACCCCTGTGGGCGACAGGGTCGGGGAGCTCATTCCTTGCTTGGGCCCTTCTCTCCTCCCCCGTCTCCAGTAACTATCCCATCTGAACCATCCTGAGCCCCCCCGGGGGAGGCGACCCCCCCAGACGTCACAGGCCTGACGCTGGCCTGTGGGAACCCAGAGAGCTCTGCCTTCTGCAGAGCCGGGGAGGGAGGTGGGGCTGGGACCACCAGCGCCGCTCTGGGACCAGGAGCTGGCCCGGCGCACCGAGGGTCAGGGGGGGGGGCTCCAGAAAGGGCCGCATGGAGGCTTTCCAGAGTGAAGTCTGTGCCCCAGAGGAAGGGCCCGTGAGCATCCAGCTCCCCCAGCCTGACGTGGAGGGCAGGAGGTGCCAGCCGGGCAGCCGGGCAGCGGGGGCACTTCTGCAGGCTCGGTCAGAGATGGAGGCTCCCGCCGCCATCCTCCCCAGGGCCAGAGCTTCCCCTTCCACGGCCCTTCACCACTCTCTGTGACTCCCCCACTGACGCAGCTTTTACTCTCTCTGGGGGTGAGCCCTCCTCGGAGGCTGTTTGTGAGCCCATGGGCCCCGTGGCCTGGCTCTGGGGGCCGCGGCTTCCGTCTCCTAGAGAAGGGTTCCAGGCCAGAACGGCGCAGAGCTGCTGAGTTTGGGGCCGGGGAGCCCAGGGAAAAGGGGAGCTGTACTCTACAGGGCCCCGGGGAGAAGGGCAGCCAGGGAAGCATCCTCAGCGCGTGGCGTCCCCACAAACGCCCCTCTGCCCACCTGGCCACAGCCCCGGCTCCCACGTGGGAGAGGGGAGGCCGACTGTGGGCCTGGGCCTGGGCCGACCCAACGGGCTGCGGCTCCTCCCCAGGGCGGGCCTGACTCGGGCCGGGGAGATGGGGGGTCATTGGGAATGAGATGGGGGTCGTTGGGAATGAGGTAGGGAGTCATTGGGAATGGGGGGGGGGGCTACTGGGAATGAGATGGGCGTTGTTGGGAGTGATCAGGAGAGTCTTGCAGGGAGGAAGAGTCCTGCAGGGCCAGGTGCTTTGAGAAGAAGCAGGAGGGAGTCTGTCTGACCCTGGCCCTGGGCTGGGGTGGGGGGGCTGCTGGCTGAGCTCCCGCTCCTGCTCTGATTGCCATGAGTCAGTGTGGGCTGGACGGGAGGCCTGGGGGCCGCTGGGGATGGAGGGGAGGCCGCGGCCCCAACAATTCCAGGAAGAAGCGGAATGGCTGGAGAGCTGGGGGCCTTGGGCCCAGCCCGGGCTGGAGGCCTAGGGAACCCAGGCCCGGCCCCGGCTCCTGGGGGGGGGGGCTGGGGGCGGACGGAAAGAGCTGAGCAGGATGGATTGGAGGCCAGGGCTGGGGAACAGAGCGGGGCCTCATCTCTCTTCCAGATGTGCAATCAGAGTCCAGATGTGGACCTGCCGGCGCGCACTCCCCCCGGGGCCGCAAGAGGATGGGGGGAGGGGGGCCGGGAGTTCAAAGGTGCTGCTGGGGAGGGGGAGGCTGGGAGAGGTGCTCGCAGGCAGAAATCACCCAATAAAAAGGGGGGAGGGGCCCGGGGTCTGGGGTCTGGGGTGGGACAGGTGGCCCTGGGCAGGGCAGCCCGTGTTTGCCCGCACGTGTGTGGGGGACATGAGTGTGTGCGGGCGTGAGCGTGAATGCAGAGAGGACCAACGGCAGCAAAGGTGCCCTCCCCCCCAGGCAACGAGTGCCGTGTGCCCGGTCCCAGGCCTCCCACTTTGGCCTCCCATTTCCTTGTCTCTGAGGAGACCTGAAGGAGGAGGCCTGGCCTTGGTCAGTTTCTGGGGGGGAAAAAGACTGGTTTTGGGTGCCAGACATGCTCAGCACCCCTTCCTTCCTCTCCCCCGGGGCCTCGCTCTCTCTGCCTGCAGCCCCCGTCCCCTGGGCCTCCATCCCTAGCCCCCGTCCCCTGGGCCTCCGTTCCCAGCCCCCCGTCCCCTGGGCCTCCATTCCCAGCCCCCCAGCCCCTGGGCCTCCGTTCCCAGCCCCCCATCCCCTGGGCCTCCGTCCCTAGCCCCCGTCCCTGGGCCTCCGTTCCCAGCCCCCCGTCCCCTGGGCCTCCGTTCCCAGCCCCCCGTCCCCTGGGCCTCCGTTCCCAGCCCCCCATCCCCTGGGCCTCCGTCCCTAGCCCCCGTCCCTGGGCCTCCGTTCCCAGCCCCCCGTCCCCTGGGCCTCCATTCCCAGCCCCCCAGCCCCTGGGCCTCCGTTCCCAGCCCCCCATCCCCTGGGCCTCCGTCCCTAGCCCCCGTCCCTGGGCCTCCGTTCCCAGCCCCCCATCCCTGGGCCTCCGTTCCCCCCCCTCCCGGAGGCCAGGGCAGACTGAGATAGAGCCTCCCCCAGGCCCCAGGAGGCGGCCGGCTCCCGAGGCACGCGCCCTCCCGCTTGGAGGCTTCACGATGCTGTTCCAACATTACTGAGGAATTTCTTTTATGACTAATAAAAGGGGCCGTAAAGCCCGCGTGTGGACAGAGCGCGCCTGTAAATGTCTCCCGCTAATAATGACACGGACCAGGCGCTCGCCCAGCGCACGTCCAGGGAGCGGCCGAGGGGGCGAAGCTGCGTGCCGGCCAAGCCTCGGCCAGACTGGAAGCCTAGGAGTTAGGGCTGGGGGTGGACGTCCGGCCCCTCCACTTGTCAGGTAAGGAAACAGCCGGAGAGGAACGGGGCAGGAGAGACCTGAGGCCGCCTTATCCCCGCCTCCGTCCCGCTCCTGAGTCCGAACCGAATAAAGCCTTGGTCCCGTGCCTCGGAGGCTGCCTGGTTAGTTCTGGGGGGGCATCTCTGGGGGGCATCTCTGGGGGGGCATCTCTGGGGGGCCCACACCCTCCCGCCTTCTCCCCGGTCTCGTGGGCCAGAGCCCGACTTTGTCAAGGCGGCCGGGCCAGCGAGACCCCAGTGGCCGGGACAGAGAGCGAGGGCTGGGGAATAGGGCCCGGGGGCCGACCCTCTAGTTGCCCACGTCAGGCTCGGGCCCGGCCGGGCCGCGAGGATCAGGACCCTGCTCCATCAGGTCCATGGGGCTGCTGAGGAGAGTCACCGGGGAGGGGAACAGCCGTGGGGGGGGGCACCTCCTCCAAACTCCGGGGCCGGGCACAGGAGCCTTCCGACTGGGAACCCTGACGGGGGCCACCCTGCCACGTGTGGGGCCGATGCCCTGCCCTCGGCTCCGGTGTCCCGGCTGCTCTGCTCTCCCACCCGCGCCCTCCACCAGGCAGTACCACGGGCTTCCCAAGGCCACGGTCTGCCTGTTTGAGCCAGGGGCGATTCGGTCTTTTCCCCGGCTGGTTTTCAGTGAAAGCCGCTGTTGCGGGTGCAAGGTGGGGGCTGGGCAGCAGATTGTGGCTTTCCCCGGCCCTTTTATGGCGTGTCTGGGGCTCCGCGCTCCCCAAAGGCCGAGGAAGGCCCGGCCCTGCTGACCCGGCCTGGGCTTTGAACAGAAGAGAATTTCCCCCATAAAAGTCCCCTGCTTGGCTGCCAGCTTTTGTATTTCAGGAAAATCCACTTTTATGGCGGGCCCTTGGGGCCCAGCCATTCCATAAAGCAGCTTCTCCTTCCTAAGCCTTGGAAGTGACCCCAGGGAGTGGCCAAGCAGTAGCAGAACCCGGGCCGCCTCCCTCGCCGCCCTCCCGGGGCACCTCCCTCACCAGGACGCCCCCCTCGCCACCCTCCCAGGACACCTCCCTGCTAGCACTAGCCGCTGGGAATGACCAAAGGCTGGCACTGTTCCCCTGCCCCCCACCATCACCCCCTCTGGGATCGGGGCTCTCCAGCCTCCAGCTGGGCTACCCCTCCCCCAAAGCGGTCCAGGCCACAGGGGAACGCCCGGGAAGCCCCCCCCTCCGCTTTGGCCGGCAGCACCCCGGGAGCCAGTGCCCGCAGCTCTGTTTGTTCTAAGGGAACGCTGCCCGGCTACGCCAGGGCCCCCACACCGGAGCAGGGCTGCGGGTCGAGGCAGGAGAGGGGGCGGCCTCCCCTGTCTCCTCTGCAGATGGATGGGGCTGGCTTGGGGCTGTTTGAAGCCTTAAGCAGATGCCTGGCTTCCTCATTAGGAACCAGAGAACAAAAAACGTCTCCCCCACCCAAGGCAAGGGGGGATCTGGGAAAGTGGCTTGTCTGTCTGTCTTTCCATCTGCCCGTCTGCCCGTCTGCCCCGGCCGGCCCTTGAGCGCCCATCTGGCCGCCCATCTGCTTAGCCTTCTGTCCCCTCTCTGCCTGCTCCCTTGGCGAGGGCACAGGCCCGTCAGAGCCCAGAAGGGAGCAGGGGGAGCCGAAGGTGGACGAGGCGGCCGGCGGCACATGAGACCCATGGTCCGGCACGCCTTCACCTCCCTTTGTGGGCTTCTCGCTGCTGGAGCCGGGAGCCAGGCTGGTCCGCGGGCCTCCAAGAGCCTCCCTGAGAGGGGCCGAGCCTGGGCCCCTGGGGGCCTGTTCCAGCCTCCCTGAGACTAGAGGGAGATGCCCTTTGGGTAGGATGAGATGCCCTATGGATGCCCAGGGCATGGGTGGCTTTGGCTACTGAAGAAAGGGCTGGAGCCCTTTGGGCCAAGGACTGTGCTGAGTTCCTTTTGCAAATGCTTTCTCACTGGATGGAGGCTGGGCCAGAGGCTGGGACTCCTGAACGAACGGGGGGGGGGGGGGCTCCATTTTCTGAGGTGGGGCTCAGAACTGAGCTCAGTCTTCCTGGCAGCTGCAACTCGAACCCGCTCTCTCGGTGGAGCCTTGTTCTTGGGGGTGATCACTGAGACTTAGAGGGGAGGTGGAGCCGAGCTTGGAGGGACCCCCAAAGAGCCACGGCCGGGAGAGAGGGGCTGAGCCTGGAACGCCCGGGGAGAGGGAGGGAGCTCATGGAGCTGCAGCCCAGCAAGGGCTCTTCAAGGGCGCGAGGAGCCAAGTCCCACCAGCCGAAGGCGCGGGAAACCGTGGGATCAGCCCCAGGCGGGGGAGGGCAGGGGACCCAGGCGTGAGGTCTGTGTCACATGGCCGCCCGGTCCCAGCCGGGGTCCTTAAAGTAAGGCTCGTGGCCTTGGCGCCCAGTGTGGCCCTGACCAGGTGAGACAAGAGCCGGGAGAGCGAGCCTCCTGAGGGGGGGAGGCGGCTGTGACCTGCACTGGCCTCCCAGGCAAAGCACCTTGGGAGTGAAGGAAGCACGAGCCCCCCGGCCACTGGCCGCTCTTCCCTGGGCCAGAGGGAGAGAACTGGGCTCGCAGGACGGTCAGAGGGACTGGGGTTAGCTCTGTATGTGTGTGAGAGACAGAGACAGACAGAGACAGAGACAGAGACACACACACACAGTCAGTGAGAGAGACAGAGAGAGAGAGAGAGAGAGACAGAGACAGAGACAGAGACAGACAGAGACACACACACACAGTCAGTGAGAGAGACAGAGAGAGAGAGAGAGAGAGAGAGAGACAGAGACAGAGACACACACACACAGTCAGTGAGAGAGACAGAGAGAGAGAGAGAGAGAGAGAGAGAGAGAGACACATACACAGAGTCAGTGAGAGAGACAGACAGAGAGAGAGACAGAGAGACAGAGACAGAGACAGAGACAGAGAGAGACAAAGAGACAGACAGAGAGAGAGAGAGAGAGCCCCAGGGTCTCCCTCCCAGCAGACAGATGTCTGTGGAAAGCTCTCATCCATGTGAGATTCCCATGAACAATGGGGGAAAGCTTTGCCCTGGAGCCTGGGCAGGGCCCTCAGGGGAGGCTCCGGTGGGAAGTGGGAGCGGGGTCTGGGGTGGGCTCACTAAGTGCTGAGGTGCTGGTACTGTCCCCAGGCCCGCCCCCACCCGGCCCCTGTCTGAGGCCCTGCTTCCCAGTGTCCCAGGGCCGCGGGGCCTGTTCCCCGTCTCCTACGGGCCCGTTGGAGCCACTCTGAAGGATGAAAGGGAAGGACAAAGTGGGGGGGGGGTCTCTGCTGCAGAAACTCTAAATATTTATTTCTTCCAACTCTTCCTTTCCAAGTCGCAGCCGTCTGGAGGGTCCCGCACGGGGCCATCCTGGCAGCTCGGGAAAGGGGAGAGCCTCAAAGTCAGCGCCGTGGGGGACTCGGCCCCCGTCATGGAAACTGGGCGAGAGCCGGGCTGGGGCCCGAGCCTGTCCCGTCCCCCCAGCAGAGTGACAAGGTCAGGCCTGAAACTGCGCCGCCTCGGGTGCGGGGCCTCTGGGAAAGAGTGGGGGTGGCAGAGTCACCCTCACAGCCGAGCCCAGGGCGTGGCACTCTCAGCCCCCACCCCATTTCTTGGGGTTTTCCCATTAGAGCTTGGCAGGTTTAGGCCAGCCTCAATTTCCCTCATTTTAAAACAGGAGGTTGGAGCCAATTCTAATGCCCCCCTCGGCCAGGCTGGGCAGTTTGTGTGTTTGGGGCCCATGACCTTTCCCCCCAACTTGTGCTACCCCGAGCATAGGGGGGCTTCTTAGCTGGTTTCCTTCAGGAAAGGAGGGCGCCCTTGGCCAACCCCATCGGGAACCTGAGGAGGAGCGTCTCGGGGGGGGGGGACAGGGCAGAAGGGCACCCGCAGCTTTGGAAGTGGAGCCTTCCCGGCCCCCACAAAGTCTCTTCTCCCTTAGCTCATCCCCGAGATCCAGAACAGCCCATTAGAAATGGGGAGCAGCTCCCCCAGGAGGTGGGAGCCCAGGCCCAGGCCCTCCTGGAGACCTGCCAAGAGCCCCGGAGCTGAGCCCCAGGGCCCCCAGCGGGCCCTCGGTCGGACCCACCCAGGCCGAGGCAGCCCCGGCTCCCCCTGCCCGCAGCGCCGCTTCCAGCTGTTTCTAAGAAAACCCGCAGGCTCTGGGCAGAGGTTGCATCCCTTCACCTTCATCCCAAACACATTTTTCCAGGTCTGGGGCCAGGTCCGGCCTTCTCGCCGGAGCCAGAGCCAAGCCGGGGCTGCTGGGGCCCCGGAGGTGGGAAAGGTGATCCAGGCAGGGAGCCGAAGGCAGAGCCCCGGGGGCAGGGCCCGGAAGGGGAACGGGAGAAGCAGAACATTGGAGAACAGGAGAAGGCAGAGTATTGGGGGTGCAGGGCTAGAACGGGGAATGGGTGCAAAACATTGAGGAACAGAAGGCAGACTGTTGGGGTGCAGGGCCAGCATGGGGAACAGGAGATGACAATGTTGGATGCAGGGCCAGGATGGGGAGCGGGATCAGTGGGGCAGGTCCATTAAGCCTCCTTCGCCTTCTTGGCTTGCACTCACTGGCTTTGGGCTCCCTGCCTCTGCTAAGGGCTGACCTGCGGGGGCTTGGAGGATCTGGGCTCCGTGGCTGGGGTGCGAAGGTACATGGGCCGGCTCAGATCAGCCACACCGAGCCCAGCCCCGCCCCACAGGCTTCCCCCACTGTGGGGCAGCCTGGGGGGCACAGCTGCCGTGGCCCCCCAAATGGCCCCGCCTTGAGTGTCTGAAATAGGGGCTAATGGGTACTCCCGGGACCCATCTGGCTCTCCCACTTCTCCATCTTTCCCTTGTCCTCCTTGCCTGAGAAGGGGGTGGTTAGAGTGGCCAGATGTGGCCTGGGACACTTCCCAGCAAGCTACGGGACTGCTGCCCGCCTCAGTTTCCTCAGCTGTAAGAAGGGGAGTGATCACGCACCCCCCTCCCAGGGTCCCGTGAGAAGCCACCGGATGCCCTTTGCCGCACTCTTAGCCGGGCGCCAGGCTGCTAGAGCAGGGCCCGCCCGCCTGCTGCCGCCCAGCTCGCTGTGAGGGTCCCCGGGAGGCCCGGGAGCTCCTGGTCCGCCTGCTCGGGTTGCTTGGCTCCCCGCCCGCCCACCTCTCCCAACACCTCCTGACATTTGGGCTCTGGGGCACCCCCCCGCCCCGGCCCCCAGTCCGGCCCCCGCCCCGGCCCCGGCCCCGGCCCCAGCCCGGCTGCTTGGCTGGGCCGGGAGCAGTCTGTCTGCTCCTAGGGGTGGGGGGCGGGCGGGTCCCCGTCTCTCCCTCTGAAAGGCCCCCTGTGATTTCCAAATGCAGATGCTGTTTGCATGTATTTAATAGAGGGAGAGGAGAATTTTCCCCGAAACCGCGCGCTGGCTCGGCACCCAGTGTGGAGAGGCAAGAACGCGAAGCTCGCCTCTGAAAACACCGTTTTTTTCCTCAAAAAATTCCGTCCTCCCAGCCCGCCTCCAGCCCTGCCAGAAAAGGCCCCTTGTGTCCCGGCCAGCGGGAAGGGGCCGGGGTCTCGCTCCCGAGCCCCTGTCTGTCTGGGCCCCCCTCGCCCAGAGCTCGGGCTGGCTCTGTGCCACCGCTCCCCGGGGAGGCTGGCCCTGCCCGGCCTGCGGGACTGCCCGGGAGAGGGGTGCCCGGGAGAGCCTCCCTCGGCTCGGGGGAGCGGACGGCTGCCCAGGACCCAAGCGGGGTCTGCTCCCTTGCCCGGCGACCAGGCGGGGGTTACCAGGTGGGGGGCTGCCCTTCCCACCTGCGGGCAGCACCCACCCACCCTCCTTCGGGTTTCCGGGCAGGGCCGCTGGGGTGTCAGGGAGACGCCCCCGGACCCAGAGCCCTTCCTTCCCCTAGAGTGGTCGGGGATTCCAGGGGCTCCCGTGCCCCTCTCTTGTGACCTTGGCCCTGCTCCTTTGCCAGCCTCATACCCTCCCCCCGGCTCCAAAAGGCTCTCGGGTTTCTCAGACTCCGGTGATGGCTATAAACAACCTTAAAGGTCACATTGCACTCCCCAGCCCCAGCCCCAGCCCCCAGAGGCCAGAAAAAGACTCCTCTCCAATGACCCCAGCTCCCATGGGGGCTCCTCGGGCCCGGACTCGCCAGTGCTCAGCAGCAGGGGGACCCGGGAGGGAGTCCCGGAGCTGGCTCTCCCTTTGCCTCCTCTGGGCTGCCCCCAGCCCCATCCCCTGGGGGGCTAGCTCCTGCACCCCCTCTCCCTCCGGCTCTCTGGGGCAGGAGGCAGGGAGGCCAGAGCTAGCTCCAGGGGTGGGAGGAGGGGGGCATGCAGACCTGGCCTTGCCCCCCAAGGAACCACGGGGACAAGACCAGCAGACTGTGGGGGGGAGGTGATGTGACCTCGGCTCTTATCTTCTCACACTTGTTTGAAAGAAGGGGAAGGGCCCTGGGGACTAGCGGCAGAGTGCGCCCCCAGGGTGCAGGGAAGGCAGCCCCTCGGCCCTGGGCTTGGAGCCCCGCGGTCCCCCTTGAAGGGCCTCTGGCCGGACTAGGCTGCTACTCGATCCTCCTCCTGGGGCCCCGGGGAAGCTGGGAACAGGTGGCCGCGCGGGCACGCCAAATGCCTTGCCATTTTAGGCAGCAGGATGGGCGCTCGCCTCTTAGAGTCGGGTGGAGACATTTGTCACCAGGGGCTTAGGGGCCGACCAAAAGTATCCCTCGAGAAGGTCACGCCAAGCAGGGCCGGGAAAGTCCCCTGGGCAGCTGACCGTCCCCTCCCCTCTCCGCCGGCCCTGCCCTTCTCGGCCCCTGCAGAGGTCAGCTTCTGGCCATCAGCGTTGGTCCCCTCGCCCCTTCAGCAACTGTAGGCTTTATGGGCCATGGTCGTCTAAGGGGGACCCTGTGGGACAGTAGAAGGCTGGGTTGTGGGAAGAGGGGTGTGGCTGAGCCCCTAAAATCTTGGAACTTAAAGGAGCCTCCCAGACTACTGAGCCCCACCCTCTCATTTGCTATGTGGGGAAATGGAGGCCAGAGCAGGGAAGGGACTGTTTCAGGAGAACATGGCTAGTGATTCTTACGGAGGCCACTGATCCATCCCTTGCGCCATGTCTCCGTTCGTGGGGTGCGGCAGGTCTTTGTCCCAGCAAGCTTTGAGGTTGCTGTCCCCTCACTCTTTCATTGTTGACCCCCCGTTCTCTGTCCCTCTGCCCATTTCCCAAGGTCCCCAGCTGCCAGAGGGGCCGAGCAGTACGCCGGAGCCCGTCTCTGAGAAGGGGGGCTCCTCGGCTGGTGGCTGTGGGGGTGGGGGTGCTCCTGGAGGAAGGCAGCCGCTTGAGCTGGGACCCCCGGAGAGCGGCCTTTGGGGCCCACTGCCGACCAGAGCAGCAGAGGGAACGGCGGAAGGAAGGTCTTAGGGGATGAATGGCTGCGGCGGCAAACCACGAGATCGGGCAGAGTTTGCACTTTCTCTGCTCCCCAACTGGCAGATGAGGAGCTCAGCAAAGAGGGGGCGGTGGCGGGAGGGGGCGGCCCGAGGCGGCCGTGCGTTCTCGCCGAGCCACAAGCATCCACCCAGACTTGGGAGGGCACAGACGAGGTGTCGGGGGAGGGGCTCCCTTCTGAAGGGAGAAGCTGGACTGGCCAGGGTGCCGGGGTGGAGAAGCTGAATTGGGTTCTAGGGCTCACGGTGGAAATGCAGGGGGGATGGTGCCTTTCTGGGAGACTTCCTGTGGCAAGGCGTGGCCATGGGAACGTGGGTGCCCCGGCCCAAGCACCTACGGCCTCAAATAGCAGATCTAGGAGGGACCCAAATGCCCACAATGCCGGAGTTGGCAGGGACGACCTTGGGATGCTGGAACGGCCCCGCTTAGAACGCCGAATCCCAGAGCAAGGCGGGGACAGGGAACCTAAGACTCCAAATGTCAGTGTTTATCAAGATCTGCAAACATAGGAGAGACCTTAGGACCCAGACCCTAGAACTTCTGCACAGAGGACTTTAGAGCCTGCAGGCTGCAAAGTCAGAGCTGAAGGAGACCTTAGGACTCTGAATGTCAGTGTTTAATGAAGGTCTACAATAGGACACAAGGTATCAGGGCTGAGAGAGACCTCAGGACTCTGAAAGTCAGTGTCTAATCAAAGTCTACAACAGGATACGATGTATCAGAGCTGAAGGAGACTTTAGGACTCAGCCCCTAGAACTTTCAATCTGGGAGAGACCTTAGGACTCAGCCCCCAGGACTTCAGAGTCTAGAATCTGGAAGATGAGAGAAGGGACCTGGGCCCAACACGGGCTGCAGAACACAGAGCGTCAGAGCCGGGAGGTGCCTCAGAGCCCGTCTCATCCCAGTGCTCCATCTCATAGATGAGAAACAGGGGGGTCTCGGGGCCTTACGGGGAGATGGTGGCTGAGCTCGAATGGGGGCACACCTTTGCCCTGGCCCACTGCTCCTCTGCCCTTCTGGGGGCCCTGGCAGGAGACAGGGAAAGGGCAGGACTGAGGAACCCCATTTGTTCCACCAAGCTGCCGTTCCCCTCTTCCCCCGTCCCTTCCAGAGCCTCTCTGGGGACTCCTGGGGAAACTGAGGCTCTTCAAGGTCGAGCAGCGTGGTGGGGGTGGGCCCCCCTGCCCGTGCTGGTCAGAGGCACGCAGCAGAACCTTCTGAAATCCAAGGCGTGCCAAGCTTTCCAGGAAGCGTCTCCCCGAGTGCCAGACGGTGGACAGAGAGCGCTCCTTGTGCGCTGCTGGCCGCCTCCTCGGCGGCGGCTCCCGGACCAAGGAAAGCAAACAGGGGAAGCCGGGAATCGGGGCAGGGGAGAGGAAATCTTAGCAAGTGAGAGCTCCCGGGCCAGGGCCTCCCGAGCAGACACAGGAATGGCCTCAGGCCTGTTCTTTCCATTAACCTGTGGTTGGTTTTGCGGCTTGGGGCCCCTTGGCTCGGAGGGCCTGCCCCCCCCAATCTGTGCAGAACTTGGCTGCCTTCAGGCTGGGCTGGGGCTCCCAGCCAGCCCTGCTGCCTCCCGGCTCAGGGGGAGAGCTTGCTGGGACCCGGGAAGGCCCCGTGGAGTGGGCCTGTGCTCCTCCCGGGGCCCGGGGCCCGCAGGCTGCCCTGCCTCCTCCACCTGGGGCCTGGGCCCTGAGGAGGTTCACGGGGGGGAGGCTTGGGAGACACGGCAAAGACCCCCAGCCCGGGCCCGTGTGGAGAAGGGGCCAAGAGGCGCCGCCCCGTCCGGCTTCAGGCTCTCCCGGCTTGTGCCCCGTGGGAGGCGGATGCTCCGGATCGCCGGGGCCGGCACGGGCGGGGCGCTCCGATGCCCAGGGCCAGGCTGCTCAGGGCTGAGCACAGGAAGCTCAGGTGGAGGCTGGGTGGCTCCCCACGGCCGGGGAGAAGCTCCCTCTCCCCCTCCCCCAAAGAGGGCAGTGGGCCGTGGAGGCCGAGGGCTCGATTCGGGGCGCGGCCTGCTTCAGAATCCCGCCAAATCGGACCCGCTTTTCCTGTCTGTTCCTCCACACCCCGCATTCTGGGTGCTGGATGAAAGGAAAGACAGGAATAGGGGTGGGGGGTGAGGAGAGGGATCCTGAGGCCTGTGGGGGGACAAGACAGCCCATGGGGGGGGCAGAAAGCAGTAGGGTGGGGGGGACAGGACAGTCCATGAGGGGGGCAGAGAGCCGTGGGAGCCGGGGTGGGGCTGCCAACCTCTCAGAGGAGTCTGGGGGAGGCAGAGGCTGGCCAGGCTCAGTTGTTCCAGTTGGACCCGGCCGGCTGCTTCCAGCTGGGCCCCCAAAGCTTCCCTTGCCCCCCTAACACTTGAGGCTGAGATCATCTCCTGCCTGGCCAAGACCAATGGCCGCATTGTCTCCCGCTGGGCCACCTGTCCTGTCCCGTCCAGGCCGTTCGGAGCCGAGGCGGCACCTCCAGCTGTCCGGCCCCTTCATCCGGCGGACCGGGCTCAGGCCTGCCCATCCATCACTTGCTGTGGCAGCGGGAGCCCCAGCGCTGGGGGCGGAAAGGCCGGGGATTGGCCAGGGAAGCCGGAGACCTCCTTTTTTGGTTTTCGCTCCCCTGGGCTGCTTGGCCCCGTGAGGGTTGGGGGGGCATTCCGTCCCCCCCCCCCACCGAGGGCCGGCTTGACCCTGTCCGGGAAGGGTAGGGCGGCTGAGCAGCGGCCTCTCCCTGGTTATTTTGGGCCTTGACATTCTGTTTGCTGGTCAGCTTCCCAAAGAGGAAGGGAATGTGGAGACCCCAGGACAGCTGACTCTGCTGTCCCCGACCTGGGCCCCCAAAGGGCCAACCCCTGAGCTGCCCAGCCATTGGCCCAGGAGCACACCCAGCTCAGCGGCCTAAGGAAGGAGGCCACAGGGAGTGCCCGGCCACCTTTCGGGGGCTTTCTGGGTCTTTGGCCTCCCGGCTGGTCTATAGCACCCATGCTCTGTGAGGAGCCAGTCTGGGCTCCTGCTCCATCCCGTCAGTGTAGACACTGAGAGGAAGGCCCACAAGGGAGTCCGGAGGGCCGGCCCCTCTTCTGGGCTCCCTCTCTGCCTCTGGGGATGCGGCCAAGGGGGTCCCAGCCAGTCGTCGCCTGTAACTCCTGGGCTCCAGACTGCCCCTGGGGCTGTGCTCCTCCCAGGCCCCTTTGGGGGACAGCCTCCTGCTGCTCTCGGGCCCGATACCCAAGCAGGAACTTCCCCAGCTGCAGACCTGCTGGGGAGGGTCTCCTGGGAGGAGGATCTCCAGGGGAGGAGGGTCTCCCAGACAGGAGGGTCTCTGGGGAGGAGGGTCTCCCAGACAGGAGGGTCTCTGGGGAGGAGGGTCTCCCGGGAGGAGGCCCTGGGATGCACTGTTGGTGCCCAGTGCTGCGGGCTGAACGAGGGGGCACCCCCTCCTGCCGTGGGCCGCCCACTGATCGGGATGGGCCATTCAGGAGCCGAGCCAGCCCTGACCGGGCACACGAAGCCCAAGCCATTGCCCGCTTCCTCTCCTTCAGGCTGAGGGGCGTGGGCTCCTCAGGACTCCCCGGGCTGGCTCGGAACTGTCCTCCAGGGCCCCAGGAAGGCCCCGAGGCACAGCCCCCATTGCCGGCCGTACCAGCGGCTGAAACGTTCTCATTTGAGCCCAGGCCACTCGCCCTACGGGAAGCCTCCGAAGGCTCTGTGAACTCCCCTTTTCCTAGAAAGCACCAGGCTGGACAGGGAGGCTGAGAAAGACCCTGGAAGGATGGTGGGAAGGCCCCGGACCGCCTCTGCCTCGGGGCCCCGGGAGAGCCTCACAGCCCTCTGGGAGAAGAGGCAGCCTTCACAGTATTTCCAGGAGCAGAAAATGCTAGAAACCTCACCGCACAGCCCATTTGAGAGCGTTTTGTTTTTCTTGCAGGCTCCTGGGACTTCCAGAAATCGGCACTGGCTTTGGCAATAGAGCCAAACCGCGCGGGTCCCCCAGGGCGTCTGGGGTTGGCCTGGTTACACAGGAGCCAGCTGGGACAAGAAGCTGAGAGAACTCACACGCCAGCCAGCCTTGGCCCCTGAAGCCACAGGCAGGCAGGCAGGCAGGTCGCCACCACTGGGCTAGCCTTGGCTCCTGAAACTACAGGCAGGCAGCAGGAAAGCAGGTCACCACCACTGGGCTAGCCTTGGCCCCTGAAGCCACAGGCAGGCAGGCAGGTCACCGCCACCGGGCTAGCCTTGGCCCCTGAAGCCACAGGCAGGCAGCGGGAAAGCAGGTCACTGCTACCGGGCTAGCCTTGGCTCCCGAAGTCACAGGCAGGCAGGCAGCTCACCGCCACCGGGCTAGCCTTGGCCCCTGAAGCCACAGGCAGGCAGCAGGAAAGCAGGTCACCGCCACCAGGCTAGCCTTGGCTCCCAAAGCCACAGGCAGGTAGGCAGGTCACCACCACTGGGCTAGCCTTGGCTCCTGAAGCCACAGGCAGGTAGGCAGGTCACCACCACTGGGCTAGCCTTGGCCCCTGAAGCCACAGGTAGGCAGCGGGAAAGCAGGTCACCACCACTGGGCTAGCCTTGGCTCCCAAAGCCACAGGCAGGCAGGCAGGTCATTGCTATTGGGCAGGGCTGACCAGACCAGGAAGCCCATCCCTATTCAGGCCGGCCTATCCCCATCCTCCCAAAGAGCAGCCAAGAGCGGGGATGAACTCCTCGCCTCACTCTGGGGGTTGGGGGAGGGCTCGGCTGGACACAATGGTCAGGCACAGCCTCTGTGAAGGGACCCCTGGACCCAGGGCCAGCAAGGTAGAAAAAAGGCCCCTTTCCGGGCAGGGTCCAGGGATCTGAGGGGGGAAGGCCATCCGGAGGGGGACAATGAGGCTTGTTAGCAAAGGGATCCCCCTGTTGAGGCTGGACTCCAGTCCTCTGGAGTCTTCTGCACCCTGTCAGACTTAGGGAAAGAGCCGGCCCCGCAGGGCCCCACCCTGAGTGCTCACCTTTTAGGAGGGGTCCCCTCCACCTGTTCACAATCTGGAGGACACAAGGGGGCGAGCTCAGGGACAGCATTGCCAGGACACGTGGCCGGGGCAGAAGGCCGGCCTCGGCCTCAGCCCCTGCCCGGAGATTTCTGTGGCCCATCACTTCCCCTGCCTGGGGCCTCCATCTCCCCTGCCTGGGGCCTCCATCTCCCCTGCCTTGGGGCTCCATCTCCTCTGTGGGCCCCATAGGCTCCAAGGTCTTTCCCAGGGATGGTCTGAACTCCGCAGGGGGCTGCCTTGGGTTTCCTTTGGTCGGGAGCCAGCCATGGCTGCCGCTGAGATTCCCCGCCCCGACCCTGTTCCCATGGCCTCCAGCAGGGTGAGAGGGGAAGGTCAGGGGAAGGGGATCCTGGGAACAGAAGCACTGGCAGACGCTGCTTTGTGGAAGGGCCGTGCCCGCCAGACCACTTCCCACAGGCACCCAGAGGGTGCCAGGCTGCCAGGGCCCCTTGGGGTGCCGCCTCCGCGGAGAGGCTGGGCCCTCCGGTGAGGACGCGGGTGGGAGGCCCCGGTGTTCCCTGCTGCTTGTCCCCCGTGGCCCAGGACGAACCCGGTGCACAGAACAATAAATGTGGCTGAACTGGATGGGACGTTGCTGTGTGGCTTGGGCCGGGGCATAGGAGCCCCTCAGCTCCCTGTCTAGAGGCTGGCTCTGCTCTTCCCACCTCTCAAGCCCCCTCCCCCCAAGGCCCACAGAGCAACTCACGGGGCCCTCAGGGCCCCCACCACGTGGGGGGCAAACAGGGAGAGGCCGGGGTGGAAGGAGGCCGGCTTTCTGGGGCTCCGGGGAGACTTTAGGGCACGTGGGCCTGGCTCATGGCTCAGTGGGGCTACCTCGGGTGCAGGGGGGCACCCGCAGGGAAAGTCTATGGGGAGACCGCAGGCCTGGCCTGGGATGGGGTTTGGGGGCCCCATTTTGGATAGCTCAGGGGCAAAGGGGAAGCGACAAGGGCTGATGGCTGAAAACCAGCTGTGGAGAAGGGGAGGACCCTGAGGTGCTCCCAGGACCCCCTTTGGCCATCACACAGGTGGCCCGGCCCCCTCCCAGCTGCGGTCTAGAGCCAGAGCTTGTGGGGCCAGCCGGCTTTGTCCAGACAGAATATGTGCCCACCCACATGGTGGGATTCCAGGGGTCCCTATCCAAGAGGGGTCCCTCCCCCCCACCAGCTGGTTCCTGAAAATCCCCGATTAGGCCTTCATCTCCTCGGTTTAAGACTTTAATCTCTGTGAAAATGTCCAGAATAGGAGCCTTCTGGGAATGCTGCTGAAGAGCCAAATGAGGAGGACTGGATGTGGCCCCTGATGGACCAGAACAGGAGGCCTCCGATGGGGGAGGGGCCAGGGCTCGGCTCCCCGTCTGGGCTGCCTTGGGCTGGGCCGCGACAGTGGATCGGGGGTTCCCGGGGTCCCCGGGGCCGAGGGTCCCCGACTTCCACGGCCTTTCAGGCCTCTGGGTTGCTCCGTTCTCTCCTAAAAGGGGGATCTGCCGAGTGTGGCCGGGCGGGGGGAGCCTGGAGCTGCCCCCAGACCTATGGTGTCGACCGCGGGTCCAGGTCCCGGCCCAGGAGGCCGGGGGCACCGTCTGGGGGGGGAGGGAGGGATGAGAGGGAGCAGAGAAGGCCCGTCCCCCCCATTCTCCCTGGACGGCCAGCAGCCCCTGGGGCCAGACGTCCCTGCCCGCCTTGGCCCCGCGGAGCCCCTGGGACTCCCAGAAGCCCCCGCGGTCTGCGACACTGGGGGTGAGGGTGCGGGCCGGACTTGGGAGCAGAGAGGGGTGCGTGGCCCCTCCTGGTCAGTCACTCCCGTAACATCTTTCAAAGAACCCTCAAAACCCCGGGAGAGGCGAGCCGGCCCCTAGAGCAATGGGGCTGAGGGCGCAGGCTGCGAGGGGAGCCCCCATTCCAGCCGGGCCTGCCCTGAGGGGCCCACGTGGGTCTCGTGCTGCCCCCTGGTTTTCTCCCGCCTTCTCGGGGTGCCCGGGCCTAGTGCCAGCTGGCCGAGCCACACAGAGGCCGGAGGGGAGGAGGGGGAGGGAAGGGTGGGAGCCTCCGGGGCCTCCCTGCCTCCCCAGCCCAGACAGAGGCTCTGTGTGCTCGCTTGCTGCGAGCTCTGGAACGTGCGCCCTGAGCCGTCTGTTTACCTGCGTGTGGGCTGCCTCGCCTCCGGTGCAAACCGTTAGTCTGGGGCTCCCCCCGCCCCCCCTGGCCTCCTCTGGGCCTCCCCCGAGGCCGGCTGCCTCCGTAGGGTGTCTCTGGGCACAGAGCTGGGGGGGGCTTGCTGGGATGGCGCTGGGGCCAGAGCCCTGCTCCGAGCCAGGAGTCTCCCTGAGGAACGACCCCCCCTCCTCCCCACCAGCCTCATGCCTCAGGGCCGGATTTCGGGGGACAGTGACCTTGGGCCGTCCCCTGGACCCCGACTTGTAGCAAGGCCGCCAGCGACTTAGCTGGGTGGGGTCAGGCCGAGGGCCCCGGGCCTTGCCCGCTTCCCCCAGAGCCCCCCAGACTGAGAGCACGGAGCCGGCAGAGCGAGGGCCAGGGCGGGAGCTGACGCGGGCTTTGGGGACTCGCCCAAGTGGGAGCTTCTGGGGCCCCAGCCCAGCCCCTTCTTCTCAAGACCCAGGGAGAGAGGCCCGAGAGCCAGAGACCTCGGCAGAGCTGACCCGAGCTTGGGCGACCGAGGGCAAACCGGGGGCTGGAGGCCACCTCAGAGCCGTGTCCCCAATCCTGGGACAACGTGGGGCACTAGGAGGCCGCGGGGGCGCAGGCGAGATGGAGGGACAGCCCCTGGGTAGCTCCCCTCCCTGAAGGGGACCCCAGGACTGGATTTCCCATAAAGGGTTTTCTGCAAAATGTAAGCGATTCCCGCACTGACCTCTTGGGGGCGACGAGATACAACACATGCGGTGAGAAGCTGGCTCGGGCCCCAAGTTCGGCGCGGGGAGGTCGGGCTGGGGCGCCAAGCCCCCCGCACCGCAGCGCCCCCTCCCCACGCCGCACTCCTCTCTGCGCTTTCCCCTCTTTTCTTTCTCCCCTTCTCTCCTTTTTTAGTGTCCTCTCCCTTTTCGCACCTTATTTTTTCTCCCTCTTCCCTTCTTCTTTCCCTCCATTTTCTTTTTCCCTTTTTCTATTCTCATTTCTCCTTCTCTTAGCTTTTCGTCTTCTCTCTCCTTCTCTCTCTTCTTTTTCTCCTCTATTTCCTGCTTCTCTTCGCTACATTTTCTCTTCCCTTCTCCTTTTCTTTGCTCCTTTTGTCCCCTATTTCCCCTTTCTCTTCCCTGCTTTTCCTCCTTCCTTCCCCCCCCCTTGTCTCTCTTCTTTTTCTCCTCTATTTCCCCTTTCTCTTCCTTACTTTTCTCTCCCTGTCCTCCTTTTATTTTTCTATCTCCCCCTTCTTTTCCCTGCTTTTTCTCCTCCCTTGCCCTCCTCTTCTTTCTTCTTTTCTCCATTTCCCCTTTTCTCTTCCCTGCTTTTCTCCTTCCCTCTCCTCCTTTTCTTTGATTTATCCTCTAGTTTCCCTTTTCTCTTCCTTACTTTTTCACCTTTCCTCTTTTTCTCTCTTCTTTCTTCTTTTTTTCTGCTATTTCTCCTTTCCTTCTCTGCTTTTTCTTCTTTCCACTCCTTTCCCCTCCTTCCTTTTTTATTCTTTTGTCATGTCTCTCTTCTCTTTCTTCTTTTTGTTATCTCCTCTCCTCCCTTTCTTCCCTCTCTTCTTTCTCCCTCTTTCCTGCCTTTCCCTTACACTCTCTTCTCCCACTTTTCTCTTCTGAACATACCTCTCTTTCCTGCTCTCCTTCCTTCCTTCCTTCCTTCTTCCTTTCCCTCCCTCCCTCCCTTCCTTCCTTCCTTCCTTCCTTCCTTCCTTCCTTCCTTCCTTCCTTCCTTCCTTCCTTCCTTCCTTCCTTCTTTCTTTCCCTCCCTCCCTCCCTTCCTTCCTTCCTTCCTTCCTTCTTTCCCTCCCTCCCTCCCTCCCTTTCTTTCTTTCTTTCTTTCTTTCTTTCTTTCTTTCTTTCTTTCTTTCTTTCTTTCTTTCTTTCTTTCTTTCTTTCTTTCCCCTTCTCCCATCTTTCCCTTTTCTTGCTGCTTCCCCTCATCTCATTTTCTTCTTCCTTTCTTAAAACTCTCTTTTTCTCCCTTCTTTTCCATTTTTCTCATCTCTTCTTTCCCTAATCTCCTCTTCCTTTTTCCTACTTCATTTTTCTCCTTCCCTCTTTTCCTTTTCTCCATTTTTCTTCTCTCTATTCCCTTCATTTTTTCCTATGTTTTCCTCCTTTTGTCTCTTTCTCCTTTTCTCTTTCCCTTCCCTTCTATTCTTCCTCTCCTTTCTTTTCTTTCCTTTTTCTCTCCTCTGTTTCTCCTTCTCTTTCCTCCTTTCCCTCATTTTCTCTCCTCTTCTTCCCCCTTTTTCTTTCTTGTCCCTCTTTCTCTTTCCTTCTCTTGCTCCTCCTCTTTCTCCTTCCCCTTTCCCTTTCTTTCCCACAGTCCCCCCCCACCCCTCCCTGGATTCCTGTCCAACACACCCGAGCAGCGCTGGGGAAAGGCGATCCTGGATGGGCCCCTCCATGGTCCCGAGCCTTGGCAGGCCGAGTCTGCCGCGCTGCCCACCACTCCCCCTCCGGGAGTTGTCTCCCCAGCCGGGACGCCTTGGAGGGCTGTGACCTCAGAGCTGAAGCACACCAGGGCCTTAATAAAGTGACCGAGACAGACAGAGATGGCAGAGACAGAGACAGAGATGCCAGAGAGACAGAGATAGAGATGCCAGAGAGACAGAGACAGACAGAGATGGCAGATATAGAGATAGCGAGACAGGACAGAACAAAGAGCAAGAGAGCCCTTTCCTCTTGCTCCTACTTTTCCAGTAGTCTCCCCTCCCTCAAATAAGGGCCACTTCTCAGCCTTTCATTTGGCCCTCAGGGCAGGGGTTCTGTCCGGGCCAGGGCTCAGGGCCCCCGCTGACACCTCCGACACAGACCCAGGCGCCAGAGCCCATGGATTGGTCCTTCACAGCTCCCGTGCCGGAGCCTTTCCTCAGCCCGCCTCGTCAGCCTCCCTCCGGCCTCCCCCCTCGGCCTCCTGCTTTCCAAGCTGCCTCCCGAGCTCAGGGCGCGCTGCCTCCTGCTCCGCTCGGCCCCAGACCCCTCCCCCCCAGAGCTGGGGGCCAGGACCTCCTGCTGAGGGGCTTTTCTCAGAGCCCCTTTCCCCTCAAAAGCCCCCAGCCAGCCTGGGCTGCCTCCGAAGGGGCCAGTCTCGAGGTTTGGCCCCCACCAGCAGCATCTCCCCAATAACCCCTCTGGGCTCTGGGGCCACTCATCTCCTCCAAGGCCTTTCACACCGACCCCCGGGAGGGGGCACTACCATCCCCATGTAACAATTGTGGAAACTGAGGCTCAGAGAAGGCAAAGGCTCCCCCTGGGAGTCCGTCGCAGGCTGGCCCCCGATTCCAAGGCTCGGGCCACGTGGGGATCGAGCCCCAGGCTGGTTCCCAGTGATTGGGAGAGATGGGGGGCTCCCTGGGGCGAGGGGGGACTCAGACAAGGTCCCCTAGGGACCTTCATGGAAGAGAAACAGGCCACGGCTGCTCGGCCTTGGGGAGGGCTTGGCCAGAGGGGTTCTGGGGCCGGGGCGGGATGGGGGCGGGATGGAGGCCCGGGACCAGGGCCAGGTGGGGGGGCCCAGGGACTCACTTCTCAGGTGGCAGGCGGGGGCTGGAGGCGCTTCTGGCTCTCAGGGAGCTCTGAGGTTGTTGACCTCCAGCCTGGCCTCCGTCCCTCCCTCCCTGGAAAAGCCAGTGAGCCTGGTGGTTCTGGGGGGAGGGGCGTGGCTGTTCATAGAAAAAACGGGTCACGTGACGCCTTATCGGCTGCGCCGTGCCAAGCCCCGACCTTTGCTTTCCTTGTGCAAGCGCCCCCTGCCCCTTCCAGCCAGGCCCGGCCCCCGGCCTTGGGGGGCAGCGGCCCACAGCCTCCCTCCCCGGCCTTCACCCTTGCAGAGTGGGGCCTGGCTTGGGCATGTGGGCTCAGCCAAAGGAAGAGGGCCGGGGGATGTTCCTCGCCAGGCGGAGGCCCTGGTTCCGGAGGCCCTGGTTCCAGAGGCCTGGTTCCGGAGGCCCTGGTTCTGGAGGCCCTGGTTCCAGAGGCCTGATTCCAGAGGCCTGGTTCCGGAGGCCTGGTTCTGAAGGCCCTGGTTCTATAGGCCTGGTTCCAGAGGCCCTGGTTCTGGAGGCCCTGGTTCCAGAGGCCTGGTTCCAGAGGCCCTGGTTCTATAGGCCCTGGTTCTGAAGGCCCTGGTTCTATAGGCCTGGTTCCAGAAGCCCTGGTTCTATAGGCCCTGGTTCTGGAGGCCCTGGTTCCAGAGGCCTGGTTCCAGAGGCCCTGGTTCTATAGGCCCTGGTTCTGAAGGCCCTGGTTCTATAGGCCTGGTTCTGAAGGCCCTGGTTCTATAGGCCTGGTTCCAGAGGCCCTGGTTCTATAGGCCCTGGTTCTGGAGGCCCTGGTTCCAGAGGCCTGATTCCAGAGGCCTGGTTCCGGAGGCCTGGTTCTGAAGGCCCTGGTTCTATAGGCCTGGTTCCAGAGGCCCTGGTTCTATAGGCCCTGGTTCTGGAGGCCCTGGTTCCCGAGGCCTGGTTCCGGAGGCCCTGGTTCTGGAGGCCCTGGTTCCCGAGGCCTGATTCCAGAGGCCTGGTTCTGGAGGCCTGGTTCTATAGGCCCTGGTTCTATAGGCCTTGGTTCCAGAGGCCCTGGTTCTATAGGCCCTGGTTTTGGAGGCCCTGGTTCCGGAGGCCCTGGTTCCCAGAACCGGATAGTGGTCCAAAGACCTTGCTGAGCACTTAGCCATGAGCGCTGTCTCCCGAAGGCCCCCCCCCCCCGGGCTCTCTGGGCTGGGCAGGGGGTGAGCTGCTGAGGTCCCATGGAGTGGGGGCAGGGTCGGGCACCCGGGCAGGAGCAGCTTCCGGGGCTCGCGCCCAGTCCTGGGTAAAGCCTTGTGTTTATTTACCCAGCGATGGCAGAGGGCAGTGGTGCAGGAGCCCGGGGGAAGGGGGGAGGCTGGGCCCAGCTGTGGGTCAGGGAGGAGGCCCGCCAGCTCCAGGCGGCCTCCAAAAGCCCAGAGGGCGGTGCCCAGGGGAAGGAAAGGCCCAGCCTCCCTGGGCCTTGGCCAGCCTCTTCTGGGCCTCCTTGAGACCCACATGGTCAGCCGGGCAAGAGCAGAGTCTCTGGGAGTTTTAAAAATTCTTTTAAAAACTGGAGAGTGACCTTGGCAGGAGGGAGCTGCCAGACACAGAGCGCAGAGGCCGGTGGCCTGGGGGGAGGCTGGGGAGGCCGGTGGTCCTGGGAGGGAGCTGGTGGTCGGGGTAGGGGGAGCCGGTGGTCTGAAGGGAAGGCAGTGCCCTGGGGTGGTCGGGGAGGCTGGTGGTCTGTGGTTAAGGGGGCTTGGAATGCCCAAGGGCAAAGAGCTGGCTGCCTGTGCTGAGGGACGTCGGGCTGGTCGTCTGCACCCTCGGGTCTTCCTCAGTTTCCCTGGCTGTGACACGATGGGCATCCCAGGAACTCAGCTGTTCTGCGCAAGGGGCCCTTCTGCACAGGGGGTCTGTGTGTGGGGAGCACTCCTGGCCTTCCAGGCCCCGGGCCCGGCTTCGCCCCTTGCCATCGGGCCCCACGCCCGCATTCCCTGCCCCCTCGGCCTCGGCCGCCCCCGGGAGTTTCCCGCCACGTCCCCCTCCCTCGGGCCTCCCCCTCGTTCAGTCTAAATCCCCAAACCTCAGCCCGCCTGAGCAGGTTCCTGGGCCCCAAGGGGGCTGCGTGGACAGGCCGGGCAAGCAGGGTCCGCCCTCCCGAGGGCACCGAGGACCCCCAGCCTTTGCCCCAGGCTCTGCCTCCCTCCCAGAGGTCCGGCTGGAGGAGTCTCCCTCTGTGGCAGGGCCAGGGCTGGCTTTTGGAGGGGGGGTCGGCCTGAGGGGGGGCTCACGGCGTGTGCAGTGGGGGGGGCAAGGCCTGGCATGGTCCAGAGCCCCCCTCGCAGGTAGGAAAGGGTCCCATCAGGCTGGGCCGGACTGGGGGAGGGGCAGCCCGGTCGGAGGAGAGCTGCCCAGCTGAGAGACGGGATTCTGGCTCCAACAAATATTGTCCTAAGTCGCTCTGAGCCTTGCGCGAGCCCCAAGGGACAGAGGCAGCCTGGGGGGGGGGGGTTGCTTTCTCTGGGAGGCCCCCGAGACTGTGGCAGGAGGCCAGTGAATGTGGAGGCCGGGGCCGGGCAGCAGGTGGCCTCCCAGGACCAGGGCCAGCGGGGGCGCGGGGGGGGCCCCACCTCTTTCCCCACATTCTTGCCCACATCTGGTTCTGATTCAGCATCTGGCTGCATGTTTCTTTGGGGTCCTGCTGGCAGGGCCGGGGGTGGGGCCCCTCCGAGGTAGAGGGGGGCAGGGACGGTCCGTCACCTGCTCCCCTTCCTGTGGGAGGCAGAAATTGTGCTCACGCGGCAAGTTTTCCCAAGGCCACTGGTGGGGGCTCACGGAGCAATTCTGGGTCCCGGGAGCCCCCGTGAACCCAAAGGGGCTTCACAGGGAGCCGGGGACGTTCTGTTAGTCCCGGGGTTGAACGATGGAAGGCCCAGGCCGGGAAGGGGCCCGAGGGCTGGAGCCCGGGGCCGGGGACCCCGCTCCGACCTCAGAGGACGACCCCAGCTCTCCTAGCCCGGCTTCGGGGACACGTCGGGGCCCGGGATTTAAGGCTGGGAAGCACTCGGGAGGACGGGCCCGGGAGGGCCATGGCCCGAGTCCCTGCCTGTACCTCAGTCAGCGGGACGGACGGACAGAGCGGCCCCGAGCTCGCCCCAAGTTCCTCAGGTCCCAGGCAGTAGGCAGACCAAGGCAGTCCTCTCTGGGGGGAGGGGGGGCATGGCCACAGAGACAGGCCCACAGGGCAATTAATTGGGGTGGGGGACGATGCCGGGATGTCCCACCACCCAGGAGGCTGATCTGGGTGCAGGTGTCGGCTTCCAGGCCCGTCACCTTCCACCCCCATGATACCAGGGAATGCCCTCCCGGGGCCTCATCGCCCCTTCTGGGCCCTCATCACCCCTTCTGGGCCCCCGCCCCCCTCTCCGGAGGGGCTCTCCAAGTGGGAAGTGAGGAGGGGGCGGGTTCCAGGCATGGGGGCACCGCGGTGGAAGCCCGAGGCTGCTCTGGTCGGTGCCCGCTATCAGAAGCAACAAATCTGGAAAGGGGGCTCGGCCGGAGGGGCTGGCGAAGGGCCGGGAGGGCCAGAGGAAGGGCCGTTTGATTCCAGACCCCTCCTGGGAGGAGACAGACTGAAGGCAGGTGACCCACCTGGACCTCGAGCCCCCACCTGTGTGGGGAAGGGCCACGGGGGCTCCCTACCCCTGATGCTGCCATCTTGATCACCCGCCTGAGCCAGGAGCCCCTGGAAGAGCAGTCACCCCTTCAGAGCCCTTCGGACGAGGCCCAGGGAACAACCCCGTGAGAGCCGGCCTGGGGGCTGTTCCTGAAGGGACTTCTGCTGACACGGCCACTGGAGACCAGCCGAGAAAGCTCCTGGGCCTACTCTCATTGACGTGACTCAGCTCATCAACACCGATTAAGTGCCTACTGTGTGTCAGCACAGTGAGAGCACCAGAGAGACATAAAGAGGCCGAGGCAGCAGCGACATGGCAGAAGGGGCGCCCTTACTTTTACCTGCGTCTAGAGGAGTTTCCGTCTGATGCTGAAGCGGCTGAAATGTCCCGGGCATCTGGGCTGTCTGTGAACGGGAACTTCTTGAAAGCAGAGACTCTCTCAGCTCAGTGTCTATTTTTCTACCTAGCACAGCCCATAGTAAGCACTTACTATGTTTTTTATTCATTCATCCATCCATCCACCTACTTACCCAACTGTCCATCTTCCTACTCATCCATCCATCCATCCACCCACCCATTCTATTACCCATCCATCCATCCATCCATTCATCCATCCATCTAGACATCCTTCTCTCTATCCAACTACCTACTTATTCACTCCATCCATCCATCCGTCCGTCCATCCATCCGTCCATTCACCTGCTCACTCAGATATCTAGCCTCAGTCCAGGGACTCATGGAAGTGGAAAACGTAGGCCCTCGCTCAAAATGAGTGTCTCTGTTGGTGAAGATTAATTACTGAACCAAGAGAGTCACAAAGAAGAAACTTTGGACGTGGGTTTTAGGGAAAGCTCTCTAACGGTGGGGGTTAGCCATCCCAAACTGCACTGGGCTCCCAAGGCCGCCTGGGACCTGAGGATCAAGGCCCCGGGGCAAGGAGTCCCAGAGCCACTGGCATGGAGCTAATCCAGACGAGAGCCTCCGGGGTCCTCCCCCATAAAGCATCTGACCGAGGACGGAGACTCGGCAACGCGACACAGAGTGACCAAGCCTGGCTTTGGAGGCTGGACCTCTGACCCCAGGACCTTGGGGTCTCAAGCAGAGACCTGATGAGCCCTTGCTGGGCTCCTCAGAATGAGGATTTCTTGAAGAAGGGGCTGGACAAAAAGACGCCGGGAGCCTCGCCCAAGTTGAAAGCGCTGGGGCTCCGAGCTCGGCTGTGACTTGGTCGAAGGCAGGAGCTCCCGGAGACGAGATGTGGGGGCAGAGGGGAGACACCCAAGGGCTGCCTTTGAGGCTCCAGAGGGCCAGACCCGGAGGATGAGACCACGAGGACGTGTCGGCACGGAGGGGGCCGTCCCGGGAGCCGGCGGCCAGAGGTCCGGCCTGGATGGCCTGGCCTAGAGCCCTGTCTTCTCAGAGACCGGAAAGCCCAGGATGCTCCAACACCTCGGAGATCGCAGGAAATCGGGGGGCTCCGAGGGGTGGGGGCCGAGCCTTTCGGGGAATTTAATTTCCTCCTGACAGGGTGACGGGCCTGGGGGTCCGAGAGACTGGGAGGCCCCGTTTGTCTTGACTTTGTCGGCACCTCATGAGTCAGTCCTGAAAAAAGAGCAAGGGCAAAGTAGCCAACGGTTGCCATGAGACGGGAGACTTCTCTCTCTCTTCTCCCCCCCCCCCCAGCTTTTTTTCAAGACCCCCCGGACACTCAGGGAGTACTTGGAGGCGGGTCTCGTGCCGCCCCGGGCGGCCTTTGGCCTCTTTCCATCGCCTGCCCCTCCTGGCCCGGCGGGTGGCGTCCAGCAGACACAAGTCCCGATCCCGGCTTCCACCGTCCTGGCCACTCTTAGGGATGAGAAGGGCTCAACTCAGCGATTCTTGTAGGGAACCAGAAGTCCTCCCTGGTCTCCTACAGTGTCCTTGCACACCCAGGGTCTCCCACAGTGTCCTTGCACACCCAGGGTCTCCCACAGTGCCCTTGCACACCCGGGGTCTCCCACAGTGCCCTTGCACACCCGAGGTCTCCCACAGTGCGCTTGCACACCCAGGGTCTCCCACAGTGCCCTTGCACACTCAGGGTCTCCCACAGTGCCCTTGCACACCCGGGGTCTCCCACAGTGCCCTTGCACACCCAGGGTCTCCCACAGTGCCCTTGCACACCCGGGGTCTCCTACAGTGCCCTTGCACACCCGGGGTCTCCTACAGTGCCCTTGCACACCCAGGGTCTCTCACAGTGCTTTTTAATTTTTTTTTTTTTTTTGCTGAGGAATTAGGGTTAAGTGACTTGCCCAGGGTCACACAGCCAGAACGTGTTAAATGTCTGAGGCCAGATTTGAGCTCAGGTCCTCCTGACTTCAGGGCTGGTGCTCTATCCACTGCTAACTACTCATCCTTCGAGGCCTCCCTCAGAGCTCCTGCCAAGGGGCTGGCTGAGTCAATCAGTCGCCACTCCTGGCTCAGCATGTCCCTCTTGGAGGGGCCCAAGTTCTTTGGAAGTGGCTCCCGATGCCCAGCCTCAGCCTCCCCCTGGGCACGTTCCCCCGGCTCCTTGGGGCTGGCCGATCCCACCCTCTGAGTGCTTGGGGACCGTTGCTAAGTCCCTCAGAGCCTTTTCCAGGCCAAATGCTCCATTTCAGCAGATTTTCACGCGTAAACTCTGGACACAGGCCTGGGGGGCTCCCGTGCCAGCCCATTTTCCTCCGTGCGGCACCTGGTGCGGTGACCGGCTTGGAGCGGGGCAGGCTTTTCAGGTTTCCCTGCTTTTCTTGCCCAAGATGATTGGGGTAGCTGCCTTCTGCGACCTGAAGGACCCCACACAGCCTCCCCACATCCCAGAAAACCACCTGCCGCTGGACGGGAAACTCCCATTAGAGCTTCTGCTCTGAGATCCTGGACATATTTAGGCTCTGATTGGTCAGTCTCAGCGGTGCAAAGCTCTGGCTTGCTCAGAGACTGCCCAGGCAGGGACCGAGGAAGGCTCTCCCCCTCGTGCTAGGGATGAAGAAATCTAGACTTGCCTGGGGTCACGACATGTTGGAGTCAGGATCAGAACCCAGGTCCCCCCAAAGCCAAACCCTCACTGTGGCACCGTCTGGCCTTCTATGGCCTAGGGTTAAAGTAAAGTCTGTCCTTGCAGTGCCAGGCTAGGCCTCTGAGCACCGCCGTGGGATTCGTGGCATCTACTCATCATCTATCCATTCATGCCCTTCTCCACTCGTTCGCCCCCTCTGCTGACCTAGAGCTTCCCGGCACCGCAGGGCAGGGGGACACGGTCGGCGCCGCAGCCCCAACAGGCAGAGAGTCTAGTGGCTGGGGCTGAGGCAGACGTGGTCAGAAGCAAAGCTTTCTCCCGGAGCGTCCGTGGCCGGAGGAGGGATCAGGGATGGCGTGACCCTGGTGAGCCTGAGGAGGCAGGTGCAGGACACCTGGGCAAAGCAAATGCAGAGACAGAGCAAAGCTCAGGGCCAGCCCCTTCCGGCTGTTTGGGTCAGGACATTAGTTGATGGAACAAAATGTCCCCGAGTACGTGGGGGACGTGGGCGTCCAGGCCGCCCAGAGCTCGCCCGGCCCTGCCAGGCCACAGTGCTCCCCGGAGGCTCGGCAATAGGGACTCCCCTGCATCCCCAGGGCAAAGCACCCCCTGTTGGTCAGCACGGCTAGGCCCGAGTCCACCTGTCCGCCTGAGGCTGCCTTCGCAGGGACAGTATTTGGGCAGCTGGGCCGAATGGTCATAGATCCCCTCCGTGCCGGTCACCCGCCGCCTCCTGTGGCCCTGGCAGATCGGAGACCGTGGGAAACCGCCTTCGGCCAAACCCACTGGGGAAACCGAGACCCGGAGAGGGACGTTTAGGGTTTGTCTCTCTCCGAGGAGGCGGGAGCCTGGGTCGGTCACAGAGAAGTGACAGAGAAGTGAGTGACAGAACCGGACCAGCACCAGGCCTTTGGACTTCCGGGCCATTGTGCCCGCTCAGGGTTACACAACCCTTCGGCGAGGGGGGCTCTGACCGGGGCCGCACAGCCCCTGGGCCAGCACAATCCCAGCCCGCCCGGCTCCCACCAGGCCCAGCGGGCCCTCGGACCCTCCATGGCTTCCAGGCCGAGGGCGAGGCCCTCGTTCCAGACCGGGGAGCCCACGGGGGGCCCCTCCCCCTCTGGCCTTTCCCGGCATCCGCCAGCTAGAAGCCATGACGGGGACACTGCCTTTGTCCAAACAGAGATAAGACGGGCAGGCCCGAGGCAGCGGCCGCCAAGCTCCACCTCCTGCCTGGCACAGGCCCGGGAGCCGGAGTACGGCCTTTTCCTAGAACTATTCGGGGAACCGGGCCAGGCTGCCCGCGAGCACATGACCCAGCCTCCGTGGGGTCATCTATCAAATGGGCTGAGACACCGGGACGGGGGCGTTGTCCGGGATACTCCTGCTGGAGCACGGGATCCTCCGCACGGTCAGAGTTGGCCCCAAAGTGGGGAAGCCGCCCGTGTGCTGTCCCAGATCTGCTGGGGCCGAGAGGAGAGAACCTGGGCCTGGGGTGGGGGGCAGGTGGGGTTGGTGTCTGTGCTCTCCTCCCCCATCCCCTCCCCTCTGCTGTCCCAGGTCAGAGTGGACCCCAGGGGGCTGGCCCCGGGCCAGGGCATCCCCACTCTGGGTCTGGGCCCATGGTCCCTTATGCGGTGCCCCCGGGGGCACGGGCCGGCCATGGGGGGAGGAGCTGTGTGCCAGCCCCCGGCCCGAGGCGGGAGAGCCAAGGAGTGCCGGCCCCTGCAGAGCGGCCCCTGGGAGTCTGGCCCCGGCCTGTGGGAGCCCAGCCCGGCGGGCGCGGAGAGGCAGGCACTGACGGGTGTAATTACAAGGGCCTGCCCCCGCCTGACGCACGGGCGCTAACCCCAGCCCAAATTACAGAGCGCGCCCGGGACCCCGGCTAATGCTTGTTTACCCGGGACCTCTGCCCGGACAGGTCGGGGCGCGGAGCTGGGCTGGCCAGGGGGACCCTCTGGCGGGGCACTGGGCAGGGGCCTTGAGGCAGCAGCCCTCTGCCCGGGCCGCTTCTCCACTGCTCCCCACTGTCCTGGCCACAGGGACCTGCTGGCATCTGGCAGCCACTGTTGGGTGCCCCCATCCCGGGCCCGGATTTTGCCCACCCCGGGGGCCTCTCAAAGCAGGATCCAAACCATCTCCTCCTCCCCCCCCCCACCTTCTTTGCCTCCCTCTGCTGCTCCCACTCCTGCTCCTTTCCTTCCTCTGTCTACTGCTCTTCCTCTTCCTTTCTCCTTTTCCTCCTCCTCTTCCTCCTCCTCCTCCTCCTCTTCCTCCTCCTCCCATCCTCTTTCTCTTCCTCCTCCTCCTCCTCCTCCTCCTCCTCTTCCTCCTCCTCCCCTCCTCTTTCTCCTCCTCCTCCTCCTCCTCTTCCTCCTCCTCCCCTCCTCTTTCTCTTCCTCCTCCTCCTCCTCCTCCCCTCCTCTTTCTCTTCCTCCTCCTCCCCTCTTTCTCTTCCTCCTCCTCCTTCTCCTCCTCTTCCTCCTCCTCCCCTCCTCTTTCTCTTCCTCCTCCTCCCCCTCCTCCCCTCCTCTTTCTCTTCCTCCTCCTCCTCCCCTCCTCTTTCTCTTCCTCCTCCTCCCCTCTTTCTCTTCCTCCTCCTCCTCCCCTCCTCTTCCTCCTCCTCCTCCTCCTCCTCTTCCTCCTCCTCCCTTCCTCTTTCTCTTCCTCCTCCTCCTCCTCCCATCCTCTTTCTCTTCCTCCCCATCCTCCTTCTCTTCTTCCTCTTCCTTCTTTTCCTCCTCCTCCTCCTCGACAGTTAGCATTCCCATCATTCAGCCCACCAAAGCCAATGGGTTTATTGTCATGAAGGTCAACTCAGCCCCCAGGCTGCATCAGGCACTGACTATGTGCCAGGGACCGCGCTAAGCCCTGGCTCCCGCTGGCAGAAGGAGGGGCCGGAGCCCTCCCGGGGTCTAACCTCTCAAGGCTGGCCCTCCCCTCCCTGCCCCCCGCCTGGCCGAGGAGTTCCTCAGAGGCTGTTAGAAGGGTCTCCCTCCTGCCCCCCCCAGTCCTGCCGACACCCCCCCTCCCCGGTCTCCCAGAGCCTTTGCCGCCACTAGCCGGGTCAGGGAGGATGCGGCCGCAGGATTTGGAAATCCCTTTGAAAATGCTTCTTTGTTTTGTTTTATTTAAAAATTTCCCAAATTTTTACCGAGTTAAGGAGCCGACCACAAGAATGTGCAGCTCGGGTGGACAACTGGCATAAACAGCCCCAACCCCTAAACCGCTGCCCCCTCCCCCAGCCAGCAACAAAACCTGGTCCCTATGGGGAGTGAGGGGCTAGACCAAGAGACTGAGAGACCGAGGGGCTGAGATGGACCGAGGGGCTGAGATGGACTGAGGGGCTGAGATGACCAAGGGGCTGAGGTAGACCTAGAGGCTGAGATGGACCCAAGAGCTGAGATAGACCAATGAGTTGAAATAGACTAAGGGGCTTAGGTAGACCAAGGGGCCGAGATGGATCGAGGGGCTGAGATGGACCAAGGAGCTAAAATAGCTCAAAGGGCTAAGATAGACCAAAGGGCTGATGAGCATCTTCAGGGAGATGCTCCCCCCTGGCCCCAGGGGAAACTCTGGCACAGGAGGCCACCTGCCCAAGCTGGCCCGGGGGAAAGAGCCCTGGGATCCCTCCTCCATCTTTGGGGCCTGAGGGTGGGAATGCCACCGGCCCTCTCAGATAGCCCAGCCACCCCCCCCCCCCATCTCTCCAGGGACCATAGGCCGGCTTAGGACTCGCAGCAGCCCAGAGCCCTGCAGAGGACGGTTTATCCAGGCTCTAGGGAGCCCCTCAAAGGCCTCCTTGTCATCTCAGAGCATCCCCTCCCCACCTCCCTCAGAATGGCACGGAAGCTCTGCCCGCCCCCCTCCAGGGAGATGGTGCCGCCTTTCTGGCAGTCATGGAATCCTCCTTGCTTGGCCACAGACTCTGGGGGACCCTGGGCCAGCCCTTCCCCTTTTGGGTCTCAGTCTTCTCTTCTGTGGAATGGGAAGGTCCTAGAAGGTCAAAATGGAAATCTAGTGGGAAGGCCCATCTTGCTGACAGGGAAACCGAGGCCCAGAGGCAGGCGGGGGGGTGCTGGGGACCTGCCCTCCATGAGCGGCGTCTCCCATCGGTTCTTTCTCTTTCTGCGTCTCTTAATGATCTCTGGGTTCCCGCTCTGACATTCTCTGAAATGCTTTGGATAAACACGCTCACCCTGATGTGTTGGAGACTTAATCCATTCCACATGGGTCTGTGTGTGGGGGGGCGACTTTTATTTTGCAGGGGAGGCCAGAGGACACACTGTTTTCTCCCAAATGTCCTTGGCGCTGGGAGGCCAGCCCTGGGTCACCTGAGGGGCTGCGAGGGGCCGGGCCGCCACAGCCTCCCTCCTCCCCTCCTTGGAGCGGCGGCCCCGGGAGAGGTGGGGGGGGGAATCGGATCCCGGCCTTCCCGAAATGTTTACTACATCAGGAAATTAATTCACTCTGCACGGGACAGGATGAATAAGAACACCGGGCACAGCCACCCACACTCGGCCGCCGGGCCAGGGAGCCGCCGGGGCGACTGGGATTGGGCCCCCGCGGGCCCCCCCGGGAGCCGGGCCGGGGACTCGGGCCGCTGTCCGGCGGCCGGGGGGCCCCCGAGCTGTCATCGTTCCACGATGTTAATGGGCCGCGGGGCCCAGAACAATGAGCCCATGTCTCAGGAATGCGTGTTTACAGAGCGGCGGCTCCGCGGCCAGGGCGAGGGGCTGCCGGGTTCCCCGGCCGGGAAGCGGGGTGGTGGCCCCGCGCTGGCCCGCAGCCTGGCCCTCCCGCCGCCGGCCCCGGGGCCGTGCCAAGGAGAAGGAGGGCAGCGCCGGGCCGGCTCCCTCGGAAGGCCCAGGGCCGGGAGGGCCAGCCCGGCCTGCTGCTCTGCCCCCCACCCCCGCGTGCCCTGCTCCCGTTCCCCACGGCTCCGTCCTTCAGGGCCCCTCCCTGCACCCCCCCTCCACCCCCCCGGCCTCCGGGCCGCCCTTGCTCAGGCTTCGGCTCACTGGTCCCGCCGAGCGCTCAGAGGCCTTAGGTTGACCGAGGTCCTCCCTACCGGCTCCCCAGGACTCAGTTTGCTTCTGTGTAAGACGAGAGGGGTCGTGTCTGGGTTCCTCCCTCCCAGGGGGTCAGGACAGCCCAGGTTAGCCCTGAGTCGGGGTCCCGAGCCCTCCCATGGCAGCCTCTGAGCCCACTCGCCCGCGGCTGCAGTGCCCAGGGACACTAAGCCGGGCAACGGAGGCTCCGGCCTCTGGGCTCCTGCTTCTGTCTTTGAACCGTCCGATCTCCCGTGGCCCAGCCCGTCCTTGGGGGAGGGGGCAGATGGATTCCAGGGCTTCTCGGGAAGCCCCGTGGACTATCTGGATCCTCGGAGACTTGTTTTCAAGTGAAAACCAAAAGGAATCATGTGTTTCTGAAACATCCATGTGCCCCAGACCCAGCCCGGACCCCGGTCACATGTAGGATCACAAACAAACCGAGGACTTTTCTACAAGTCAATATGGCAGGAAGGGGCCATTCTGCGGGGAAGGGGGTCCTAGAGGCCCCGTTCTGGAGGGCGGATGCAGAGTCCGAGGCTCGCGATAGCTCCAAACCAGGAGAGGCTCCGGGGGCCGCCGGCCCTCCCGTGGAAGTGCCGGCTCATTCCCCACCCTTTGCAATCTTTGGCTGGGAATCTTGGCTCTGGAAGGGACCCCACGTTCCGTTTAGTCGAACCCGGGCTTGGGTAGGAATGCCCTCAATGCCCCCCTCGGCCTCTCCTCGAATCCCCCCTGTGCCGGGGAGCTCACCCCCTCGATCTTAGGGCAGTTGCTCTTCCTGATGTCACCCTTACACCTGCCCTTCCCCATAGCTTCTGACTTTGTCCTCGGGGATCAAGCAGGGAGGGCCAGTTCCTGGTCCACCCTCCCTGCCCCCACCTCTGGTGCTCTCTTTTCCAGGCAAGCCCGCCATCCCCTTCCGCTGATTCTTTCGGGGCCGACCTCCTCCGGCAAGGCTCCCCCTCCTCACCCGGGACCCCCCGCAAGAGCCGAGCCAGCCGAGGTGGCCTGCGCAGGTGGAGCTTTGCCCCGTCCCCGTGCAGCTCTCCCATGGCACAGCACTCTTCTTTGCTTTCTTTAAATTAAAGCTTTTTATCCTCAAAACAAATGCATGGCTAAGTTTTCAACATTGATCCCTGCAAAACCTTGTGCCCCAATTCCCCTCTCCCCCCCAGGGCGAGTGGTCCAATACAGGTGAAACCCCACATACATGTACATATTTCCACAATTCTTGCGCCGCACAAGAAAAATCCGATCAAAAAGGGAAAAACGTGAGAAAGAAAACAAAATGCAGCAAAGAGCCACAAGAAAAGGGAAACCTCTGTTGGGATCCCGCCCGGTGCTCCCAGCCCCTCTCTCCGTCTCTCTTCGTCAGAACCGGCCCATGGTGGAGCAGAACCCGCCCGCCAGGACTGATCGGGAGCCTTGTCGTTGCCGGATCCGTGATCTCCTGGTTCTGCTCACTTCCCTCAGCAGCAGTCCATGTGACGACTCTTTTTTTTTCTAATAAACTCTATTTATCCTGTGAAATACTTCCCAATCTACAAATTTGTAGCTCCCCTTTTATGGCGATTTATGGCTATTCAGAACTAAAAATCTGAATTCTCCTCTGTTCCATCCCCCTCTTACCTCTAGAGAAGGCAAGCGATGTATTCTCTTTTAATCTTATTTTTAATAATAACTTTGAATTTTCAATATGCACGCAGAGCTAGTTTTCGGCATTCACCTTGGGAAATCCTGCTCAAATTTTTCTTCCGCCTTCCTCCTAGACAGCATTCTTTTATACAGTCCCACATTGATCATTTGTTTACTCTTTTTTAATTTCTTTTTAGCCAAGAATCTAATTTATTTATCTTTAATACACATTGCTTTGTGAGTCATGTTGGGAGAGAAAAATCAGAGCAAAAGTGAAAAATCATAAAAGAGGGAAAATAACAGAAAAGAGAAGTGACCGTAGCGGCGCTGGTGGGTGTTCAGCCTCCTCGGCGCTTTTTCTGGAGGCAGACGGCAGTTTCCTTCCAAAGCCTCCGGATTGCTTCGGACGGACCCGCCGAGGAGAACCGAGCCTTTGCTAGTGGATCAGCGCCCATTCCTGCTGTTACTGTCTACGATGCATTCCTGGTTCTGCTTGTTCCGCTCAGCATCCATTCATGCGACTCTTTCCAGGTCTTCCTAAAATCGGCTTCTTCGGCTTTTTTATGGAACAATAACGTTCCCCGAGCCCCACGTGCCACAGCTCGCCCAGCCGCCCTCCCGCTGATGGGTGGCCCTGGTTCCGGCTCCCGGCCCCCCCACAGAGCAGCTGCAACCCGGGCGTCCTTTTCCGCTTTATGGTTTCCTTGGGATGCGGCCCCGGCCCCGCCGGCTCCAAGGGTCTGTGGTCCCGGAGCCCTCCGAGCAGAGTTCCAGATTAAAGCCACTGCTCTTGGTGCTGCCGTTGGCCGTGATGCACAGGAGCACAGCCAGAGCCGAAAAGCGGAGCGGGCGGGAAAGCGGAGCGGGTGGATGACTTTGGTCCACCGGCTCTCGGAGCCTTGTCCCAGCCCTTGGGAGTCTTTGGTCAGATCCCGATGGGGAGAGCGACTCCTCCTCAGGTGACCATGGCCTCCCTTGCAGTGCCCTTCCGTGCCCTCCTGTGCCTCCTGTGCCCTCCTGTGCCCTCCTGTGCCCTCCCATGCCCTCCTATGCCCTCTGTGCCCTCCCGAGCCCTCCCGGCTCTGCTCATTTTGCTTTACATGACTGGGAAAATCCCTAAACCAAGGTCATCTATGAAATGGAGCTAATAAGACCCCCCCATCCCCCCTCCCCTGTTTCAGGGAGGGTCCCGGGAGCTGAGATACCCAGAGGGCCGCACAAATGCTCCTGTAGGTAGCTCCGCAGCCCGGTGACGTCCCCAGGGAGCTCCCAGAGGAAGGCCCCGCTCACGCCGGCCCTCTGGGGAGTGCCCCCGTCTGGGGCACCGAGTGCCAGCCCCAGCTCTCCCTTCTCACCATCCCCACCAGGAGCCCATGGAGCTTCTGCTTCTCTTCCCCTACTTCCCATGGAGCTGGGGCTTCCCTTCCCCTTCAGGCCTAGGCCAGGCCCTGGGGCCAGGCCGGGGGGGGGGGGGGGGGTTGGGAGGGTGGGGAGGGTGGGACTTGCAGCCCAAAGGGAGCCTGGGGCCCATCGAGGACCGTCCCTCTGAGGAAGTCCTGGGAGCCCAGAGAGCAAGGGGCGCCCGGGGTCCTGGGCAGGTCCTGGATCCGCCCCGAGGTCGGCCAAAGTTCAGCGCACCCTTCGGTCCCTCAGCCAGAGCCTCTGGGGGAAATTCCTGAGATTCAAGGGGGAGGGGGCTGTCTTTTGCCTCCTTTTGAATTCCCAGCACACAGTAGGGGCTTAACAAACGCTTACTGAATTCAAATGGGTTTTCAAGGGCTCTCAGTCGGTGCACAAGAGCTTGTTTAGGTGCTCTGGGTACAAACAGCTACGCGGATACAAAGTGGGGGGGCCTGGCGGTTTGTGGGTCCCATTCACGGGCCCTGGCATTGGCGGGTCCCCATTCACGGGGCAGGGGGTTTGCGGACCACCCTGGGGCCTGGCACGGATGGGGCAGCCCCTGATCCCAGAGGAGATTCGGACCCAGTGCCCGAAGACATTCCTCTGGCTAGGCCCTGGGGCTGGGGAGGGGGTGTAGGCAGCTCCCCTCCCCTCCCCCCTTTCCCCAGCCTGCTCCAGGCCCTCCGAGTCCCCCCCACACACCCAGGGCTTCTCTCCTCAGGGCACCTTGGGGCAGAGGCCTGGAGGCCACTGGGACAATGGGATCCTTTTCCCCCCCAGGCTTTTTCTTCATTATCTTTGGCTTAGGCGGCCATTAAAGGGAGCTCACATTCCCTGAGCCCGGGCCAGCCCGGATTAGCCCCCCCACCCCCCAGGTACCCCAGGGGCAGGCGAGGGGGGGGGCAGACCCGAGGCCTCCGGAGGCCCCAAGGACCTGTGCCCGGCCTGGGGGGGCCCTCTGCAGGCAGCCCCCAGACCGTGCAATGGGGTTCAGAGTATCCCCCGGGCTCCCCCCTTTCCGAACAGCCCTGGGGGGGTCGGGGCTGACATTTGGACTGATTCTGGGAGTCCTGCGGGGGAAGAGAGATTCGCTCTCAATGTGCCTGCCCGCCTCTGGGGGCCCAAGGAGGGAGAGGAACACAGTCCTGCAACCGAGGAGCTCGTGGGCAAGTCCTGGGGGAGCAGTGGGCCTGGGTCTGACCACAGGTCCCAGGAGCGGTTGGAGGGAAGGGCAAGGGCCAGGGGGCAAGGACGGGGGGGGGGGGGGGGGGGGAGGGGGGGAAGGGAAGACGGGGGAGGGGGGGAAGGGCGGGGGGGGGGCAAGAGGGGGGAAGGGCAGAACCGGCTGCTCTGTCTCTTGCCCAGTCTTCCCAGGTCAGAGGAGGACAAGGCGGTGATAGCCATTCACAGCCGAGCCAGAAGGGAGAGCTCAGCCTAGAGCGCAGAACAAAACCTGAAGGCCGGGGAAGGCACAGATGCCCATCCCACCACGGGGTGCCAGGTCCAGGTGGCAGCTGCTGCCTCCCTGGGGACCAGCTCCGTGCCCTGGGGACCAGCTCCGTGCCAGGGGGACCATCTCCGGGCCCGGGGCCGCAGGAGCCTCCTTTAGTTTCTCCGGGCGCTCAGAGCCTGGGCCGGCCCCACGGCTCCCCAAGGACTGTCCACAAGCGGAAGACTTTCCGGCCGCCTCGTTCTCCAGCCCAGGGAGGGCAGGACGCTTCCCCAGCGGGGCCGGTCGGTAGCCCAGGACTCTGGTCCCTCTGGAGCCCCAGGGACCCCCTCCGTGGCCGTCGGGTGCAGCGGCCGGGGGACCCTGCAGCCTGAGGCAGAAGCCGAGAGGGGCCCAGCCCTGGTGCTAACGACCAGGTAGGAAATTACAGGCCTCCTGGGCCTGGGCCCAGAGCTGGGGGAGGGAACTCCCAGCTCCCCAGGCTGAAGGGGAAGCCCTTGGGACCGAGAGCAGAGCTGAGGGGGGTCCCCTTTCTAGCCTCGGCCGTTGGGCTGCAGGGCGCCCTTCCTGCCCGGCTTGCCTCGGTTTCCCCCATCACACAGTGCAGCGGGGTGAACAAGATGCCCGGCGCTAGAGTTCTCAGGCCGAGCCCCTTTCCCGGGTCCCTGGCTCTCCGTCTCGGCCCTTCTTTCCCAGAGCAGCCTCTGCCAGACTCTCAGTGCCCCCCTCCCCAAGGGCTCGGGCACTTGTCACCATTGGGTCCACAAGCACCGGCTGGCACCGGTCTTGGCTCAGAGGGCAGAGCCAGGGGCAGAGGGGCCTTTGGGCCGGGAAGTGAGGGTCCCCTAAGGGGAACGGAGGCCCCCTGACGCAGGAGCCTATGGGCAGGGGCCTTATGGCAGCCGCAGCCTCAGAACGATGTCCCGGCCCAGCTTAGGGAAGCTTCTTATGGCTGAGGCCCGGGCCCTCGGGGGGCAGGAAGGCCCAGGAGGCCCTGGAGCTGGCCCAGGTGCCTGGCCCAGACAGGAGGAAGGGGCTTCCAGAGCCCTCCCCCAACGGGGCAGGGGGACGTGGGGTTCCGGAGCCCGGTCACTTAGAACACAACGGGGAGTGATCCCAGAGCTCTGGGGCCATTCCTTGTCCTGGGTTCTGACCCCCCACCCTGACCCCACGTCCTGCGTTCCCCACACGCTCACATTCCCTGTTCCGTATCCTATTTTCTCGGCCCTCCCCTGAGCCTCCCGCTCTGCCATGCTCCTGGTGCCCGCTCCTGCCCGGCCCCCTCCGTTCCTTGGGCCCTCCTGCCCCCATGGGGGAGACTCCGAGGTGGCGCCTGCCTGTGTGCCTGCGCCCGGGGGGGGGCCTCGCAGTGTGATCCCGGGCGGGGGCGCAGTCCTCCCAGGGAATCCCAAAGGAAGTATCAGAGAGGGCGGCCCTCAGAGCCGGGGCCGGGACCGGCCCCAGCCACGCTGTCAGAGCCCCCGAGCACCCACGGGGAGGGGGGGGGGGGGGGGCCTCTGCCAGGACCGGGCCGGGAGCCTCAGGTTCCGGAGCCTCGGGGCCAGGAGCCTCCGTCTGAGCCGGAGGCCACAAAGGCCCCAAGCGGGTCTCGGGAGGTGAGACCCGGGGTTCTTCCGCTTTGGGAGCCAGGCTCTCCCCACCCTTCCGCGTTCCCAGCCCCCCCTCCCCCCTCCCCCGCAGCAGCCTTTTCCTCCAGGGACCCAGCAGCCCCGGGCCTGGAGCAAACCCAGAGAAGCCGGGCCAGGCCCTGCTCGTCCAGCAGACGGTGAGGTCACCCCTGTCTGCCCGGGGGCACTGCCAGGGCCGGGACAGGAAGCCCAGCCGGGCACCTCTGAAGAGCCGCCCGGGGCCCCAGACAGACAGACCCTCACTCACACACACCCCGCCCCCGCCCCCGCCCCTGTCCTGCAGAGACCCCTGGGCCCCCCCACTGGTCAGTCCTGCTCTCAGAGAGCGGGGAGGGAGCGGGGGAGGGACCCCTCAGGCCCTGCGGGGACTATCCCCGAGGCTGCCCCAGGGTTTGGGGCCCAGCAGTGGCAGAGTTGGGGGTCCCAGGCTTGTCCCCTCCCCCACCCGTCAGGGTGCCCTCTGGGGCAGCAGGAGGGGCCGCCCCTTTCTCCCCAAGCCCCCCCCCATAGAGGCCCCAGAACCACAGACCGGGACAGCTCGGGGGTCACCTGGTCTAAGCCAGGGACCAAAGGAAGTGAACGAAGGACGGAAGGAAGGAGTGAGCGCATGGGAGCGCGGCCCTTGGCCCGCGGGGAGGCCGCCTTCTGGGGGGCTTCGGAAGGTTGCTGGGCTCAGGATGGGGGGCTCCAGGCCCAGGGGGAAGAGCTTGATCCGCCCCATCCAGAAACAGTGGCAGAGCAGATTTCCTCCCGGTTCCTGGCTCAAGGCTGCAGAGGGCCCAGGAGCTTGGGGGCTTCCCGAGCTGGGGGAGGGAGGGGAGGCCCCGGGGCCCTGAAAACCCGGATGAGGGTCTCAGCACCGGCCAAGGAGGCCACTGCCCTCCGGGGCCCCTCTCCCGCGGGACGATGGGACGCTCCCGGCCCCCCCCCTCCCGCCACCCCGATATTAATCCAGCAAGACCACCTTGGGTCTGAGCAGCCCCAGGCCTGTCCCGTTGCCCCCAGACCCGAGGGCCGCCGCCTCTCGGGCAGAGGTCATTAGACATCCTCAGTCTAGCCTCAAAGTTACAGATGGGTAAACTGAGTCCGGGAGGGGACAGGTCTGGTCTCCTCAGCCCCTCCCAGGGCCTCCCCTCCCAGAGGCTCCTTTGTCTGGGTTATCTCCCAGATAAGACAGGAAGTCCTGCCGCCTGAGATCAAGTTCCAATTCTTTGTCCAGAGGTAGTTGCCTGAATAAATGAATGATTGACTCAGACCTGGAGGGCTTCCTGGCTGCAGCTCCCAAGCCCGGGAGCTCCCCCGGCCCCCCCCCCCCCAGTTCTGGGCGTCTGGGCTGGTGGGAGAGGCCCCTCCCAGGGCTGGGGGGCGGGGGGCGAGCTCACCGCAGAATTCCCACGCCCTGGCCAGGAGCCTGGAGCCCGGATGCAGCCGTGGTCCCAGAGGGGTTGTCCAGCCCGCCTCAGTTTCTCTACCTGTGAGACGGGGAGGTGATGGCACCCCTGCTGCCGCTGGGAGCTGGGAGGACCTACTGTGTGTCAAGCCTTGGGCTCCTTCCCCGGGCCCCCTGCAGGCCTTGTACTTCAGCTGGAGATGAGGGGGTCTCTCTATGGGTCAGGGCCGAGTCGATACAATGGCACCCACTGTGTGCCAGGCAGGGTGGAGAGCCCACGGCGCAGGGCACCGAGCCCCTGGCCGTGGGGCCGAGCTCCAGGGAGCTCCCTGGCTCCTCTCCAGAGCCCCTGCCCAAGCAGGAAACCCGGGGTGGGGCGCCTCCTCCCCGGCTGAAGTCAGTTCCTCCTCTCCCAAACAATGGGGCCCCCCCAGCACCCCCTGGCACCCAGGGTGTCGGGGGCCATCAGATCCCGTGCCAGGACAGAGCAGCTTGTGGGGGGGGCAGGAAAGGCAAGGACTGCACTGCAGCCCAGGCTGGCTTCCTCTGGGCCAGGGCGGCCATGATGGGCACAGGGGCAGGGTGGCCAGGATGGGCACAGGGGCAGGGGCCAAGGCAGCCAGGATGGGCACAGGGGCAGGGTGGCCAGGACAGGCACAGGGGCAGGGGACAGGGTGGCCAGGACGGGCACAGGGGCAGGACAACACGACAGGCACAGGGGCAGGGCAGCCATGATAGGCACAGGGGCAGAGGGCAGGGTGGCCAGGATGGGCACAGGGGCCAAGGCAGCCAGGACGGGCACAGGGGCAGGGGGCAGGGTGGCCAGGACGGGCACAGGGGCCAAGGCAGCCAGGACGGGCACAGGGGCAGGGCAACAGATCCAAGGGGAGTCCAGGATGATTTGTACCGTCCCTTAACAAACACCTGAGGGCAGAGCCAGAAGCTGGGGAGGTGAACTCGGAGGGTGAGAGAGCAGGACCCTGAAAAGGTAGAAAGGGGGACAGAGCTGGGAGGGCCCTAGAACAAGGAACATCAGAACCAGGGCCCTTAGAACGGGAGGTATCAGAGGCGGGATGATCTTAGAAGTTCCCTGAGCCAACCTCTTCTTATGGAAGAAACTTCTCCAGCAGGAAACTGAGACCCCCAGACAAGAGGCTTGACCATGGTCACAAGTAATTCTTTTTTGGGGGGGGCTGGGTGCCATTTTCCAGGTGGGAATTTGGGAGTGTCCCGGGAGCTCTCCTTGTCCAGCCTTCGTCCTGACGGTAAAAGGGAGCCACAGGAAGTTATTGAGTGGGGGTGCCGTGCCCCAGGGAGCATGGCTGGGGCGGGGGGCCCCTCTGCAGCCATTGCCACAGCCCGTGGGAGGAGTCAGGGGAGGCCGGGGGTGTTGGGCTTGTGGGAGAGCCGCTTACAAGGCAGCAGGGGCAAGATTTGGCCAAGGGCTGGACTGTTGGGAAGGCCAGAGCCCGGACCCCCGCCTCCGCCCTCGCCACCCTCTCCCCGGCCCCTGCTCTGGCTCTCATTGGCTTTCCTTGGGAGGGGAAGTGGGTAGAGGGGGCTGCGGGGGCAGGAGCAGGAGCGCGTGGCCTGAGCGGGGTCTTGGCCAGCAGCCCAAGGGTCCTCTGGAGGCTAGCCCACTTTGGGAGGCAGCGGAGAGGCCTGGGGCATGAGCCGCAAAAGCCGAGTTCTCAGGGACTTTGTCTCTATGGGATTCTGGGCAAGCCACCTGATCTCCGCTTGCCTCCACTTCCTCCACTGTGAAATGGGGAGAGCTAAAATACCAGGTATTGAGGGTGTGGCCACTGCCTGACCCAAAGCGGGCACCCCGAGCCGGGCTGATTCTCTGGGCTCTGGGGGAAGCAAATCGGAGCTCAGGGGCTCATGGTCTCAGAAAATCCTGTCTCCCTCCCCTCCTTCACCATCTCTTAAGTATCCCCATGGTGTCCAGCCCTCATCCCTGTGGGTCCCAGTACCCAGGGTGGCCCGGTCCTCATCCCTGTGGGTCCTTTGGTGCCCGAGGTCCCACAGGTCCCACAGGACCTCGATCTCAGTAAGGCCGCCAGGGGCTCCCCTCCCCTCTCTGGCGATGGCGACTTCTCCTTCCCCGTCTCCCCCTCCATGAACGTCCTCCCAATTCAGGCCCCGAGGCCTGCCCAGGACAGGGCAGGGCAGGGGCCTCCCAAGCACGCCTGTCCAGGGGCTGGCACCACAGCATGCTGGGAGATCACCAGAGCCAGCTGCCCGGAGAATCAGCCCATCACTGGCCCATGGGGCTCACAGAGGTCTCAGCTTCCACCAAATGCATGAGTCTCCAAGGGCCGGCTGGCGTGGCCCAGCCGTGGGCTGTCCCTCGTGGCGCTGACCAGCCCATCATCCCTCCCCCTCTTGGGGGCTCTAGTTCCAAAGAGCGGGCACCCAAGCAGGCGGCCTCACGAAGCCCCAGATGGCTCAGGTGGGAGCGGGGTGGGCCGGGGCAGAGGCAGGCTCCCCAGAAGGCCTGTGGGAAAGAGGAGCAAGGAAAGTCTGGCCCTTAACTTGGGGCGGATGGGACGAGGAAAGCCGGGAGAAGGGGGGGAGCAACACCAGTTGTCCCCTTGTTTGCTCTGCCAAGGATGATGTCTGCAGGGGTGGGACAGGCCAGGAGGGAAATGAGTGACTGGGAACCAATCCTCAAGGCAAGTCGGGAGAGAGTCAGAGGGGGCAGAGCCGCCCTGGGCGGGCAGTGCCCCCGGCCCACATGGGCAGCAGCCTTGGGTCCCCAGAGACCCGGTGGCCACTGGCCGTGGCTTCTCTGAAAGGCCGTGGGAAACCAGAGCTACTGCCATGAGAGCAAAGAGGGGCAGACGTTGTTGTCCGGAGCTCAGAGGGAAGAGAAACTCCCGGGTCGGCTAAAGGCCGGGGCACGCGACCTCAGACTCCGGCAAGATGCCCGAAGGAGGACCAACGATCGGATAAGCGATCGCTAAAAGCCACCGTGGTTCCTTTCCGTGGGCTGGCGAGGCTGGCAGACCACCCGACGCCAGGAGGGATGCGAGGGGAGGTCCTTGAAGGCCGCCCGCCCGCCCATCCGGAAGGTCCCGAGGGAGCGGATGACGGCAGTGTTTGCTCGCCGAGCCAGGCCGGGCCCATCCCTGCCCGCAGGGAGCCTGCCCTCTGACGGGGGACGGCCCCACGCGGAGGAGAGCCGGGGAGGGGTGAGGGGGCCGCGGGCCCTGGCAAGGAAGACCCGGTGGGGGCCAAGCTCTCGGGGCAGAGTCCGAGAGAAGCGTCCCAGTAATCTGGGCCGAGACACTGTTTAACCCTTTTTATCAGGGCCTTTGATAAGGAGTGGGAGCCTTCTGAGGGCAGGGCCCCGGCCCCCCGCCCCCGGCAAGCCCCTTCCTCACTGGCCAGGGAGGGAGCTCTGGGCTCTCTCTGGCCACTCGGGGCCCAGCCTGTCTCAGGTGGGGAGTGGGGGGGCTGATGTTCTGGAAACTCTGAGCACTCCCGGCTCTGGGGACTCAGGCTCACACAATGGGGACTTTGGCTGGGAGCCTATTTGCTAATTAGGGGCGGCCACGGAGGTCTATTTTTAAGGGCACTTCCTCTTCATCCCAGATGACCTCTTCCTTCCCTCCTTCCCCTGGGGAGGCTTCAGGGCCAGGGATTACCCCGGCCCAGCTTCCCCGGCCCAGCTTCCCCAGCCCCGGCCCAGCTTCCCCGGCCCAGCTTCCCCGGCCCAGCTTCCCTGGCCTGGCTTTCCCAGCCCAGCTTCCCCAGCCCCGGCCCAGTTTTCCCAGCCCGGCTTCCCTGGCCCGGCTTTCCCAGTGCAGCCCCATGAAGCAGAGGCCCAACCCGGGCCAGGAGCCCACAGGTCACATTCCAGGATGTAGCCAGTTCTAGATGGGGTCTCGTGGCCTCTCGAGGGATTTCATGATTCCCCAGCCCCGCCCTCTGTGACCCTCACAATCCGTCCTGGTCCCCCCACCCCCCTCCTTCCTTTCCAATAATCCTCCAGGGCTACAACGGGGCTGGGGCGAAACCCTTCCCTCCTCCTGCCTCTCCCTGCCCCGCAGCCTCCGTGGCGCCCTGACCTCGGCTTCATTGGCCCCAAGCCCTCCCTTCTCCTCGAGCCCCCCAGAATCTAGGGAGGCCGGTGGGTGGGCAAGCCCGTTGCCGCCCCTTCCCCGCCACCTCTCCCTGGCGCCCGCAGCCCGGCCTGGCACAGCGCCCACTGGCTGTCGCTCTCGGCCCCTCCCCCGGGCCTCCCGGCTGCTCAGCGGCACCTCACAGGTCAGTGAAGCTGGCTTTGAGTCACCCTTTGGGTGACCGTGGGTCAGCCATTCTTCCCCAAAACTCAGTTTCCTCACCTGTAAAATGGGGTCAGTGTCCTTGTGTCTTCAGGATTATGGAGAGAGCGCTTTCCAAACACCTCAGAAGGGAGCATGACTCTCATCCTGTCCCTGACCTGGGGTGAGCCCGGGGTCCCTGCTGCCCACCTGTGGTCTGGGAGCGGCGTGCCCATTGCCCCTCCCCCCATGGCCCTTCCCCTGAGACTGCAGAGGCCTCGGCCTCCAGGAAGCCCCCCCCCCCCCGGCCTCCCTGACCTTCGTTGGTCCTTTGGGCCACTCTGACCAGGGAGGCTGGTCCTCTCAGGCCCGAGGCCCCCCCGCTGTCCTTCGAGGCCCAGGAGCAGCCCCCATTTAGACAAAGGGACCCCTGTCTTCTGGGCCTCTAGTCATCTCCACCTCCCTGCGCTGGCCCGGGTTGTGCCTCCTACCTGGCATGTCCTACGTCCTCCCCTCCTGCTTGAACCCCGGGGTTTTGGCTGCTCCTCCCTCTGCAGCCTCCCTCTGTGTCCCCCAGCCAGTTCCTCCCGGGGCTTCTATTTTGGAGAGGGGTCCAGGCCAGTGCCCCCGAGGTGTGGTGTCCCCAGATCTCACCCCATTCTCTCTGCCCTCCACCTTTTCACAAAAGAAGCCGCTGGAGGGCAGGCGTCAGCTCTGCCTCCGTCCCCAGAGCCTAGAATAGTAGGGGCTTCCTGAATGCTTGTTCCTCCCCTCCCCCTCCCATTCAAAGCCTCCTCTTCCTCTGAGGCCCAACTCTGGGGACCCTCTTTATCAGCCTGGGTGAGCGGGCCAGCCCGTCAGCTGCACCCCCGTGTTCCTGGGTCTGTCCTTTGCCGCCCCCCATTATGCGTCAGTATGCTGGGTGGGTCCTGGCCCTCCTGCAGGGACAGAGTCCTCAGGCCGGGGCGTCTGCCTCCCTGGGACACAGAACCGGGATCTCACAGGATCCAGGCGGCAGAGACTGGAACTCAGGCCCTCTGGCTGCCAAGCGACGTGCCTTTGACCGGACGTGATGAAAGCTCTGACCCTTTTGCCACAAATTGTGGCGGGCGCCCGGGATGCCCTGGAGAGGAGCTCGGCGGTGGCCCCCTTGGGGTCTGTTGCTGATCTGGGAGATTAGCCCCCACTTGTGGGGCCCGAGATTCGGGATCCCCAGCGCCCATGGCCACTCCGCGGGGGCCCCCTCACTGCTCAGGAGGAATCCCGAAGCTGGTGAGTCTCTCCCCAGATGGGGCCGCTCTCAACTCCCCAGCACCCGGAGGCAGCGGCAAAGTGCCCGCAGTGGGCACTGCCCATTACACAGACTCCATCTCCGTCTTGCGCCCTTCTTTCTGTCAGGAGGGAGGCAACCCTGCTTTGTCCCAAGGCTTCTGGGGGAGGAGGTGGCGCCGGTGACGAGGGAGCCCCCGACTCCCCAAGCATGGAAAGGAGAGAGTGCTGGCAGCGGGCGCCCGTGCCCACAAACACACGTGTAACATGTGTGCACAGTGTGTGTGTGTGAGTGAGTGTGTGTATGAGCGTGTGAGCATGTGTATGAGTGTGAGTGTGTGTATGTGAGTGTGTGAGTTTGTGTGTGAGTGTGTGTATGAGCGTGTATATGAGTGTGTGTATGAGTGTGTGTGTGAGTGGGAATGTGTGTGTGAGCATGTGAGCCTGTGTGTGCCCGGGCTGGTGGCACGGACCGCCCTGGCCCCCTGGAGATGTGGCGGCCCCGGAGGAAGCTGGGTATGCTGGAGAGCGGGCCCGACATCCTGGACAGGTGAGGGGAGAGGGAGCTTGGGCAAGCCTGAGGAGGAGCAGAAGGCCCCGGGCTAAGGCTACAGGAGTTGCTGGAGCTCTCCCGGGTCCCAGGCCTGAGTGGCCACAGGGAGGCTCCAGGCAGGAGGAGGTTAAAGGTGAAGGCCGCCTGGCCTCCCAAACCAAAAGGAGAGACCCAGAGCTGGGAGGCAGAGCCGGGCCTCCCCCAGGCCCGTCCCCTGGCCTCCTCCTGCCTCAGCAGAGAGAGCTGGGGCCCGCAGTGGCCAGGCCGGGCCCAGGGACAGGGGATCGGGGCTACCAACGTGGGGCAGGCGGAGTTCTGGGACCTGCAGGCTCTGGGGCTCCCTCTGGCTGTCTCCGCTTCTGCCCCCATTTTCCTCTCTCCCGGCTCTCGGTCTCCCCTCCCGAAGAATGGAGGGAGAGGCCGACTCCAGCTCCATCCCAGCTCCAGTTCCATCCCGGCTCGGCCATTCCAAGCGCAGGGCGCAGGCGGGGGGCAGAGGGGAGGGGCTGGTTCCGGGCCGCGCGTCCGGCCTGTGGGGGGGCCAGGGGCAGCCTTTGTTTCCAAGAGGACGGGCTCCCGCGGCTCTCGGCCCTCGCCCTGCGCCAAAACAAGGCCCTCATGAGCTTTCGCGTCCAGGAACCAGAAACATGTGGATTAAATTTCCCTCTGACACAAACATGAGTTTGGTGGAAACCGGAGTCGGGGGGAGAGTGGAGGCCGAAGCCAGAGACGAGTCCGGCCCGCGGGAGGCAAGGCCCGGCGGCCCCCGAACCCCGGCCCCGCTCTGGGCGGGGGCACGAGGACCCCGAGGCTCCCCAGCAGGGAGCGGAGCCGGGGGCTTCACTCCGGGCTCATAGGCCCCCCACCCCCACCCCAGCACAGGGCCCAGAGCTGCCATCTCGGCCCCACGGATAACCCCGAGACCTGTGGAAGTCAGACAGACAAGGAGGGAGCCCGGCCCAAGCAGGCCCTGCCGAGCTTTCAGTAGGAGCAGTGCTCTGGGAGAATGGCGGGGTGGGGGGCCCTAGACCGTGGGGCATCAGGTCTGGGGGGCCGAGAACGCGGGGCGTCAGGGCCTTCTTGACTCCTCCATGGCTCCTAGGGCAGCCGCCTCTCCTGGACACTTGGTTCTTCGGCTCTCCTCCCTCTCCGACCTCAGCCTCCTTTGCAGGATGGAGGTCGCAGCCTCTGGCCCTGGGCATCCCTCAGGCTCCATCCTGGGCCCTTCCCTGCGTCACCTGCTGGGGGTCCCATCCCCTCTGCGGATGATCCCCAGCCCTTACCTCTCTCTGGCCCCCCGGCCTCCCTAACCAAGGCGCTCATTGGACATCCAGAACTGGAGGTTCCTTCAACGCCTTTGTCTCCATATCCCCCAAACCGAACTCCTCCTCTTCCCCCAGAATCCTCTTCCATTGCCGAGCTCCCTCCTTACTTTTGGAGTCTCCTCTGCCAAGTCCCCCAGAGGTTCCTGGGTGTCCCCCTCAAAGCCTCCCTCTCTCTTTCTCCTTCCACCTTCTCTGGCTTTTGTCTCCGTTCCCTTCCCTCCTTCGACCCTGCACCCACCCCGGGGCAGACCCTGTGCCCTCACCCCCGGATCTCTGCCCTGGGGAGGGGTCTCCCAGCCCTGCTCCAACTTCCATTCACCCACCAAAGGAATCTTCCAAAAGTGCCCATCAGACTGTGCCCCCCTCACTCACTAAACTTGGGTGGCCCCTTATGACCCTAAAATCTCTTTCCTTCCCTAAGCCTCACTTTACCCATCTGTAAAATGGGGAGATTGAAGTTTTTTTCCTAGCTCCAATCTCCGACGGACCCTGTGCTCTCCTGACCCGGCCTCCGCCCGGGCCAAACAGACATCCCCTCCCCTTGCAGGGCCGTCCCCGGCCCCTTCTTCATTCCTGACACCGCTCTGCCTGAAGGCAGGGGCCGGCCCTGCAAGGGGAGGGGGTGTGGTTGCGCCCAGCTCAGTCGCAGCTGCCTCCTGTCCCCGGCACTGCCCCCGCTGCCCCTTAGTCTCAGCCTTGGCAGAACAAAGTGGTCCCTGATTCTGGGAATCCTCTTGTCCCCATGGCAATGCCGGCCCGGGAACAGCCCGGCCTGAAGGCGGCACGTCGGGGCTCCTGGCGCCCAGGCCTTTGGAATGAGCTTCCTGGAATTGCACAGGGTATTAGAGCCCGCTCCCTGCCTGGCCGGCCGGGTTTCCATGGGATCGGAGATTTGTGTGCTCCTCCAGGATTACCTGGTGGCCCACGGGAGAGGGGGCTGGGCCAAACATTGGCCGGGGAAGAAGGAACGGGGGAATCTGGTGCATCTGAACCAGACTGAGGCTTCTCTCTGGGCACCTCTGCCCCTGTCTCTGCCCCTGCCTCTGCCCCTTCCCTTAGCTCTGCCCCTGCCTCCCCTGTCCCCTTCTCCCATATTAATCTTAAGGCCTCCACCTCCCCCAGCCTCTCTCCCTAACTAGGGCCTGAGGGAGTAGATGTGGCCCCAGCTTTGCCCCTTCCTGGCCCTGTGACCCTCCCCGAGGGTCTTCCACCCTTCCCGGGCCTCCCCGGGGGTCTCCAGGCCTGGGATCTGCTCTTCAGTCCGGTTCTATACAAGACAGTCATGATGAGATTTTTACACTTTGGGTAAATTTACACTTGGGCTCACTTTGGGCCAGGAGGGGCAAATGCAATTCCTCAAGATAGAAGTGGAAACTGAGGCAGAGATGGAGAGGCCCAGGGTGTCATCAGACCTCAGACTCCAGGAGCTGAAGGAGATCTAGCCCCACTCTGAAATCCACAGGCCCTGCCCCTCTCCCCCTCCCCCCCCATGGATGGCCAGCTTCTTCTTGGAGACCTTAAGTGACCTCCTCCAGCCTCTTTCCTTTCCCTTCCGCCCACCTGGAGTGGAGCACCCAGTGCTTCCGCTTCCCTCCCTGTCCCAGGCCTTTGACCACGGGTCCTTCCCCTTGTGTGTGTGCTGGAGCTCCCAGTCTGGGGTCCCCCAGGACCTTTCTCAGTAAGGGCACAGTAACAGCAATATTGTTGGAAGAATGACATCGATACCATGGTCACTTTCACCCTTTTTCTTCTGCTTTGGTCCTCACATTTTTCCCAGTTCTGCTTTTTTCCTTGTTCCCCCCTTCTGCTTTTTCCCTTTTATTTGCCCCCCTATTTTTTCCTCTCGTTTCCCCCATTCTGCTTTTTTCCTCTCGTTTCCCCCATTCTGCTTTTTTCTCTCGTTTTTCCCCCATTCTGCTTTTTTCCCGTTCTGCTTTTTTTTTTCTTGTTTCCCCCCCCGTTCTGCTTTTTTCCTCTCATTTTTTCCCCTGTTCTCCTTTTTTCTCTCCCAACATGACTCACAAAGAAATGTGTGTTTTAAAAAATCCGTGTAGAACCAGGAAAAGAAAACAATTTTTAAAAAGAATTGAGTGAATATTTGTATAAAGTAAAAAATACAACCATGGAATTCTGACACAGAGAACTTCTGAAATCCATAGCACTGACCCTAGTGGCGCCCCAAGGACCCACGCAGATGGGCTGCGGACAAAGGGCCGGGTCCGACTGGGTCTGCTCTGCAGGCCAAAGGCCCGAGTTGTGCAACCGAGAAGACGGAGAGTGAGCTCATTCCCTCCCCATGACCAGCCACATGTTGGCAGAAAGCTCCTGGAGGAGGTAGCCAGGGTGTAGGGGAGCCAGAGAGGGCTCAGGGGAAGGAGGTTCTCGGGTGAGGAGTCAGGAGGGTCACGATCCGGGGGGCACCAGCCTCCCAAGGCGTCCCGGAGGTGCTGGGGCTGGGAGGCTCCCCCAGGGCACACGAGGAGATGGACAGAGGGCTGCGAGGGCCCGAGGGCCTTCCAGTGGAGGCCCCGGGCCTCCCCAGCCTCTTCTCTAGAGCAGAAGTCTGTGTCTCCAGCGGGGGAAGCTCCCCACAGTCGCCCAAGCTCTCCTCCTCATCTGACCCTTTCTCCTCAGCCTCCGAGTGGATCTCCGTTGGCGACGCCTCAGTCCAGGGGAGTCCCTGAGGTTCTTTCCTGGCTCCTCACCCCGGGGGTGCTCTCACTCCAGGGGCTCGTCAGCACCCCCGGGGGCAGGACCGTTGCCTGACCCCACCCTTCCCGTTGCCTCTCGGCCATCCTGACCTCAGCCTGCCCCAGAGCGGGCAGACTCTGCAGCCCCACGGCCCTGGCTCTTCCCACCCTCCAAGGCCATCGGGGCCCCTCAGGCTTAAGTCTGAGCTGTCATCCTTGACTCTACCCTTCCTCGCCCCCCACCCCAAATCCAATTTGTGTCCATCAAAGGGACCTTTCTGCCCCTGCCGCAGCGCGCCCTGCGAGATCCAAGGCAGGGGCTGCTGGGGGTTCCTCCCTGTCTGGTCTTCTCCACTTAACCGGCCTCCATGCTTCCAGGCCTCCCCGTTCCCTGGCCTTCATACTCCCTGGCCTCTATGTTCCCCAGCCTCCATGATCTCTGGCCTCCGTGCTTCCAGGAGGCCTGGAGGCTGCTGCTTGCATGGTCCCTCCATGCCCTGCACTGGGAGACCCTCCCTTCCGGCCTCTGCGCTGTCCTGGCAGCCGCTCCCACCCTCCCGATGCCATGGAAGCCACTGGCTCAGGTGCTTGCCCAGGAGAGGGGACTCTCTGGGGGTCCTCTACCTTCTTGTTGTCCAGGACCTGGCCCAGTGCTGGCCGACAAACTGACCAGATGGTCTTGGCTCATTTTACTAAAGGGGAAACTGAGTCTAGAGAGTCTTGTTTCACCGTAGTCCTCAGGGAGGCTGGCGTGTGGGCTGCTTGGCTCCCGTCCTCAGGTTAAGGGCTCGATCGGCCCATGAGCTGCCGGGGGCCTGTCCTGGAGGCCCCCGGGGCCTTGGAGGCGCTTCCATCATGGATCCTGGGGCTCCCAGGGAGAGCCCTAAAGAACAGATGGGGGGGGACAGAGCAGGACCAGATAATTAGCTGGCTGTTTGCCCCGAGGGAACCCGCCCCTGCACCCCAGACTCCCTAGAGCCTGGGAAGCAGTGCAAGGCCTTCTGGGAAAGCAGGATGGGGCTTCAGTGCTCCCCCTCCTCCTCCCTGGCACCTTCCCTCAGGTGCCGACCTGACTTCTGAGCAGGCCGCGACTTGTCTGCGCACGGCCCGCACAGGGGGAGCACGGCCGGCCGAGCCCCAGGAAGGCGTCCCTGCGCACGGGCTGCCGGCACCCCACTGCCCCCCAGGACTGTTGTCGATGGGCAACGTGCCTCGGCGGCTGACAGTGCTGCCAGGTGGTCAGGCACGGCGGGAGCCCGGACCCTGTGGGCAGGTTCCTCCACTGACCTTCAGACAATGGGAAGGTGCCCACATGGACACGGGGACATGATTGGGTGGGGCTGGAGCGGTTCAGATGAGCTGCCCTAGATTCTGAGATGTGACCGCAGACCCACGGGAGGGAGTTTCAGCTTCCCACAGGGGGGCTGCCCAGTGCTGAGCCAACCCTCCCTAACAGGGAGCGAGTTCCCCGTCCCTGGAGGGATGTCCTCCTTTCCGGGGGTGCTGCTTCCTGTAAGGGGCGCTTCTCCAGCTTTTTGTGGACCCTCTTTCTCAAGCCCATGAGGAGCTTCACCGCTTGTAAGCTTGTGGAAGCACTTTCTGTCTGTTGACCGGCACAGTCTTTAGCCCCCTTTACAGATGAGAACACTGAGGTTAGGCGGCTCACACAAGCACCCCGCTGATGTCTGAGGCAGGACTTCAGCCTGACTCTAAGGCCTCCCGTGTGGACCTGTGGCCCAGGCAGGAGGCCCCCCCTGGCCACGCCTGCCCCCCTCGGCCCTCCCAGCCCCCCAGACCCCCCAGCTCCCTCATCTCCCCAGCCCCTCTGCCCCCCAAGTCCCCCCTCGGGGCCCCCTGGCCCTGCCTACCCCCATTGGCCCCCCCAGCTCCCCTGGCCCCTCTGCCCCTCTCAGGCCCCCCCCCGGCCCCCCCCCTAGCCCCGCCTGCCCAGCATGGGGGAGAGCGCAGATATTCTTATCAGCGGGGCCGCGAGCTTGGGCCCGGGCCACGAAATAGCTCGAATTCCTGCTCTGGGCCACATCTGGTACTGATGGAGGTGAGGGCCCCGATCGCCAGAATCTCACCGACCTCGGCCCGGCCTCTGGGGCTCGGCTGCCGGGGGAGGGGAGGGGCTCCTCTCGGTGGGGTTTCCATGGAGTGCAGGGAGTGCCCCCCGTCCCGCTCGTGCCGCCCCCCTGGCCCCCGTGGTTCCCAGCCTCAGTCTCCTCCTGGCGGCCCCTGAAGCCGCGCCGGCCCCCGCCCCCCCCCCCGGTCCGGCCAGAGGCCTAGCGCCAGCCCTCCAGCGAGGGGCTTCCTCTCCCCCTGCCCGAGTCACTGCAGAACCCTCCTCCCCGGGACACACCAGGTCCCATACCTCGGTCTGAGCCGGGCCCGGCCCCAGGAACTGTGGGAAGGAGGCGGGGAGGGCTGAGCCTGAGCCCCCTTCCCTCTGGCCCTTCCTTCTCCAGGCCACCTCCCCGGAAGGTAACAGGGTGGACGGAGGCAAAGCCAGACAAGGGACTTCCCGGGTGGCCCCGGGACCTGCGAGAGCCCGCCGGGGGCCAGGCCTGCGGGAAGGACAGAGGAGGGGAGCAGGGGCGCTTGTCCCCCAGTTACAACATCCGGAGCGAGAAGGGGGGGTGGGGGAAGGAAAGGGAGGGAGGGGGCTCAGATTCCCAAGAGGGAAGGGAAGCCCCTAGGGAGAGAAGAGAATCCACTCATTTTCAGGTGGGGAAATTGAGGCCCCTGGGAACAACCGGGAAACGGCAAAGCCAGGATTGGAACCCAGGGCCTCCCAATCCAAACTCAGGCAGGCAGGAAACTGGCCAGGGACGGGCCCAGGGGGCCACAAGCCAAGGGCTGACTCTCCCTTTGCCCCCAAACACGCCGGAGGTGTTAGGCAAGCCTTCCGTGCCTTCCCGGCCGCCCAGAGGGGCATCTGGGCATCGGGACGGGCCCCCGGCCTGAGCATGGGGTCCCTCATGCCCCCTCCCAGGGCCTGAAACCCCCCATGGGCCCCGGGGCCCCCAGCCGGCTTCTCGGGGCCTCGAGGAGAAGCTGGGGCCAGTGGGAGGGAGGAGGGAGGAAGGAGGGAGGGAGGAGGGAGCCGGTGCTTCGCTTTGCCAGTGTAAACAGATTGTTTCTGTCTGTGAGGGTGGGATGGGGTGGGGGTGGGGCTCCCTTGTCTTCGGCTTTGTTCTGCTCAGAAAAAAGGCCCAAATGTGGGTCACAAGCGCACAAACAGGCCCTCACTGGCTGCCGGGATGGAGCTGGGCCACCGGGGCCCAGCCCTAATGAGGGAGGCCGTGCTCCCCAAAGGCCTCCTTGCCCCGGGGGCCCTGCCAGGGCCGGGCTGGGACCCTCAGCGGGAGGGGGCTCCGAAGACCCTCCCTGGGGACTTTGGGAGGCAAGGGTGGGAGGCAGACGGGCAGGGGCCGGGACTGCGGGGCAGGGCGAGAGTGGGGGCAGCCCAAGCTTGGGCTGCTGGGGGGGGCTGACCTGGAAAACAGTGGGGGGCAGGGGCTGCAGTGATCCAGGTGTGGGTGACAGGATCTGCAGCAGGGGCTGAACTAGGGAGAAAGCACAGAGCGGGCCCGGCCTGGGTTTGGGGGGAACACGAGAGAGTGGGGGGGTCGAGGCTGACCCTCGGCTGGGGACGGGGAGGGTGGCGAGCCTTCTGAGGGTAGAGGGGCCTGGGAAGGAGAGAAGCCCCAGGGGAGAGGGAAGGGAGGGAGACAGGAGGCGACGGCCCCATTTTGGACATGTCAGGGGTCTAAGGGACACGCAGTCGGGCACGGCCCCCCGCGAGGGCGATCAGAGATGCTCCCCACTGCCCCTGGCTCTGCCCCGCGGAGGCTTCCCCAGGGCCCGGGAGCCCCTCTCCTTCAGGCCCAGCTTGGACTCGAGGCCTCCGTGGTTCCTCCTCATCCATAGACTTGGACTCTCGGCATTTAAGGCCGCCTCGGTAGCCTCGTACGCCCCCAGGCTCTTTCCTTGCTGCCCCCAGGCCCGGCCTCCTCTCCAGGCCAGCCGTGTCCTGACCGCAAGGGGTGATTGCCTTCCAGCTGGGATCCTAGTGAGGGAGGGGCGGGTGGTCCCCAGGGTCTGAGGGGGGGAAGCGGCTCTGAGAAGTTTGGGGAGACGTTGGCCGGGGACACGGCGGCCCCGAAGCCACTTCAGTCTTGGACTGCAGCGAGAGAGCGCCTCAGCCCGGGTCAGATCTCGGCAGGAGGAAGAGGTCCAGTTCTGGGCCCAAGTGCGGAAGGACACTGGGGGGGATCTGGAGGAGGGGCAGGAAGGGGCTCAGCCCTGTAGTCGGTCGGTCAGTCAGTCAGTCGGTCAGTCAGTCGGTCAGTGTCGGTCTGGCAGTTGGTCAGGGGGTCAACAAGTCAGTGGGGGAGGGCGGTGGTTGGTCCCATGTTTATCCCAGAGGTGGTCCCAGAACAACCGGAAGTGAAGGAGGTGAATGGAGGGGGTCCGGGACTGGGGCTCAGCAGGATGCCAAGGAATAGATCCGGGAGATGGCGGCTCTCCAGAGGTGAGCGAGGGAAGGGAGGGGACAATAGCGGTTCAGGGGAGATGGGGCCCTGGTGACCAAGAGGAACAGAGTTAACAGTGAACCCAGGAAAAGATGGAGAACGAAGACCGGGAAAGGCCACGGAGCAGGGAGGCGGCCGCTGTGGTTGCGACCGTCTCTGCAGCTGAGACGGAGCCGTGGGGGCACCTCCCCGGGGAGCGGCTGGGCCGGGGTGAAGTTTGGGGCTGGACACCCCGGCTTTGGGGCGCTGCAAGAACCCTCAGGCTGCACTCTGCATGAACTCGGGCTGCCCCCTCACCCCCCCCCGCCCCCTTGCCCCCCCCCCGCTGCCCCCTCGCCCCCCCTGCCCCCTCGCCCCCCCCGCTGCCCCCCTCGCCCCCTCGGCCCAGGCCGGAGCGGCCACTTTCTGGGCTCTGCCCTCAGGTCCCTGCTGTGATTTGGGCCTTGGGGAGGCTGAGCTGGGGGGAGGGCAGAGGGAGAAGCCGGGATCTTTGGCCCTTGCCCCCCTAGACAGCCTGCAAATGCCTTGGGAGGACTGCTCCTAACGCGGAGCTGCTCCCGCCATGTCCCTCAAGAGCCTCCCGTGGCTCCCCGCTCAAATTCCCAGCCCTCCGTCAGGCCTTGAGCGTCCCCCGCCTTGTGGGCCCCCCCAAGAGCTGGGCACTCCCGGGCCCCGGCTCCCCCCCACCATCGGTCTCGCCTCCAGCGCTGTCAATGGTTTGCGACTAACTGCCGGGGGCTCAGTCCTCCCCCCGGAGGCCCCGGGCCCTCTCCTTCCTGCGAGCCGGGGCCGCCATTTTCTTTCTTCCAGACCGGCCTTGGCCTAAAATGGCGTCCCTCGCCTCCCGCCCGCCCGGGTGGGTGCCGGGCCCTCTTCTCTTGGGCTTCTGGGGGGCCCAGAGCCGGGCCCGAGGCCGTGTGTTCTCAGGGAGCGAGTGGCCCTGGGCCCTTCTGCCGTCTTCCAGGTGGGTTTGCAGCTGGGGGAGTGTTAATCTGCAGGATGGAACGGGCTTTTGGGGAGCTCTGGCAGAAAGAGCCGCCGGCCTAGAAGGCGACTGGTAAAGGCCAGCGGAGCTGCCCCCACTCGGGATTGCCAAGCACCTGCCGGCCCCTCACTCAGGGTCCCCCCGGCTTCCAGCCCAGCAAAGGCTCAGAACACTGCAGGGATGTATCTGGGCAGGAGCATGGTGGGACGCCCCCTTCCCACTGAGGGGGTCTCACCCCGCTCCCCGTGGCCCCTTCCCGCCGAGGGGGTCTCACCCCGCTCCCCGTGGCCCCTTCCCACTGAGGGGGTCTCACCCCGCTCCCCGTGGCCCCTTCCCACTGAGGGGGTCTCACCCCGCTCCCCGTGGCCCCTTCCCACTGAGGGGGTCTCACCCCGCTCCCCGTGGCCCCTTCCCGCCGAGGGGGTCTCACCCCCCCACACCTCCCCTTGCCATTCCCCGCCTCCCCACAAGGATCCCAGGAGGAAAAAGGGGAGCCAGGGCCGAGGGTAAGAGTAACTGGTAGCTTTATTGATAATGCAAAGTATAACACTTGCAAAACTTGAGAAGAGAAGTTTTGCATATTAATCAAGCCGAGCAAACATAAATGAACCCACCAGCCCCGATACATATCTCCCTCCCACCCCCTGTTGTACAAAACAGAAGCCAGTAGCAAGCTTTGAACCCCCAAGTTCAGTGGTCTTCGAGCGACGGTGGCAGAACCAGGAGAGGAAGGGTCCTCCCTGAGGGTCTTCCAGCAGCCTCGGACCCAAGACCAGGGAGGAGACGGGGGATCAGCCAGGAAGGTTCTGCCGCGGGGACCCGGGAGCGTGTGACTGGGGCGCTGCGACGGCCCGGAAGCGTCTCGAGGCGTCCTCGCTGCTGGCGAACGGTGGTGAGCGTGCGGCGAGGGCTGCCCGGGCTCTCAGCGGAGGATGCTGGGAATCGGTGGAGCTGCCGCCCTGGCCCCGGAGGCCGCCCAAGGGCAGAGGGGGAACCAGTGGGCGCTGGGGCTCTCCGGGTCGCTGCTCCCTCACCCGAGTTTGGGTGGTTGGTTTTTTAATGGATTTTCTTGGGTTTCAGAAGCCAATTGATAACCCAAAGGTGCCCAATTGAAGTTCAAATGTTCCAGATTTGGAGGGACCCGGAAGCCACCCCAGCAGAGATGGTCAGATTGTTACTTTAGTCGGGTTTTAGAAGCAGCCAATTGGTGCCCAATTAATGCCCAGGTTTTGCTGAGACAATTTTGACTTGGATCATTCCACCGTTCCTGTGGTCCGGGCTGTGTCTGCCGTGTGTCCGGGGCAGCCCCTCCCGAAGGCGCTCCCTCCAAGGGACCCCCAGGCTGGCGCAGGAGGGAGGCCCCACAGGGCGGCTGACCCGGAGACCAACGCGGACCAGAAAAAGCTTCGGGTCAGTGGCCCGTCCTCCGCCTCGGGGCCGGCGGCTCGACCACTAGAGCCCCCGAGAGGGGTCCGAGGCAACCCACCGACGGAACAGGTCAGTGTGGCGAGTGGCTTTCTGGGACGGGATCTCTCCCACCCACGGGCGCTTCTGCCGCAGCCTCCCCAGGGTGGGCACGGGCCTTCCGGGCACCGGAAACCTTCCTGTCCCTTCTGGCCACAGGCCGCGGGGGAGCCCCCTCACAGTCCCCAGGAGCTCAGCTCTGCTCCCTGGCTCCTGGCTGGGGGGGCCCTCCCAGGACGGGCCCCCCACTCTCCCTGTCCGCACCCCGCACAACAGCAGGACGGTGACAGTGTTCCACAAACAGTCACACACAGGTCACATGGTTCCCAGCGGGCTCTCCGGCCCAGAGCGCTGGAGAAAGCGACAAAGGAAAAGAAAAGAAACAGAAGGAAGGATTTCCAGCAGATCTCTGGGGGCCTCTGCTCCACAAAGCACGATGGAGGAGGCCTGGGATGGCCCTGCGGGAGACGTCCCCTTCCTGGGACTTTGGGGGGCGCGCCCCCCTCCAGCACTGGCTCTCAGCTTAATTAGGGATAACAAGAAAAAAAAATGATTATATGCAAATATATGAGGAGGCAGCAAGAGGGATACTCTGGGAGGGGCCAGGCCACCCTCGAGATGACAATTGAGTATCTGGAGGTTAGTTTAAGCCTCCCCTTTTTTTGGGATTTTTATTGTTTTAAATTTTTTTTTAACTTTTATTTTTGTTTTTATTATTTTTTTGGTTCAAAGCAAAAACTATCCAAGCTGTTTGGTGCTTGCCTTAAAGCAAAACTACGTTGCCTTAAAAAAAAAAAAAAAACACCAACAACACAACAAACAACAAAACGAAACGAAACGAAACAAAAAACAAAAACCAAAAAGAGAAGGAAAAAATACCCCAGTGAGAAAAAAGTTAATAAAATTTGAAAATTTGCTCCCTGGGTTTCAGACCTGCAATCTGCAATTCAGTCATGACTCTCTCCGACTTCCCGCTCTCCCAAAAATAAAAATAAAACCATCCCCCTCCCCACCCACACCCCATTCTTTCCCTCCCCTGGCTTCGGCCCTGCCCTGCTCCTGCACGTGCTCCCGCCGTGATTGTGAGCGGGAGCTTCCTTTGGGAAGGAGCTGAAGGGCTGGGGAGGAAGCTTCGGGCGGCCGGGGGCGGCCGGAGGGCCCTGGTCCGGGGGTCCAGGGCCCTCCGGGAGCCTGGGCCGCCTCTCCCACCTCCACTTTGGACCAATCTCATTCCTTGCGGGCTTCCACATCCCTCGGTCAGAAAATAAATAAGAGGAGCTGGCGTCCCCAAGGTTGGCGGTTGTTGTACGGTCTGAGTTTGCTTCTGAGAGTGCCGTTCTGTTCCGGGCATGTATTGGCTCAATGGTGCAGGGGGACTGAGGAGGGGGCTGGGAGGGGGCTGCCGGCCGGCCCTCGGGCTGGGAAGGGCGGGCCTGAGGCCGGCGACTGGCTGGCTCTTTGGGGGGGATTTGGAGGCCCAGGCGAGGGGCAGGTTCTGGTTCTCGCCCCGGCCTGCCCCCCCACGGGGGGGGGGGGGTCGGAGCGCACCCCCAGGAGGTAAAGCCTCCTCAGCCTGGGCCCGCGGACCCGGAGGCCCGTGGCCAAATGGTCCGAATCAAAATGGTGGAGCCGCGGCCACCCCCAGCTCTGGCTTTTGTGGTTGCCCCAAGAGGAGGAATCCCAGCCTTAAGAAAAGGGGCTTAAAGGTGGGATTCCTCCCTCCGGCCCACCCTCGGCCTGGCCGGGCCCACAGCCTTTCGAGAAGGGGCAGGGCCAGGGGAGGGTAGGGGAGGGGACGAGAGGCGCTGGGGGTGGGGGCGGGAGGGGGGAAAAATGGAGGCGAGAGACCGGTTTTTGTGGGTGCAGGAAGATACAGAGCGGCACCGGAGAAAGCTATGGAAAAGCTACCTGCTGTGTGAGAGAAGGGGGCTGTGGGAGCTCCGAGGGGGAGGGGAAGCGCAAGGGGGGCTGCCAGGGCGGCGCCCAGTGAGACAGGCCTTGGCTCCCTGGTCCTGAGGGCACGCTCGGTGTCTGCCGGCTTTGGGGGCTCTTCCTGGAGGTGTGTGAGTGAGTGTGACTGAGTGTGTGTAATTGTGACAGAGTGTGAGTGTGTGTGTGATTGTGACTGAGTGTGAGTGTATGAGTGTGATTGTGACTGTGAGTGTGAGTATGAGTGTGATTGTGTGTGTGATTGTGACTGAGTGTGAGTGTGTGTGAGTGTGAATGTGTGTGTGTGATTGTGACTGAGTGTGAGTGAGTGTGTGGAAGAGCCGGCCCAGCAGAGTGCCCTAGGAGCAGGGAGCGAGGGCTGCGCTTGGCGCTGGTCTCTGAGGGAGAAGCCGCCCGGGCAGGGCCCGCGCTTGGGCTTCGGGGACGAGGTGTCCTCCCCCTTCGGTCGGGCCAGCTCACTTTAGCACCAGGAACGCGCTGCTGGAGGAGCACGGGGGTCCTGGGGACCGGCCAGTGCGGCTCTCGCGCTGAGATGACTGAGGCTCTGGGGCGGGGGGCGCCCCCCCCGCGGCCCGGCCCGCTGCCCCCTCTCTGCCTCTCCCTCACTGTGGGCTGCGGTGGGGCAGGAACCTGCGCCCCCACTGAGGCTCCTCCTCAGGGATGGAAGATGGGAAAGCAGCGGGAGCATGAGGTTGGTCCAAAGGCCCGCGTGGTTGGGAGTTTGAGAACGTGCCAATCGGGGGTCCCTCACGTCGGGGGGGGGGGAGGGGGAACTCCCGGCTCCGGCCGCTGTGTGGGCGCCTGCCGCAGTCCAAGGCCAATCTGACTGAGGCTCAGGGCCCCGGCCGGAGGGGGGGACGCCGCTGAGCCCAGGGGGCTTTGGGGTTTGGGCTCAAAGACATCCTCCAGACGTGATGGGGAAGGGGCACTGCCAGGGGTGGGGGGCTGCCTCCGGGTGCCCCCGGAGGCAGCCCCTCAAAGCCCCTCGGCGTGGGGGGAGGGGGCGGCGAGTGGCGGGCAGGGGGGGAAGACAAAGAAAGCTTTGGAACGATAGAGGCCGAATTTGGAGAAGGAGAGAGCGCGTGAAGAGAAGTCATCCCAGGGGCAGAGCGGCGCCGCGTTACTGCTGGCGCGCCGCCTTTGCGGAGGAGGCGTCCGAGCGCAGGGGGTCTTCGCTGGGCAGGCTGATCAGGGCACGGTGACGCTGGGCCTCTCTGATCGCTTCCAGCGCCTGGGCTCTGAGGCGGTCCCTGCGGGCACGGAGGAGGGCAGGCAGGCCCCTCCGGAGACGGTGGGCGGACTTCTGCCAGGTGTCAAGCTTGAAGAACTTGCCCACAGGGTATCTAGGGAAGTTTTCCTGAGGCGGGAGGGGAGGGAGGGAGGAAGAGAGCAGAGTTGGCGTGAAGAGCCGCGCCGGGCCGGGGCCAGCCAGGAGCGGTGGTCAGGACCGGCGGGTCTTCCTGAGTGCCAGCCTCGGGAGCTACTGGGGACGGACGAGGGGCACGGGGCTCGGAGCACCCGGGCCCAGGTCGGGGCTTCCTAGCTCGGAGGGGGCTGCACGGGGGCACGGGGTGAGCGGCGGAGACCCAGGGCCTGCCCTTCTGGCGCCCGCCCACCCCAGAGACCCTGCCTCCCAACAATTATAAGAACAAGCGGGGAGAACTGCAAGGGCCAAAGATGGCTCTGTGGCTGGCCTGGTAGCCGCCCGCAGCTCCCAGAAAGCCTCAGAGAGCGGGAAATCAGCAGATCCGCCATCTTCCTCCCTGCTGGTCAGTGGACAGATGTCCCCGCTCCGCTCCGGGCTGGCCCTGAGGGGGCCGGACCTCTCCATTGGGCCAGGGCCCATCGGGTGGTTCTGGGGCCTATCAAGTGCTCTGGGACCCTTTGAGTGGTTCTGGGACCCTTTGGGTGGTTCTGGGGCCCATCGGGTGGTTCTGGGGCCCCACCCATCCACCCACACTAGTCACATCTCTCTGCTCATTCTTGTTATCACAACCATCCCCCAAGGCTGGGACACCCTGTGCCCACTGGCAAGAGGAAAGTGGGATTCAGAGGAGTGGCTGACAGAGGCCACGGCGGGTGCCCACAGGGCACCCGGGAGCTCCCTGGGCGTGGTGCGGGCTCAGGCCATCGCTGAAGGAATCGGCTGGGGCTGGGAAGGTGAAAGCCTTGGGCAAGGACAGTTTGGAAGGGGGGAGGGTGGGGAAGGGGAGCAGACCCCCGGGAGGCGGGAGGCCCGAGCCGCCTTCTCAGGCTTCCCGTCTCCCGGGGGGCCCTTCTGCAGCGGCTCAGGCGTGGACCCCGGCTAGGGGGCTGGCGCTCCTCCGGGCAGGGGGGCGAGGGAGGCGGGCCGCTCCTGGGGCCTGTGGGGGCCGGCGTGTGCCCGGGGCCTGAGGACTGGAGCTGGGGGGTCCCTGCTCCCCCTCTCTCTGCGCCTGGCTTCTGGCCATGGTGAGGAGTCTCCGGGCACTTACCGGGAGCACCATCATGGAGGCTGACAGGTCTCGCTCGGACTTGGCGGGGGGTGGCGCAGTAGGTCTCCAGTAAGGCCAGATCGCAGCTGCGGAAGCAACATTCTTCCACGATGCCGCGGTTCAGACGGCGGCTCACGCGGCTCAGAGGCCTGCCAGGAAGACCTGTGGGGAGGAGGGGGAGCCCGTCAGCCAAGGCGAAGGTGGGGAAACTGAGGTCGGAGGCCCGGAGAGGGGCAGAGACAGGGGAGACAGCCCCGCCACTGGCTGCCAGCAGCCAAATCCCTAGGGTCAATGGGCCAAGCATGTGTATGACACCTGCTGGGGGCACAGTCCTGGGCCAAGCTCTCTGGAAGCTCTGAGAGAGAGGAGGAAGAGGAGGAAAAAGTGGAGGAAGAGGAAAAGGAGGAAAAGGAAGAGGAGAAGGAGGAAAAGGAAGAGGAGGAGGAGGAGGAGGAAGAAGAGGAGTCACCCACAGATGAGAACAGCACGGAGGTTCCGGAAGGATGTACCCCCCAGCCCGGGGGACAGGCTGCCCCCCATTTTCCAGTGGAAGCCACTGGTCTGGCCTCTGCCTTAGGAAGAAGATTAAACCGATCAGTGACTTGCTCAGGATCACACGGGACAACTGGAGGTGAAGCCCCCAGGGCCCCCATCCTAGGGAGTCTCCTGTGGGGGAAACTGAGGCCCTGACTGGGGCACAGGAGGAAGGCAAAACTTGGGGAGAGTCTAGGCCACGAGGAACCGCATCCCCTTCAGAACCGCATCCTGGGGGCGCCCGCCAAGCCCCGGGCAGCCTCACGGGCTCTGGCCGCTCTGCTTCCCCCCAACCAGAGCCCGGGCGCAGCCCCCCCAGCCACCGAACCCTGAGGCAAGCCCGGGGGCTGCGCAAAGGGGCCCCGGCTCCCACCCGCCCATGCTCCCCTGGGGTCTAGCTGGCCCTGCCTGCCTGGGAGAGGTGCCCGGGGGCGGCCGCTAAGGAGGGCGAGGAAGAAGACGGGAGGGGAGGAGTGAGTCGCCTTAAACAATCCCCAATCCATCTCTCCCCCCATCCTCTCCCTCACCCTCGTGGGTCCCGGCTCCTCTCCCTCCATCTGCCCCTGACTGGCTCCTTCCCTCCCTGCCCAGCCCCCACCCCCAAGGCCTGAGTGTCCTTCTTTTTAAGGAGATGGGAAAGTGGGAAGCACCCCCCCCCCTGCAGCAGGCCCGAGGCCGGGTCTGAGGGTCCAAAAGAGGGGGCCGGGCTCCCCACTAACACTGACCAGAGCCCGGCTGCCTTTCTCACAAGCGGGAGGGGGGAGGAAGCGGGCTGGGGAGCCCCCGGGGGAAGCCTTGGACTCTTTATCCCGCAATAGCGAGCCTGGCCCAGTGCTGTGCACACAGCAGGCGCTAAATCACTCGATCCAACCCCGCAGCCTTTATTAAGCGTCTACTGTGTGCAGAGCACTGTGCTAAGCACTGGGGGAAGACGCTCAGAGGATGACAAGGAAGGGCTGAGGTTTGGGGTGCAGAGGGGACTGGGAGTGAAAGTGGGGGAGGGGTGGGAGGCAGCCCTGCTTGGCGGGGGTCCCTTGGCAGCGAGGCCGAGGCCCGTCCTGCTCACACTTGCCCATGAGCCCCTGCTCACACACACAGATCCTGATGGATGGAGCAAGAGAAACCCTCCCCGCCCCGCCCCCTCCCCGCGCTGCCGCCTCAGCCACAGACCCCTGGGCATCCGTGGCCGGCCCCCGCCCCGCCCCCAGGGCCTGGCCCGCGCCCCAGTATTATTGTGTGCGACCGCGGAACCCAAGAATGTGCCCCGTCAGCACCCGAGGCGCGAGCGCAATTCTTATCAGCTGCTGGGGAGGAGGAAACGGGAGCTGTTCCTAAAGAAGCCCCAGCTCCCTCGGCCCCCCCCCTCGGAGAGCCTTGGCCGGGCCGGGGGGCACGGCTGGCAGGGAGAGCGGCCCTGTCTCCTCCGGAGGGAGGCTAAGCTGCCCAACGTGTTCCTGGAGATGCAGCAGGACCCGATTCATTGGGGAAGGGCGGGGGCAGCCGAAGGTTCTATGCCGGCTAGCAACGCAGCTCCCATCTGGCCCCTCAGAAATCCTTCCCAAGGCTCGTGGTCCTTTCATTTTACAAAGAAGGAAACTGAGTCCCAAGAAAGGGAGGGATTTGCCCCAAGTCTCATCAGTAAAAAGCGGCCAGGCTCCCTCACTATTCTCTGACTGAGGCTCTGAGACACAGAGACTGAAATAGAGAGACACCGAGAGACAGAGAAAGAGAAAGACAGAGACAGAGACACACAGAGAGAGAGACAGAGAGGAAGAGAGAGACATCGAGAGAGAGGCAGAGAGGGGGAGGGAGAGAGACAGAGAGACAGAGACAGAGACAAACACAGAGAGAAATAAACGGAGAGGAAGAGAGAGAGAGAGACAGAGAGAGAGAGAAAGAGAGAAACAGAGGCAGAGACACAGAGAGGCAGAGACAGAGACAGAGACAGAGAGAGAAAGAGAGAGACAGAGGCAGAGACACAGAGGCAGAGACAGAGACAGAGAGAGAGAGAAAGAGACAGAGGCAGAGACACAGAGAGGCAGAGACAGACAGAGAGAGAGAGACAGACAGAGAGAGAGAGACAGAGACGAGACAGAGACACAGAGACAGAGACAGACAGAGACAGAGAGAGACACACACACACAGAGACAGAGAGGCAGAGAGACAGAGAGAGAGAGAAACAGAGAGGCAGAGCGGCAGAGACAGGGAAAGACAACTAGAGATTGAGAGAGACATAGACAGGAATAGAGACTGTGTGTGACAGAAAGATACACAAAGACAGAGAAAGGGAGAAAGGGAAAGTCAGCTAGAGATTGGGGGAGAGAGAAACAGAGGGAGACTGTATGTGAAAAAGAGAGACAGAGAGAAACAGACAGAGAGGAAGAGAGACAGAGACACACAGAGAGAGAAACAGAGACAGAGAGAGAGACAGAGACAGAGACAGAGAGAGAGATAGAAATGGACAGAGAGGATGAGAGAGACAGAGACAGAGAGAGACACACACACACACAGAGACAGACAGACAGAGAGACAGAGAGAGAGATAGAAATGGACAGAGAGGATGAGAGAGACAGAGACAGAGACAGAGATAGAAATGGACAGAGAGGATGAGAGAGACAGAGACAGAGAGAGACACACACACACAGAGAGACAGACAGAGACAGAGAGAGAGAGAGAGACAAATAGAGAGGAAAAGAGCTAGCGATTGGGAGAGAGAGAAAAAGAGGGAGATGGAGTGTGAAAGAAAGAGAAACAGAGAGATGGAGACAGAAAAAGAGAGACAGAGAGAGTAGCAACTGGCATTCCGTAGGAGAGGATCGCTTCCCTTTCCAGAGCAGCCAGGGAGCACGAGGAAGGAGACAGAGACCAAGAGCAAGGAAGGAGAGTGTCCTTGAGAGGCGTTTGAGCAGAAGGCTCGGGGACAGCAGGCGATGGGGAGCCAGGGAGGCAGAGCTCCGGAAAGCGGGAGATAGAAGCACATTCCGAGATAAGGGGAGGAGAGAGGCAGACACAGGCAGACCGGGAAATGGAGACAGGACAGAGACCGGCAAAGAGAGGGCGATGGAGAGACTGAGACAGAGGGAGCAGACGGAGACAGGGACAGAAGGAACTGGGGACGGGAGGCGGCGCTCGCTGGGGAGCGGAGGCGGCGGCGCGGGAGGACAAAGAGCGGGAGAGGGACAGAGTGATAGGGAGCCCGAGATAGAGACAGGCGGAGCCCAGGGGAGAGGGAGCGCCGCTCCCGAGCCCAGGTCCGCCGGCCTCGCCTTCTCCTGACGGGAACCTCCCCGGCCTCTCCCCATTCCTGCATCTCTATGCCAGCTCTGCGGGGCGCCGGGAGCGCAGACAAGAAGGTGCCTCCGCCGCGAGTTTCTCGCAGGGGTTTGATTCGGCGTTTCAGCGGCTTACGGCCGCGGACTGGGGTCCGAATAAGGCCCCTCGTTTGGGGGACTCGGGTTTGAGGAAGCCCGGAGAGGGGCGAGGACTTGGCCAACCACGCCCTCAAGAAGCGCCGCTTCTGGCAGCGGGATCTGCTCCAGCGCTTCAGTTCGCTCTAACTGGTCTTAAGGCAGAGCCTCCCTGCCCCGGACTCCCCCGCCCCAGGAAAGTCTCCGCTTTCCTTCACATTCGCTTCACATTAGCTTCCCCGCCTACAGGCAAACCATCCCCCGCACTCAGCCATCGCCCCGCACTCGGCCATCCCGCAGCTTGCCCCAACCCCATTTTCCTGGGACTAACTTTCCCCTAGCCGAGGGCTGGGCGGCTCTGGCCAGGAGGGAGCCCCCGCGGGCTCGGTGGGGGGCGTCCCCCACGCCCACAGAGTCCCCCGGCTTCCCAGAGCCGTAGCCCAGGGCCCGGCGCTCATCTAAATACAATTCGCATTTCATTTACAAAAGCACTCACCTCGTGGCCGAGTGCCGGAGCTAGTTCCTAGGCATTTAGGCTGATGGGAAAGGTTACCTGAAGTCCATCCTCCCCATCGAGCTCCCAGAGAGAGACCGACCCCATCTACGGGCGGCCTCCCCATGCAAAAGCAGGGCCCACTCTCGGTGCGCGCATCCCGCGCTGCACTAGAGGCGGAAGCCCCCAGGAAGAACGCCCTTTCTCTCTGCTCCCCCACACCGTGCTTGGGGTTTGGCCAGCAGGCGCTCGCTAGAGCTGGCTAAGGAGCGAGGCAGGAAGCCAGCCCCCATCTCAGGGAAGACCGGCTCTTTCCCAGCCGTAGCCAGCAGCGAACCCACGTGGATGGAGTACCCCGAGCAGAGGGGCAGCCTCTGGGGGAGTCGCTGGGCCCCCGGCCCTCCAGCCTAGCTCCACAACACTTCACCAGCCTAGCCCGGGCCCTCCCCCCCATCCCCGGAGAGCCACTTACTGAAGTAGAAGCCGCGGTCGCCACACACAAACTGGAGGGTGTCTACCAGCTCCCCGCCGCAAAGGGTCTCACTGGGGCGGTAAGCAGCGTTGCAGCACGAGGCAAAGGCCAAAAAGGTGAGTGATAACAGCAACATCTTCTTCATTGGGAAACCCATCTGTGGAGAGAAAGCCCGGCCCGAGGTTAGTCCACTTCCCCGAGCAAGACCGTAGGGGCAGGGGGGGGGGGGGAGCGCCTTATTCCCCATGACCGAAGTTTGGATCCTACAAGAGAGAAGCAGGAGGAGCGAGCAGGAGCTGCCTTTGAAGGGGAGAAGAGCTGGAGGGGGGAAGAGAAAATAAGCTTGTCCCGCTGCCCCGGGAGAAGCGGGTGCGACGGAGGCAAAGCGGGGAATTAAGCTTGATGTTGGAAAAGAGTCCCCTTCCCAGGAGAAGGGCCGCTCGGGGAGGCGGCCGCTGGCCCATTGCTGAGATATTCCAGTGGAGGCTAGATGCCCACCAGCTGGGGGGAGGCTGCTCCGGCGGGGGATGGAGGGGAAGGATGCCTCCGGGGTCCCTTCCGGCCTGGAGAAGGCAAGGAGCCTCCCTGCCCCGGCAGCCTGGCCCGGGGCCCTCGGCTCTCCTGGCTTCCCTCCCCAGATGTACCGTGAGCTCTTGGAGGGAATGAGGCTGTCTCTCCACCGGGGCCCAGCAGGAGGCTCGGAGGGCGACTGCTCTGCTCTCAGGGATCTCCGCAACTGAGAGCTCATCTGTGCTCACACATTTATGTAACCCCCAGCCCCGTCCATGACCACGCCCCCACTCGTCCCTCCCCTGTCTCCTCCCACTTCTAGCTCCGCCCTTCAGCTCGGCCAATGGCATCAGGGTCCCTAAGAGGCGCCCTGGAACAATTCCAGATGACATCACCACCACCGGGGTCCTCCAGGACTTGCCCACGTGGGACCACCCCCTGCCTCCCAGCCCCAAGACGCAAGGCTTCAGGCAGCGAGAGCAGGGTAACCCTGGCCCGCGGGGGCTGCGCTGCCTGATGCGCCCTAAGTAGCAGGGGGCCCTTCCCTGGCCCGTGCAAGAGGCCCCTCCTTCCTGGTCCCCTCGCAGCCTCCGAGAACCCTTGGGGGGCTCCCTCCCACCCCGACCCTTGCTCGCGCCAAAGAGCGGCTCCATGAGGGAGATGAAAGGGGGCTTTCTAAGGGCCGCCGGCGCCATGTGGCCTTCACCCCCAGGTCTCCCCGCTCAGCCCCACCGTGCCCCTGGGAGCCCCGCTTTCTGGCCAGGGAAAGTTAGGCAGCGCCCCCCCCCGAAGCCCCTCAAGGCAGAGAGCCTCAGGGAGCCGCCTCTCCACAAGGACGGGCCCTCGGAGGGTTCGGGGCGCGCCGCTGCCTCGAGGGGAGCAGACCGGCCCTGAGGCTGCCCCCCCCTCCCCGCATCCTAGAGCCTAGTCCTTCCTGGGGGATCGGGGGCAGTGCAGGGATAGGGGAAGGGACAGTGAGCCCGGGTCCCCGGGCAGTTGTGAAACAACCTAGAGGCTCACACTTCCCGCTTTGAACCTCGGTTCCCCGCTCCGTCAAACGGGGGCAATCGTTCTTACAGTCCGCGCCTCCCCGGGGAGGTGTGAGGAAGAGAGTGTATCAGGAAGGGGGGAGGGGGAGAAGGGGCTTGTCACTGGGCACCTGAGAGCGGGCGCGCGCACTCACCGGCCACGTCTGCTCCCCCCCCGCCCCCCCGTGCGCCCTGGGACTCCCCCCCCTCCCCGCGCGGCCGATGGGAAGCCCCGCCTCGGCCTCGTGGGCACCCTCGGGGAGTGGGGAGCGCGAGGCCCCTCGGACACCAGAGGCTGTTGCAAGACTTGGGCCCCGGCCCGGGAGGGCCGGCTCGGCGAGAGGAGGGTGGCTGGGAGCCGCGAGGGAGCGGGGCCTGCCCAAGTTTTCGGAAGACAGCTGGCCAGCTCTCGGGAGGGATTGGGCAAGCGGCTGGAGTAACCTCACTTAACTCCTCCTCGCGCTTTGTTGTTCCCCATCCCTCCTCCCGGCTTCTGAAATTCCTCAGGCGGCCTCCCCAGAATCAGCTTAGCCAGGGCTAAGCGGTGGGGAAGGGGGGGGGGCGGCCACGCGGGAGCGCGGCCCGCCCCCCCCCCAGCCGGGGAAGGGGGCCGGGGGCAGCCCCGATTCTGGGGGGACTCGCAAAGCCGAGCCCTGCAGGGGAAAGCTTAGTCCGGGAGAGGGAGGCAGCTCGAGGAGGAGGCGCCCAGGATGCTCTCCGCTCTCCCACTGAGGGAGGGGCGACTCCCGCTCCCCCTCCTCTACCTGCTCCCCGAAGAGCAGAAAGCCCTTTGTAAACGTTTGTGGGCTTCTCGGTTCCGTTCAAATCTATTGCATTGCGTGGGATTGCATTGCATAAAAAGGGGGGAGAGTAGAGAAGGGGAGAGGGAAGGGGGGATGGGGAGAAGAAAGGAGGGAGGAGAAAGGGGGGGAAAGGGGAGGAGGGAAAGGGGGAGGAGGGAAAGGGGGAGGAGCTGGAGGGAGGAGGGAGGAGGGGCTGGAGGGGGTGGAGAGAAGAGGGATTGGAGGAGGGAAAATGTCCCCCAAGTGCCCCCACCCTACAGAAGTGCTTTCACCTGTGCCTGGGAGGAGGCGGGGATTGTCCCAGCGAGCCTCTAGTTGGGCTGCTGCGCGCTTCGCTCCTCCCTAGTGCTCCCCCCCCCCCCATTTTAGCAAATGTCACCACCCTCCTCCCCATATCCTCTATTTCAGGGAGTGCCGGCCCCCTCCTCACATACTTTCCATCAGTCACTGCCAGCCCCCCCCCTCCCCATCTCAATCCGGGGCTAGGCCGAGTTAATGGGGGCTGAGCTCGCTCTAAGGGGGCTGGGAACGGCCAGGTGCCCCTTCCCTCGACTACCTGCCGGTAGATGCCTTCCTCCCCTCGCTTCCCATTGGAGCTATTCCTTCTCCTTTCAATTCTTTCTCTCCCGATCACCCGGCCCCCTCCCCCGCCCAATCTGCTTCTCGAATCCCCTCCCCTTCTCTCTGTCCCACCCTTTAGTTTCTTCTCCTTCTTTAAATCGCTGGACTTGCCCCTCCTCGGCTGCCCCTTTCTCCCTGCCTCTTTTTTCTCTGCTCCCTCCTCTGCCCCGCCCTTCTCTATGCCCCCCCCCCCCTTTGAGGGCTAAGCTCTAACGTCTCAGGTGGAGAGGGAAGCTTTCCCGAGTTGCCCCTACCTTTGGGTCCTCGCTCCTCCCTTCTCGCACTGGCAGCCCACGAAGTCGAGCTGGGAGCCTCCTCTCAGACTGCCATCTCTCCTCCAACCCCCCGGGCCCTGACCACGCCCCTGAACTCTAACGGAGCCCCCACGCCTCCCCAAGATTTTCGGGGGGAGGGGTTCATACAATTATTCAATCCCACCAAAGTCGAGCTTGGCCCCACCCTGCCCCGCCCAGCTAAGGGGGAGGTTCATACCAGCCTCGAGCCCCTCCCGAAAAGAACTTCTGCAAACCTGGGTCGCCTCGTGAACTGAGCGCCCCCCCCCAGTCATCTTACTCATATTCTCCAGGAGCTCCGCCCCCATCCCTCACCGCCTGGGGTGCAAACAACACCTCTGGGTTGGAGCCAGCGGGACTTAGAGAGATGGCGGAGGTGGGGGGGGGGTTGTTGTTCATGTGGGGGGGCCCCCTACGGACCAGATTGGGTCGCCCTTCGGGCGTCCCCTTGCGGACACTCCTGGCATTGCACTACAGCCCCGAGACACGTTTGAGGGGGAGCTGTTTACGCACAACAAGGAGCTCCCCCCCCACCCCGCTCCCTCTGGGGAGCCTTCCCGCAGGTCCTTCACGCGGTCCGATTTTCGCCCCCTCCCGAGTGTGCCCCAAGTTTCCGCGAGCGCGAGATAGAGCCCGAGAAGAAGCCAGAGCTTGGGGGCCGCCAGGAGCAAGCGGGGAGAGCCCCTGGGCGCGCGCTCACCCCCCCGACCCCCCGAGAAGGAAGGGAGTTCCCCCAGCCGCCCCGTCGGTCCCGAGCTGTCTCTCCGAGGACCTCCGCGCGCGGCGGCCAGTCCCCGGGCCGCACCAGTCCCCCACGGCGGGGAGGGGACGGGGGCCGGACAGCCGGACGGAGGGGCCGGTCGGCCGGCCGAGCGGTCCCGGGGCCGGAGAGCGGGGCCGCGTGGCCCCGGGGCCGGCCAGCCTGCCGTCTGGGGGCTTACCTCAAAGCTGCTCCTGCTACTCCCCACCTCCTTGCTGCGGGACTGTTGGAGGGTGCTGACACTGGCGTCCGCCAACCCTGAAGCGACTCCTCTTGCCATATTCCCTCGCTGACGAAATCTCATCATTGGTCTAATTTTGGATTCGGGTCAGGCTGGTTCTGGCTTTTTATATTGGGGGCGTAGTTTGGGTTTTTTTTTTGTCTTTTTTTTTTTTTTTTATTCGAGTGGACGGGCTTTGGGGCGGGGCGGGTTGACTTGTTGTTTTTGGGTGAGTTTGGGGAGATAGTGAAGAGGGTTTTGAAGAACAGTGGACAGAAGAAGCAGAGGACAGTCAGACGGAAGGACAGGGCAAGGGCGACAGAGAGTGAGCGAGAGCGGCGAGCGAGCGAGCGAGCGAAGCCAGAGGGGGCAGAGGGGAGAGAGAAAAAGAGACAGACAGGGCGAGGACTGAGGGTGCGGGCAGACGGGGGCGGGACGAGCTGGGCGGGGAGGACCGGGGGGGCACTCAGGAGGGAGAACGGGGTGAAAGGGCGAAGGGTGCACGGGGCGGGGGAGGGAAGACTAAGCGATTGAAGCTAAGGGCAAGGGAAGGGGACCAAACTGCCTCCCACGTCGGGGGTTCGCCCCGAGAGCCTGAATCCTCCGCCTCCGGAGTCAGGCTCGAAAGAGACTGGGCTGCAATTTGGGGGATACCGTGGGGCGGACTGAGGGCGGGGAAGGAGATGAGACCTCTGGAGGCGGAACCTGCCTTTTCCCTTTAAGGGCGGTGGAATGGGATGAAAGCTGAGGTAGTTAAGGAAAAGGCAGTTTGGCGTTCCGCACAGAGGCCCCAATTAGCAGCAAAAAAAAAAAAAAAAGGAGGGGGAAGGGGAGGGGGGGGAGGGGAAGGACGCTGATTGACGGAGGGGCGCCGGGCGCCTGCAGGATGGAAAGTGAGGCGAGGGCAGCGCCCACGTCGTCGGATGGGATGGAAGGGCGGCGGCGACGCGAAGATGGTGAGCCGACGCTGCGGATCCCCGACTACCTGCTCCGTCCAGGAGGAGACAGACAGATCCGTCCTCCCTCCGTGCTTTTATAACGGTTTGGGAGAACCCGCTCCGATCGCTGGATGTCACTACTGGCGGCAGGCCCGACCCAATGGCTTGGAAGAGGGTTATCTCGCTCCGCCCCTCGGCTCCGCCCCGAAAACCGAGCCAACGAGGGGGGGGGGGCAGAGGGGGCAAGGGGAGGTGGCCCCCAGAGCTGGGGGGGGGCAAAAAAGCGGGGATAGGAATTTTGTAAAGAAAGCCAAGAAATAAAACAATACAAAAATGAAAGAAATTAAAAAATGGGAATGAAATGGGGAAAAGAAAACAGGGAGAGAAGAAGAAAAAGAAAAGGCAAGGCAGGAAAGGGGATAAATCAAGAACTAAAGAAGAAGGAAAAAGCAAGACCCAGAAAAGAAGGGAGAAAGAAAGAAAAAAGAGAGAGAAAGAAAGGGAGAAAGAAAGAAAGAAAAGTAGAAGGAAAGAAAGGAAGGAAGGAAGGGAGAAAGGAAGAAAGAGAGAAAGGAAGGAAAGAAAGAAAGGAAAGAAAAAGGAAAGGCGGGAGGAAGGGAAAAACTGAAAAAAGGAAACAAAAAAGGAGAAGATAAGTTCGGGAACTAGGAAATAAGGAGGGAATGGGAAAGAAAGTAAAGAGTAAGAAAAAGCGATAGAACAGAGGAAGGGAAGGAAAAAGAGAAAGAAAACTGAAAAGAAGGGAAGGGGAATACGGGGGAGAAGAAAAAAAAGGGAGAAAAGAGGAAGGGAAAGAAAATTTCAAGGATTTTTCCTTAGCGCATTTGGAAACGCAAAGTTTAGTCTTTCTCTTTTCTTTCTTCCTCTTTTTTCTATATCTTTCTTTTCTTCTTTCTTTCGCTCTTATTTTTCTTTTTTCTTTCCTCTCCCTTTTCTTCTTCCATCTTTCCATTTTTCTTTTCTTCCCTTCTTTTTAATCCCTTCCTTCTTCCCATTTTTCTTCCTTCTTTCCTTTCTTCCTTTTTTCCTTCCTTCCTTCCTTCCTTTTTTCTTTCTACTTTTCTTCCTTCCTTCCTTCCTTCTTTCCTTCTTTTTTTCTTCCTACCTTCCTTCTTTCCTTTCTTTCTTCCTTCCTTCTTTCCTTCTTTTTTCTTCCTACCTTCCTTCTTCCCTTTCTTCCTTCCTTCTTTCCTTCTTTTTTTTCTTCTTACCTTCTTTCCTTTCTTCCTCCCTTCCTTTCTTCCTACCTTCTTTTCTTCCTTCCTTCCTTTCTCCCTACGTTCCTTCCTTTCAGCCTTCCTTCCTTTTCCCCTTCTTTCCTTTTTCTCTTCTCTGGAGAAGGATGGAGCAGAAATAGCTGGCGAGAAAGGTCTCGGGTCTTCTCAGGTAGCGGCGCGGGCTGGCGGGCTGGCAGCTCGGCTCAGCTCTGAGGCTCTAGGTTATCGGGTATGAAGGAGGGAGCTAACAAACTTGGAATAGTTCGGTCAGTCCCTGGGTGCCCAAACTCGGGAGCCTCCCCAAGCTCAGCATTCGGGGAAAGGATGCGCCTTCTCCCCCCACCCGAGGAAGCGCTCGGACTTTAAGTTGCAGCCCCGGATTTGCCCTCCCGACCCCGCGTCCCGCTCGGATCGCCGGCGGAGTAGTCCCACTCTAGCCCCGAATCCATTTCTCGTCTCCGAAGGGGCGGCCGGCGCAGCCCACAAGGGGCCAGCGTAGCCAGCACAGAGCGCCCCGTTCCCCCCCCCCCCCCCGCCCCGGACGCCACCTGTCCTTCCCGCTGCTCCCGCCGCCGCACCCGCTTCCGCACGAATGATCCGGTGGGGGGGGGGGGGGGGCTGGAGCCGAGCAAAACTTCCCCAAAGCGCGAGATTCTTGCGCCTCCAGAGTCCGGGCCGGTTGAGCGCCCCGCAGCGCTAGCCGCGTGCGTCTGGCCCTCCCCGGCCAGCCGTCCCTGAATCTTCCCGAGGTGCCGGAGGGTTAGCGCGCGCGTTAGAGCCGCTGGCCGCGCTAGCATAGCCCTCTGGCCTTACCTTCTCTGGTTGCCCGTTTGTGAACGTGCGCGTTCGAGCAGAGTCCCAGCCGCTCGCTAACCTCCCAGCCGAGCCTCCCGTCCCCCCGCTCTGCCCGCGTAGCCGTGGCTCGGCACCCTACGCTGGCAAAGCGGGGCGTGTGCCTGTCTGTGTATGGCGGCGAAGTGGTCTGGGGGCGCGAAGTCGGAGAGCCGGGCGGCGCGCAAAGAGCGCAGACCCGAGTCGGCCGGGGTGCCTGGGCTCACGGCGGGGAAGAGGACACGGGACACCGCTCCCCTTCTTCCGTGGCCTCCGGCGATTCCGAGGACCAGCTCCCGGGTCCCCCGCGCTGCTCCCGAGGGGCTCCGAAGGGCCCCGAGCTCTGGGCGCAGCCGCCGCTAGCTTTTTTGTAAGAGAAAAGAAAGAAGCCCTGAGAGTTCTCTCGCAGCCAATTTCCCGGAGCCCGGAGACAGAGAAAGGGGCAGCTTGGGGGCCCCCAGAGAGAAGCCGAATAATGGTCCGAACCTGCCGCAGCCGCCGCCCGGACCGTCCACACCGTCCACCCACGGTCCACCGACCGGGAGCGTGGACAAGTGCAGCTTCGGGACTGAGCGGGGGAGTAGAGAAGGCTGGGAGCCGGGAGGCAGGGCGTACCCGCCGGAGCCGGGAGAGGAACCGGCCCGAAAATGCGGGTTAACCCCCCCCCAACACACACACACAAGTTGTGCCCACGATCAAATGAAAGTGCCCGCTCCCCTCGGCCCCCAGCGCCGGGAGCGCCCCCAGCTAATCCCTTCTTAGTGAAGACACAAAGGAAAGCCCCAGGGGTGAGAGGACAAGCTGCCGGGTGCGGAGGACCGCCTTCCGGCACACAAGGGCCCCCAGAAATATTGGGGATCCCTGCGGAGCGGGGCCCCGCTAACCCCCAGCCAGGAGAAAGCATACCCCAGATTTTGCGAAGGGCGCGGCGCGGAGCTGTCCTGGTCAGGCTTTGAACGCTTAATTGCTCCTTCGTTATCCTCCTCCGTGGCAAATAAACAGCGCGATGTGTGTGTATGTGTGTGTGTGTGTGTGAGTGCGTGTGTGCGTGTGTGCGAATCATGGAGGGGCGGCGCGGGGACAGAGCACGGGACAGGGGACAAGGGAGCGGCGAGCGCGCGTTGGGGAGCCGGGCTGCCCGCTTGGGACGGAGACCATCCGCGTCTGCTCCCAGCCGGCGCCTGCCGCTCGGACGGCGCTCGGGGTCCCCGGGGCGGGGGCCGGCTGGGGGGAGGCCGGGGCTCCCGGGCTGCAGGCACCTCGAGCGCCCGGGGTCACGCTGGCTTGACCTCTAGAGAGAAAAGCGAGGCTGCGGCCGAGTCTGAGTTTATCCCTGTAGAAAATCCAAGAAGACCTGGGGAGAGAAGCGCGCGCGGGGGCCCGGGGGTGCCTCGGGGAGGGGTGCCTCGGGGAGGGGTGCCTCGGGGAGGGGTGCCGCCGGGAGGGGTGCCTCGGGGCAGGGAAGGGTACCTCGGGACGCCGTCCTGCTCCTCCGCAAAAAGAGCCTTTCTGAGGAAATGGACTGGAAGGGCAGCGGGGCAAAGTCCAGGCTCCTCTTTCAAGGCAAATATTCAACCAGGCACAGGCAGTCCCCGCGCCCGCGATCGAAAGCAGGGCCAAAGTTACCTTTGGGGGATGGTGTAACTGACCTGGGACACGCTGGCTTCTCCCCGGGAGGCTGCGACGCGGCGAGGACGCGGGGGCTGGCGGCGGGAGCGGTCGGGACCCGGCGGCGGCGGCGGCGGCGGCGGGGCACAGGGCGGAGGCAGGGCCAGCGCGCGGCAGCTCTCGGCCCCTCGGAACTTTCCCTTTGCCGGCAGCAAACCTGAGTTCGTGTCTAAAAGGGCCTCGCGAGCAGCTGGAATTGGGGCAGGAGATGGAAATGAGGCTGAGGAAGGGAGTGCGAATGAGTCTGGAGTAGGGGATGGAAAGGAGTCTGCAGAAGGGCTGCAAAGGGCTGGGGGAATGGCGCTCTGGCTGAGGGTGGAGCTGGGGTCCTACTGGGAGATAAGGACGCCCCAGGAGCTCCCTGAGGGGAAGGCTCGGGGCCCTGGGGTCACAGGGCTCACCTAGAGCCACGGGGGCGCCCGGGTCCCTCAGGTGGAGACACTGAGGCCAGGGCTCTGGGGACTCGGCCGTGTAGCCACACGTTGGCGCGGGGAAGGTGACTCCCCCATAAAATGCAACTCATTTTCCACCCAGGAGAGCCCGAGCCGGTTGCCCCTTTTGGGATCTCTGCGGGACATTCAATCAAGCCAGGGTCCCGCTCCAAGAATATCTGGCTTCACCCCCTCCCCGCGCCTGCCTCTACTTCCCCCCCAGTCAGTTTCTCCCCATCCCCACCTTTGCCTCAGAGGGGGCTGCAGGGCCGCCCGTCTCCAGGGAGGGGTGTGGGCCACACAGAAGGGTCCGGGACTAGCCCAGGCTTCCCCCCCCCCCGACCGTGGAGCTCCCGCAGAAAGCCGAACCCCGAATGTCTCAGTGGGAGCGCAGGGCCAGTGTCTGCTAGGAGATGCACTTACTCCGTTCCCACGGGAACTGCGCTGCCTCAGAGGGGCCCTTACCCTTCCTCCAGCTTCTCCCAGGTCTCCCACAGGACCCTGCTTGCTGAGACTTCTCTCTCTGCCCCCCCCTCCAGATCTCACTGCATCTGCCTGGTGACTGCTGGGCCAGACTTGCCTTTTCATTCCTTTCACCCTGGGCAGCTGCTAAATCTGCTCCTGAGGCGCTTGGGCCTTGGGCCGCATGGGCCCTTCTCCCTTCCCCGGCCCTTGTCCCCGCACGGGCCCTTGTCCCCGACGGCTCTGCCTTTCCCCGACTGAGGTGGGCGCTGGGTGGACCCCGTGGGGCCACACACCTTCCCCAGTGGCTCCCCCTCTCCCAGGACTCCTTACCAAGGCCATTTTTTTTCCCTCCAGCTGTGGCCCTGAGTCAGGCTTGGCTCCCTGTGGCTGAGAGCTACAAGCAATCTCCGTCCTCCCTTAGCGGCCAAAAGCTGAAGGGCCAAGAGTCCAGCAAAGGGAAGACTCCCAGCGGGGAGGGCAAGCTAGAATCCTGTGATCCCTGGGCTAAAAGGAGGTGCTCACCCCGCACCCCCCTTCACCCCCCCAAAACTCAAGCCATCCTGCCCTCTACTGGGACCTGGGAGGCAGACACAAGAGCAATGGCATCAGAGCAGCCCTAGGTTTCCTTTTCCCGGGGCCTCAGCGCTTCCCGGACCCCACCCAAAATCAACGAATCCCCACCTGAATCCCCCCTCGGGACCAGACTCGAACTCCCCTCCCCGGAGGCCTGGACCCCGCTGATGCCTCTCCTGAAGTTTCCTCTAGCCCACGGCAGGCTGGGAACCCTCAGGGTTGCCCCAGCTTTCGCTGCCTTGATTTCCCCAAGAGCCTCAAAGCTGCCTCTGGCTCTAGGCATTGCTGGGATTGTTTAGTTCCCTTTCTTGCTCTCCCTTGCTCTCTCCTGCCCTCCTCTGCCTCCCGCGGAAAGGCCATTCCCTGACTTGGGCCTTTTTGTTAGGAGGCCTTCCCCACCTTTTGCCACCTCGGGCTCTGTCCCTGCTCACTCCCCACCGCACTCATTGCTCTGGGCCCCCCGGACGCGAGCTGAGCCCACTTGAGGAAGATCCATGGAGAGGGGAAAGGGGGAGCCTGGGAGGTTGACGGGGGAGTCACCGTCTGATACTGGGACCCGGGAAACTCCAGCTCTGGAAATCCTCAGGGATTTGGAAAAGTGTCTAAGGGGCTGGCAAGGAGACAGTGGAGAGTGGCTTCAGGGCTCCGGAGCCTGGGCGGTGTCTACCGCTGGGGCGAGCCGAGCCGGGGGCGGCAGCCCCGCCAGCCCCGCCAGCCCCGCCAGCCCCGCCAGCCCCGCCAGCCCCGCCAGCCCCGCCAGCCCCGCCAGCCCCGCCAGCCCCGGCGCAGCTTCAGCCGACTTTCCTAACTTCTCCCTTCAGTCACAGCTCTTGGGGAAGGCCGGAGCCGGCGGCACTCGGCTGCCCTGGGAACTCGGCGGGCCAGCCCGGGCCCCAGCGCCGCGGGCTTACCTGCGGCGGCCTCCCCTCCCCAGCACCAGCGCGGCGGCTGGTTCCCAGAGGCTGCTCGTGCCGAGTGCGCGGGAAGGAGCTGCCCGGGACCTGGGGAGGAGCGCGGGGGGACTGTGTCCCCGAGAGGCCGGAACGGGCAGATGGGGCTTGGGACGGTACCTGGGGGGCGGGGGCAGCGCGGCCCTTGCGGACAGTTTCCTCGGGAGCCCCTTCCCCCCCCCCCCCCCCCCGCGGCCAGGAGCCCGGGATCAGCCGCGCACACCCGGCCGGCCCCGCGCCTGGATCAGCGCTCGGACCCCACGCAGCCTCGAGGGCTCTCTCCCTTGCGGGATGGGGAGGGGGGGTTACACTGGGGGTCGGGGTGAGGGGCCCGAGATTGCCTCGTTGTACGGGGACGCAGACTGGAGCCAGAGGCCCAAGGCGCCGGGAGAAGGGGGGAGGCTTGAGCTCCCCCTCACCCACTGCAGGTTCTGGCACTTTCTTTGGGTCTCAGCAGCCAGTCCCGAGGGTTGGGAGCAGCTGGGCCAGCTTCTCTCGCCCGTTAGGACTTGCCCCGAACCCCAGAAACCAGAACTGCGAGCTGCAGGAGGAGCTCGGAGCAACCGCCCAGCTAGCGCCGGGGCTCTGGCCGGGGCTGGGGAGTGGGGAGAGGATGGCGCGGGGGGAGCCCGAGGGCCTGGGATGGTCGGGGGAGCCCCCTGCGCTGGCCCAGCCTGGGAAGGCCGAAGCAGCCACGGGGCAAGCAGGGCTCGCACTCTCCCTCCTCCTCTCCCTCTCCCATTACCTTCTCCCTCCCCATCTTTGTCTTTCTGTGACTGTCAGTTTCTCCCTCTCCCTCTTCCCTTTTTTCCTCCCTGGCTCTGTCTCTCTCTCCCTTTGTCCTTCACCCTCCCTCTCTTATTCTTCCTTCCCTCCGTCTGTCTTTCCTCCTCTCGGCCTTGCCCTTTCTTATCCCACCCTATGTCTCTCTCTCTGTCTCACACTCTGTGTTTCTCCAATTCCTTGCCCCCTCCCAACACTGCTGGTCTGACTTTCCATCTCTCCTTTCTTCCTTTCTCTCTCTCTCTCTCTCTCTCTCTCTCTCTCTCTCTCTCTCTCTCTCTCTCTCTCTCTCTCTGTCACTATCTCTCCTCTGTCTCTCTCTGTCTCTCTTTCTCTCTCTCTCTCTCTCTCTCTCTCTCTCTCTCATCTTTTCCCTCTCCCCTTCCCATTCGCTTCCTCTGGATGTCTTTCCTCTTCTCCTCTCTCTCCCCCCTCTCATCCCTCCCTTTCCCATTCCTCTCTGTTTACCTGTCTGTCTTTTTCCCTCCCTCTCCTCTCTTGTCCTCTTCTGTCATCTTTCCTCTCCTCTCCCCTTCCTTACTTTCCTCCCCCTCCCCTTTTTCTCTCCTCTTCTTCTCTTCCTCCTCTTCTTCCTCTTTCTCCTCCCCTCCTTTTCCTCTGCTTTTTTCTTCTCCCTTTATTTCTCCTCCTCCTCTTCCTCTCTCCCATTTCTCCCCTTTTCCTTCCACCTGTGTCTCTGTACCTCTCTGCCTCACCCCCAGAAAGCCCCGCTTTCTCCACTGTCTTGTCCCCTTGACTTCCCCTCCTTCTGCCCATCACAAGCTTCCCTCTCATCCTTCCTTCCCCTTCTGGTCTTCGTCCCAATATAGCTTTCCTTTGTTCTCTAGTGTTTCCCCTCTCCAGCCTCTCTGGCCCTTTCCCCTTCTTCCCATCCTTGCCCTTCGACACTTAGCGCGGCTCCTGGCACACGATGGGCATTTGCTCGGCGCTCTGTCCGACGCTTCCCAAAGCCTTTTCTCTTCCCTTCCAGCCCCCCCATTCTGACCTCCTGCCCCTTCCTTTTCTCCCGGATTGTCCCCCGCTCCCAGAGACTCTGGTCTCCACACTTGCCCGAATTCCTCCCGCTTAGGAAAGAGCTGCGAGCCCCCTGCCCTGCCCCCACAGGAAGGTTCCTTCCACCGCAGAGGTTCCATTCCCTCAGTTGTACCACCTGCGCTTCCTCACCTAGACAGGTGAGCCATGCGGGGGGGCCCCCCCCAGAACGTACCCGAGGCGCCGTCGGAACCTTTGCCAGACTAAAGCAAAGCTGGGAAGGAAGAGGCTTCCCCAGGTGTGGGAGAGGCGGGCGGGTGGCTGCCGCGCTTCCTTTCCCAGAGGCCCCCTGCTCACCTCCAAGCCTCCCCAAGTCTTCCAGGACCCAAGTCCTTCCACGAGGTGTCCGAGGGCCTTCCTGCAGCTGGACTCTTAGACCCTCCCTGCTTTTATCTGCAAACCTGAGCTTCCCCTCCCCTTCCAGATGGGCTTGGGGTGGGGGTTGGAAAAGGGAGGGCAGAGGGAGGGTCACCAGTAATCCCCAGACTCCAGGGCATCTCCTTCCACTCTCCGGGGCCAATAATTTTTCTTTTCTCCAAAACAAAGAGTGGCAGGAAGTAAATACTTCCCCTGCTCTGGACTAGGGGGGTTCGCTGGGCGGGAGGGGTGGAGATCTGTGCCCCCCCCCTCCAGGGTCCCAGGCTGCGGGGCGAGGGGGGAGGGAACTCCCTGTCTGCTGCTTTGGCTGTATCTTACCCTGGTCAGTACCTGGGGGAGGGGGAAGGGACTTTTCTGATTAAAACCCAGACCAAGTGGAACCAGGGCCCCTCCCCAGGCTCCCGTTCCCCACCCTGGGAGCGCTGGGGAATCACGGGTGTGGCCACGAGGCAGCTCCGATAGCAACTTTGTAATCTCGGTTTCCCTGATTAGGAGAAGCCCCTCCTTCCGTCCCCCTCCACCCGCAGCGGGAAGACCCCAATGCCCCGCGGGGGGGCCCAAAGTGACAATTAAAGTCTCTCTCACAGGAACAACTTGCCCACTGTCATTCCTTCATTCCTTGGTTGGACTTTCCCACAAGTGTCCCCCCCCCCCCCAACCTGGCACCAAACCACGCCCTTCATCGGGGGTCCCTGTGGGGTTGGACGGGTCGCTAGGGGGCACCCTGGTGCGCAGCGAGTCTCCCGAGTTCAAATCCAGCCTCAGACACTTTCTAGCTGAGTGACCCTGCCCAAGTCACTTTGTCCTTTCCCCTTAGTTTCCTCCTCTGTAAATCGACCTTCAAAAGGAAACGGCAAGCCTTCTGAGGCTGGAAAATGACTGACGACAGATGAGCTTGGTCGGAGGCTTGAGGATGGGGATTTTCTGCTAAAAGACAAAAGGAGCCATGACTCCCAAAGCACCTCTGAGGGCCCCGGTCCCTGGTTCGACAACGTGTGTGTGGGCAGAGGGCTGGGCTAAGGCCACCGGGCTAATGCTGACCTCCCAGATGCCTGGAGTGGCTGGGCACCGCACACTCCCCAGGGCTGAGGTGGCAAGGGTTGGGCTAGCCCGCCAGGGGTTGGGCTAGCCCGCCAGGGGTTGGGCTAGCCCACCAAGGGCACCAGAAGGGCAGTCTAGAGCCCCCTTCCAGAGCTTTCCCCCAAGCCCCGGAATCTCGTTCTTAGGGGACCCCTGCTGTTTTTCAGTCATAGTCAGCTCTCCATGTGGCCCCATGGGCTGTTCCTGGCAGAGATACTGGAGAATTTGCTATTTCCTTCTCCAGCTCATTTCACAGAAGAAAAAACTGAGGCAGGCAGCGTGAGGGACTTGCCACTTAGTGAGGTGGTTGGGAGACTCCAGTGAAGTCGCTTGTATAAAGAGCCAGGCAAACTTTAGTCAGGCTGCAACCCAGAACGTGGGAGGGGGAGTGGGAGTGTGTGTGTGAGTGTGTGTGTGAGTGTAGTATGTAAAGCTGGTTAGTCCTGAGTCCTGTTCATTTCCCACATCTGTGTCTGCACAAGTTCCATGCAATGGATGACAACTATCAGGTGTCTCTGGGTCTGATTCAGGATCTCACAGGGGAGGGAAAACCTCGTTTGGAAATTCGCTGGCCTCCGTGGGGGCGCAATGTGCTCGTGCCTGAGGCTGGCACCGGGGCCTTCGGCAGCGACTTGCCCCCTCTCTGTCCATCCCCCCCCCCGCTGCCATATATAGTGGTCAGTGTCTCTCTACTCTTCATTGGGATCTGTCCGTATCCATCCATCTGCCTGCCTGTCTCCCTATCTGTGCCCACCTACCCACCCGTCCGTCTGTCCGTCCGTCTGTCCATCAGTTATCTGTATATCCCATGAGCCCTCTCAGCAAGGGCCAGGAGCACCAGGGTTCAGCAACTTGCCCGCACACACGGAAGGCTTGGAGCCGGTGCTCCGGGCTGGGCCTTGAGCCGTCTCCCCGCTGCCGAGCCCTGCCTGCCATCGCCCCTTGCCGGCGTCATGCTCTGTGTGGCCCAGGCTCTCCCCGCAGAGGGGCTGACCCACTCCCAGGGGGCAGTGTGGCCCATCCCACATCCTTCAGGGCGGCTGGACTCGCACCAGGTCCCAGCCTGGTTGCGCTCGGCTTTTGGCCAGCACTGAGTACTTTCCTCCCGAGAGCCATGGAGGCCCATAAGGAAATGGGGCTTCAGGGAGGGGCTCTGCAAAGAGCCCTGAGACAGGAAGGCTCGTCCTCGGGCCCAGCTCTTCCACTTCCCACCCAGCTCTGTCTATCCCAGGTGGGCCTGGAGCCCCGGCCCGCACCGACCTCCAGGCCGGCACCTTCCCAGCCGGGCCCGGCCGGCTCTCCGAGGTCTGGGGGTCAAAGATGGCCGAGGGAGCCAAGGGGCCGCCTGGTCCAGCTGCCTTATTGGACCATTGGGGAAACTGAGGCCCGGTGAGGGCACAAAGCCACTGGGCCCTAGATCTTCGCTTGGCATTCAGGGGCCTGGAGGGAGGTTGTGTGGGTGTGAGGAGCCACATGACCTGGAAGAAGGCCTTCTCCTGCTTCCCCTCTGGCAATGGCCGGGGGGATGCCCAGGTGGCCGGAGGACTTCCAGGGACAAGGGCGGGGCTTGGGCCAGGAAGGGGCCGGGTCTGCCTCCTGCTTGTTCGGGTTCCTGTGATCTGGATCGAATCTCACCCCCCCACCCCAAGCTGTAAGAGGAGAGCCCCTTCTCTGCCCCAGATCTGGGGGCTGTTGGGCAGCAGAGCCGGGTGCTCCCCGATGCAGGGGACAAGCCCCCCTCGTCTCCTCGTCGCTCCTGGCTCCAAGTCCGCTTCAGTGAGCACGCTCCGACCCTGCCCAGACCCAGGAAATCTGCCATCCTGGGGTTTGTGGCAAGGCTGGCAAGCAGTTTGCACCACATGGCTCCCGGCCCCTGCCCTGTGGCTCCCAAATCGTGCTTCCTTATTGGAAATCTGAGGCTGGAAGCAAAGAAATAAGGGCCTGGCCCTGCCCTCCGGCCCCACCCCGGCTGAGACCAGCCCCGGGTTCGGATGCTCCGACGCCCGGCCGAGGAGGAGAGGAGGGGGCGAACCTCCCTGAATGTGCAAGGGGGCCCCCGGTCTCCCTTAGAGGGGAAGGGTCTCGGGAGCGAAGAGAGCGGAGGCCTTTGGCCCAGCCCTTCATTCAGCGCATGAGGACGGGGGGTCAGCGCCGGGGCTCTGGGCAGGAGGGACCGGGGGCTGAGAGCCGGGTCACTGTGCTGGGACGGAACCAAGCGGCAGCTCGGGAGGGGCGCAGGGTGGGGAGCTCCCCAGGCCGGCTCAGGACCCATGCAGCCAGGTGGGGAAGAAGCATGACCATGGCCTGCCCCCTGGTGGCGGCTCCGCGAGGGTCTCCGGGCGGGCTGGGCGGGAGAGCACCTTCCATGAGGGCCAGGGCAGGTGGGGGGGTTCCCTGCCCTCGCCGGAGGGGCCCCGCTGGCGCGGAGCCTGTGCCCTCGGGCCCGGGCGCGGGCCCCCATTCTGCCAGGGCTGCCAGGAAATCCCTGCCCACCGGGCTCCACCAGGCAGCGAGGGGCTGTGGGGGCGCCTTCCTTTGGGGAGCCCTGAGCTTGGCGGGGGCCCCGGAACCCGGGAAGAGCCCCCCCAAACAAGCCTCCCGGGGGGCATCCAGCAGCCCCGTCCCGAGGAGCAGCTGCTTCCAGCGATGATGGGAGAAATCTGCGCCCCCCTCCGGCCTCGCCCTCCCTCTCTGCCCCAGAACCCCCGTGGCCCTGGGCCTGCGTCCTGTGGCCAAGCAGAGCCAGGCTGCCCTCCCCCACGGGGCAGAACCGGCCACCCCTCCGCTGTGGATCAGAACCGGCCGTCCCTCCCCCACGGGGCAGAACCGGACCTGGAGGCTTGTTTTCTTCGAGTTCAGCCCCGTTTCTTGGGCCACGAGCAAGGCCCTTCCTGTCCCCACCTTCCCAAGGTTCACCGTGTGCAGGCCCGGAGCCTGGCGTCCTGAGCCGCCCGCAGCCCTGGTCCCGAGGGGAAGGACTCCGGCCAGGGTCGCCAGCTTGGGGTGGGGGAGGAGCAGGGCGTCCCGCTGCCCCCACCCGGACCCTTCCTTTCCCCTCCGTGCGCCCCCCAGGCCCAGAGGCCGCCGTCTCCGGCTGGTGCCCCCGGGAGGCAGGGCCAGCTCCCTCTCAGGGCCTCGGTTTCCCCTCTGCCTTGCCCCCGGCTCTTGCCGGGGACAGTGAGGACGGAGGAGAGCGGGGCGCGGGGGGCGGGGCCCCGGGGCACTCCCGAGGGCGGCCGCTGCCAGGGGGGCCCGAGTCTCCCAAGGCCCAGGACCAGGCTTCCCAGCACCGGCCACCAGCCGTGTTACTGTGGTTGGAGACTGCCCCCTGGTGGTGATCCCTGTGCTCTCTGAGGTCCCGGCCCCCCAGCTCCCCCCTGGACAAGCCGGGGCCCTCGGGCTGGGGGGACTCGCAGCAGAGTCTCACGCTCCAGGGGCTCCCGGGGCAGAGGCCCCACGACAGCGGCTCAGAAGGGGAAACTGAGGCCAGGAGCCAGATCCCAGGACCCCCGAGGGACCCCCGGTCACAGCGGCTCCCAGCAAAGGGAAGAGGCTGCAGCCTGGGCCCGCCTGGAGACCGAGTCTGGGGAGGGAGGACGGTCACAGAGCCAGGACCGGGCCCCTCACACTCGGGGCCCCAGCGTCGCCTGCCTCTGTGCCCCCGGGCAGGTTAGACTCACTGGCTGCTGCGCCCCGGGTCTGACCGCAGAGAGGAAGGGACACGAGTCCGGGCGGGGGCCCGGGGTCTGGGGGTGGGGCCACAGGCTGGGCCCCCCACACACTCTTACACCTCCCCCTTTGAAGGGCTCCTGAGCTCCCGGAGGGGAGCTCGCCCCTTCCTGCGGCAGCAGTGCCCTCCCCAGTTTTCTCCTAAGTTGGCCAGAGCCCCAACCTGTGGTGAGGAAGCCCTGAGCGCCGGGGCTCCCGCAGCCCCCCCTCCCCCAGTCAGCTTTCGCTCCGAGAGGAGGGTCTCAGGGCAGGACGTTCTGGGAAGGCGAGACCTTGGAAGGGGCCCAGCGGGCGCCCGGCAGTCGCAAACCCAGAGGACTGCCCGCAGGAGGCGGCCAGTGGCAGGGAGAGAAGGGGCTTGCAGGGGGCAGGTCTGGCGGAAGGATGGGCGGGAGCAGCCCCCCCTTAGCCACAGGGGACACCTGGCACACGGGGGGAGGGGGACTCCTTTGGTGCCAGGCTGGAGACTGAGGCCAGAGCATTCCAGCCCTGAGGGTGTGGTCGGAACTGGGGAGACGCCTCCTCCCCACAGCCCCCCCCTCCAGGTCCCGGCAGGCAGGATGATATGCAAATGTAGGCCCAGGTTAATGATTCTGGGGCTGGTGATTAGGCCCAGGAGTCCTTTATCTACATCTTGGGCTTCCGGCCCCTCCCTCCAGCCATTCCACCTCCCCCCCCCCCCCATCCTGATGGGCAGTTCTGGGCACTCTGAGGGAGAGGAGCTAACCCTAACCCTCCTGACCCGGGCAGGGCAGAGCAGGGCAAATGCCAGCCCCTCCTGGCCTCGTCCTACTGGGGCACAGGGTGTGCGAGGGGCAGTCAGTGTGCAAGGGACAGTGTGTCAGGGACAGTGTGTCAGGGACAGTGTGCAAGGGGCAGTGTGCGAGGGACAGTGTGTCAGGGACAGTGTGCGAGGGGCAGTGTGCGAGGGACAGTGTGTCAGGGACAGTGTGCAAGGGGCAGTGTGCAAGGGGCAGTGTGCGAGGGACAGTGTGTCAGGGACAGTGTGCGAGGGGCAGTGTGTGAGGGGCAGTGTGCGAGGGGCAGTGTGTGAGGGGCAGTGTGCGAGGGGCAGTGTGTGAGGGACAGTGTGCGAGGGGCAGTGTGTGAGGGGCTGTGCGAGGGACAGTGTGCGAGGGACAGTGTGCGAGGGGCAGTGTGTGAGGGGCAGTGTGCGAGGGGCAGTGTGTGAGGGGCAGTGTGCGAGGGATGGCTGTGTGGGCAAAGGTGCAAAGGAGAACGTATAAAAGTGTAAATAAACGAGTGTAAGGAGAGAGTGTGTAAAGGGGGACTTGTAAGGAGTGAATGTGCAAAGGACAAAGACATACAAGGTGAGTCGTGGTGAGTGGCCGTGGGGGGGATTTGTGCCTTACCCTGACGGGGGCCACTCTACAGGCCAGGAGCAGCCCCCCTGCCCCGCCCACACCTGTGCCCCCCAGACCCTTTGGGAGGGCTGCCCTGGCCTTCCCCTCTGTGCCCAGGCGGGGCCCCGGCTGCCTCCCCCCCAGGTGGTCTCCATGTCCCTCCCAGGAAGGACAGAAGGGTTTGACTGAGGCGGGAAACCGAGGGGCAGGGAGGGCCCCCCAAAGGCAAGGCTGGTGGGGGGAGGGGAGCGGGCCTTTCCCAGGGCTAAGCCCCACGACCTCAGGAACTCCCCGCCTGCTCCCTAGACCTGCTCTGCCCAGAAATTTCCTAATAGGCATTTTACGAGGTGCTAAGACACACAGATCCTAACTGGTTCCCTGTAAACGCAGGCCCGGGGCCTCGGGCGCCCCAGATGGGGCCGGGCTGATTTAGAAGCTTCAAGAGAAATCCACTCTTGTTTTTAATTAAAAAACACCCTTTCTTCCTTTTCCTGGAGAGACCTGTTAAATTGGGGCCGGGGCGGGGGGAGGACCACCTCCGCCTCCGACGGGGCGGGCTGGCCCGGCAGCCCCTGCGGTGGGGAGCCCTTGGCTGCAGAGCGGGAAATGGGGACCCCGAGCCAGGTGGCCCCGCAGGGTCTGGGCCCCGGCCTCAACCGTGTGAGCCGAACTCTCCGGGCTTGGGGGAGGCTGTGGGGGCTGTTTTAATAAAAAAATGGAAGGAGGAGAGGGCGGCTCTTATCACAAACAATAGTTTGCATGTGTCAGGCCCGGAGGAGGGAGAGTGCCTGGGACGGCCGGGGTCCGGTCAGGGGGCCGGGGACCTGGGAGAAGAGGAGGCCCGGGGCCCGAGGCTGGCATGTGGCCCCAGAGCTTGGTGCTGATCCCTTGCAGGGCGAGCGGACACATGGCAGGCGTTCCCGGGGCCTGGCGTCTCAGGCGAGCGCGTGCCCCTCCTCCCTTCCAGCCCCCCTGGTGTGGGACACCAAAGGTTCATGGCTAATGACGCTGCCCCCAAACCCCCTCCTCTCGCTGGGCCTCAGTTTCCCCATTTGTAAAACAGAGCATGGGCTGGAGGTCTGTCTCCTTCTGCACCAGGTGCGGTGCCCGAGCCGTCAGGCACTGCCCTCCCTCCCCTTGTTCTCCAGGAAGGCAGCCAGAAGTGCCAGAGACAGAGGGCAGGAAGCACGGCCCGTGCCCCAGGTGCCCAGAACTGGGGAATCTGGCAGTGGGCCCCGAGGGCTCCGTGGGCCCAGCTCCTCTTGGAGGACCCTGGGAGGGGCCTCCCCCTCAGACCCGGGGGTGAGACCTGTGAGAGAATCTTAGAGGGCAGGAGGACCAACCTGGCGCCCCCAGGGACAAGGCCAGGACCCCTTGGTCCAAACTGGAGTGAAGGAGGGAAAGGGGAGGCTGGAAGGGCCCCAGTTTGAGGGCCCGGGGGGCAGAGGGGGTGACCACCTCCCGGAGATGCCCCAGCTCCCCAGATCCAGGCAGCCTGGCACAGCTTGTGGGGCAGTGCCAGCCCAAAGAAGGAAGCTCAGGCCGGTGCCAGTGTCTGGGGCAGGGTCCTCGGGCGGGCAGCGGGCCATCCTCCTGCGCCACCGCCCTGGGCCCCTCCCGGTGGCCGGCCCAGCCTGGCTGCGCTCCAGGACCACACCCGGCCCCCAACTCACGGGAAACCCTGACCTCTGCCCTCTGCCCTCCGGCCTCTGGCACACAAAATACGCCATCCGTGACCTCGAGGGCTCCGGGAGGGAGCCCAGTCTGAGGAGAAGAACCCACAAGCCCAGAACGCGGCACGCCCCGGCCCGGAGAAAGCTCGGAACCTAGAACTTCTCTCAGGAAGGGAGTCGGGACAGATCTGGGAAGGAAGCCCCGGGAAAGTCCTTGGGACGGGGAATGTCAGGGCCAGAGAGGCCTCGAGTGCCAAATTCAGGCCCAAGAGGAAACGAGAGCTGAAGCCGGGGGAGGTCGGAGCTGGGCTCCGGCTCCAGGTCCCGGGGGGGCTTCCCAGAACAGCCCCGCTGCCCCCCCCAGGCTGAGAAATATGGGAAGTATGGGAAGGGGCCCAGCAGGGGCAGACCCCGAGGGCCTTATATAACAGCCCCAGCATGCCTTGGGAGAGGGAGGGCGGCCAGGGCAAGAGCGGCAGGAAGCCGCCTGTTTGTTTGCTCGGCAAGCCCACATACCCGGCCCGGCAGGGGGAGCCCAGGAGGCCGGCCGCCTCTCTCCCAGCCGCGGGGGGCGGGGCCGGGCCCCCCAGACACACTTTCGAAGGAATCCGCAGGACTGTTCCTTCTCCGGGGCCAGAAACAATAACGCTGGGGGGGGGGGAGGCCGGCCTGGGGGGGTCCGCTCCCCTGTTTGTTATCCTTGCTCATCCTTCCCCCGCCCGCAGGCTCCGGGGCTGACCTCTCCCTGGCAAGAGGCTGCTCTTTGTCGAGGGGCCCAGAGGGAGGGGCCTTTGAAAGAGGCTCCGGGGGTCCTGGGATTGTGCTGACCCACGTCCGGTCTCAGTTTCTCCAGCTGTCCGAGGAATGCCCCCCCGGCTGCCCATTCTGGGCCCTCTGGCCGATTAGATTCGTTCTAGAGGCTTCACTGAGGGGCTGCACAGGGCTGGGCCCCCCACCCGCTCTCCCCTGGGGGCTCTCCCTTCTGGGGTCTAGGGGGGGGCCGATCATCGAACGCTAATTGGGCGCCTGCTGGATGCGGCAACGGCCCCAACAATCCTCGTCCTCAAGGGGCTCCCGGGCTGGGCCCGGAGCGTGAGTCCTCCCAGCCTGGGGGCGCCCCCACCCGCAGCCTCCGAGACCCTCCCACCCGGAGGCCCGGGACGGGCTCGCTCTTCACGGCTTTAAGGCTAAAATGAGGCTCTAATAAATGTCCCGTCAGGACCAGGTTTGCACTGGGCTGCCGGGGTTAGAGCCACCCTGGGGCGCCCCCCGCCCCTGACCCAGCCCCAGCCCTTCTGCGGGGCGCCACCGATCCCGGGCACTTCTCCTCTCACAGCCCCCTCCTCAAGGACTCCCCAGGCCTGAGGGAGGGGCCGAGGGAGGGGGAGGGCGGGAGCACGAGCCCAGGCGGGGGCTGGGGACTGGCTAACAAGCGGCCTTGGGCCTCGGGCTTTCTGGGGATCCCTCAGAGCCGCCAGGGGTCGGCGACTCCGTCACCCCCACACAGGGGCCTCCAACGGCTCTGCGGCCGAGTGAGGGGGCGCAAAGATGGAATCCTGGTGCCCTCTGCTGGCCACCCTCAGAGCTGCAGCGCGAGGTTAGCAAGGTGGGTCCCTCCCTCCGCCGGCCCACCCCCCATCCATCCTCCAGCCCACCCCCCACCCCCCATCCCTCCAACCCCTGCCCTTGATGGGGCCTCTGGAGGGAGCGGCAAGGAAGGTGTTGGGGGGTCTGCCTCCCTTGCCCCCCGCGGCCTCCCTCCCCGTCTGGGGCTGCCTGAGGAGGGCCCTGGGGGAAGGAGGGGCATCGAGGCAGCGCAGAAGCACTCACTCCCCCCGAAATGAGATCTCTTTCACTTTTATTCAATTGTGTCAAAGTTCCATGGGCAGAAAGTGCCTTCTGGACAGAGCCGTGCCCGCCGTGGGCGCCGGGGGATCGTGCCCACTGTGGATGCCAGGGGCCATGCCCGCCGTGGGTGCCAGCGGGGCTGCCCGGCCCCTAGTTGCAGTACGTCTCCAGCTGGTAGAGGGAGCAGATGCTGTTGCAGCACTGCTCCACGATGCCCCGCTTCTGCAGCTGGTACTCGGGTGGGAATGGCAGCTCTTCCCCGCCGGCCGCGCTCCCTGGCAGAGAGAAGGGGAGCGGGTGAGGGGGGCCACCAGCGGCTCCTCCCAGCCGCCCCGCAGGGGCCGCTGCCCCCGGGGCACAGAGGCTGAGCTGCTGGGGGCTCGGGGCCCAGGCGGGCAGCGTGGGACTGGGGGCTGGCGCGGGCGGGCAGGGGCAGGGCCGGTTTAAGCAAGATTTGTATTCGGAGTCAGGAGACCCGCGTCTCAGGGCAGGATCCACCGAGTGGCCTTGGGAAAGCTTCCCCATCTGTCACCCGGGGGAGACTCCCACCCAGAGCTACCCAGTGGAGGGACGTTTTCCAGCGAGGGCGACGACACCCTGCGGGGGGTCCCGGGCCTGGGAAGATGGGAGCCTGGGATCGGGGCACGGGGGCCGCTGGGGGGCCCCCGGAGGGCAGAAGCCGGCAGACGGCAGCACTTTCCGCCTTCCACGCGGACCCCCACAAACCCAGGCCGCCGCCCGGGACCGGGGGCACTCACCCTGCGGCTGCTCGGCGTCCCGGCGCGCCTTGGGGGTGTAGAAGAAGCCCCTCTCCCCGCACACCAGGTACAGCGCCTCCACCAGGTGGGAGCCACACAGGTGCTGGTTGACCAGGGCTTCGGCCGCCGGGGGGGTGGACAGCGCCAGCAGGGCCGCCAGGGACAGGGCAGCCATCCAGGGAGCCATGGCCGAGCCCTGGGGGCGGAAGAGGGGGCTGAAGGGCGCAGAGAGATCCCCAAGGGGGGGCGGCCTCAGGGCCCCGGCCCCCCAGCATCCCCCCCAACCTTGGTGAACTAGAGCCATAGAAATAACGGAGCCACCGGGAGGACCTGCGGCAGGAGAAGTCCCAGAGGGAGAGGCTGTGGGGCAGGAAGGGGAGCCTGGGGAGCCTGAGCCCGGAAAGTGACGTCCTTCACTATCAGAGGCTGCCTCCCATTCACCAGCAGAGGCTGCCTCCCCTTCACTGTCAGAGGCTGCCTCCCCTTCATTATCAGAGGCTACCTTCCCTTCACTGCTAGAGGCTGCTTTCCCCTTCACTGTCAGAGGCTGCCTCCCCTTCACTGCTAGAGGCTGTCTCCCCTTCACTATCAGAGGCTGTCTCCCCTTCACTATCAGAGGCTGCCTCCCCTTCACTGTCAGAGGCTGCCTCCCATTCACCAGCAGAGGCTGCCTCCCTGACCCCAGAGAAACTGCAGATGGGCCAGTCTTGCCCAAAGGCCTCTGGGTCTTTGGTGAGAGATCTGAGACTTGGACTTAGAGGTCACTTAAGTCCCTTCTGGGCTCCTTATCTGAGATACGAAGCAGAGGGCGAGGGAAACATCTCCCCTGCAGACACAAACCCAGCCCGGAATCCCGCTTCTGGAAAGGGGCCCACGGACCCAAACTAGAAAGGACCTGGGATTGCTGCCGGGCAGCCAGAGATGCCCCCGATTTTCTGTCTCTCTCTGTCTCTCTCTCTCTCTCTGTCTCTCTCTCTCTCTCTGTCTCTCTCTCTCTCTCTCTCTGTCTCTCTCTCTCTCTGTGTCTCTCTGTCTCTCTCTGTCTCTCTGTCTCTCTCTGTCTCTCTCTCTCTCTCTGTCTCTCTCTCTCTCTCTGTCTCTCTCTCTCTCTGTCTCTCTCTCTCTCTCCTGTCTCTCTCTCTCTCTCTGTCTCTCTCTGTCTGTCTGTCTCTCTCTCTCTCTCTCTCTCTCTCTCTCTCTCTCTCACACACACACACACACACACCCTGCAGCCCCCACCCAGGACTGGCTCAGAGGCAGAGAGGCTGGGGGGACTGAGCTGCTACTGCCAGCCTGGCCCGCTCTGCCCATCGCCCCCGCTGCCCACAGATGCCAGGACGTCCCCTATTTCCTGGGCCCTCGCAGACTCACTCAGAGAAGGGACAGCAGCGAGACGAGGCTGGGGCTCTGTGGTCCGAGGCTGCTGCCTGTCTCTGGGTGCTCACAGCTTTTAAATGGTTCTGGGTCCCCCCGTCCGGGAGGGGCTGGGTGCTGACACCCCCCCCCGCCGGGCCAGCGGCTCAACTTCTGCTAACTGGGCTCATTAGGGCCCCGGAGCGGCCCGCGGTGGGGGGGCCGCCAGATGGTCCCAGGCCCGCTTCGGCGTTTCCGGCTCATTTCCCGGCTCTCACCGACAAGGGCACCGGGCCTGGCCGAGCGGGGACCCAGGGAAGCAGGGGAAGCGGCTGCTAATGAGCAGGTTAATGAGGGGCTGGCCCTCCTGACAATGCTTGATGGAGCCCTAAAATTAGGGCCCCCCCACCCCCGACTGGTCCATTTCCCTGATGTTGCTGACCAGGTAAAGAGTCAGTGAACCGAAGCACAAGGGGGGGGGCGGGGCTGGACCTCAGGAGCTGTCCAAGTTCCAAGGGGCTTCATTGTCAGGGGGCGGAGGCAGGTGGGAGGGGATTCTCAGCCTCCTCCAGGGGAGCCCCCCACCCTCCAGGGGAGCCCCCACCTCCTCCAGGGCAGCCCCCACCCTCCAGGGGAGTCCCCCACCCTCCAGGGGATTAGAGCCCAAGCTTATTGCTTCTGGCCCCTTCAGGGGAGGGGCGGCAATGCCCTGAGCCCCTTTCAGCGTCCCCTGGGGCCTCATCCGGCTCCTTCCAGTTTGTCATCCCCCCCCCCAGCAATGGGAGGAGGACAGGGCAGCTGGGGGATCACCCCCCTGGGCCTCTGATGCCTAGGAGGAAGGAGAGACCACCCCCCTGGAGGATCTTGGGAGAGGGTCAGTGTCATCATGGGAATAGGTCCGGACCCTCCCCTCCCCAGCCTGGCTGGAGCCGCCCTCACAAGCTGCCTGCGGCCCCCTCTGCTGGCCCGCTAGGAAAGCTGGGGGGCCGGCAGCCCTCCAGGCCCCCTTCCTTCCTGTCCCTGTGCCCTGGGCCTAGGCTCCTCGGCCGCCGTCTGAGCCCTCCCCAGAGGCTCCCCCGGACAACTGGGACCAGCAAGGGGTGCGATGGAGGCCGGGGCTCTGCTCCCCTCTCCGCAGTAAGGTCCCCGGCGCATTCCACAGCGCTTTACCCGCGCCGTCTCCTCGGGCTGGGTTCTCCCAGTGACCCCAGGAGGTACCTGCGAAGCCTGTGCCCATCTGAGAGGTGGGCAAACTGAGGCTGGCTCCCTTCCAGCCCCTGCCCCTGGAAGCTTTTCCCCAGTTTTCCGGAGCGGCTTCTGCTGTGCCCCGTGTGACTCCCCCTGCCCCTACTGCACACGTGTCACCTCTCCAACTGCCCAGAGAGCCCTGGAGGGCGGGGGCCGGGGCTTGCCCTTTGCCTCCCTGGCACCTCCGGGCATCAGCAGCCGCCCCCTGACTACACGGCGTTCAGAGAGGGGCAGGGCCACAAAGCCAGCCTGGCAGCCTCCCGCCGTGCCCCCTGCCGGGTCCGCTGGGTCTCCCTAAGCCTCAGTTTCCCCCTCGGAGAAGGACGAGGCGGCCCACGGGACCTCCGAGTTCCAGTTCTGAGCAGTGCAGCCGCGTGGCCAGGCTGCCCGGGGAGGCAGGAGGCTCCCGGCTTGGGGACCCCTCCTCCACAGAAAAGACCCGGGGCCTGTGATTCTGCGGCTGTCCACTGGGGGGCGAGGCGAACCGCGCAGGGATAGCGGGGGAAGCTGGACGGACGCCAGCAGGAGGCGCTGGCTCTGTGGCCTCGGGGGTCTCCGGCCCCTTCCCACCCTCCCGTTGTGGCTGCGCCCAGACAGTGGCCCGCAAGGACGAGGAGCCCGGCTCTGTCCCGGGGGGGGGGGAGTTGGGGGAGGGCTCTTTCCCAGGGGGGGGATTTGAGGGGGCATCTGTCCGGGGGGGATTTGGGGAGGGGGCTATGTCTCAGGGGGAGTTGGGGGCTCTGTCCCGGGGGAGAGTTGGGGGGGCATCTGTCCGGGGGGAGTTGGGGGGCTCTGTCCCGGGGGGAGTTGGGGAGGGGGCTCTGTCCGGGGGGGGGAGTTGGGGGGGTCTGTCCCGGGGGAGTTGGGGGGGGGCTCTGTGGGGGGGGGAAGGCCCTGGGCTGGGGCCGGGGCGAAGGTCGGAGATGTCCCACGTGCTCCCCCACCGTCAGCAGCTGCCCCCGAAGAAAGGAAGCCGTGGGAGCCGCGCTGAATGCCGAGAAATCGTGTCCTTTATTGTCGGGGTCGTCATGCAGGGGCCCCCACCCCCAGTGGCAGAAGCGGTGGCTCTAGACCCGGAACCTACTTAAGCGGCGCTTTGGACCCAAGGAAAGCCAAGACAGATGCACAGGCCACATACACACACACACACACACACACACACACACAGCAACGGGGACCCTCCCCAGGCGCCCGAGGACCCCGGGAGTCGGGAACTGAGGAGAACCAAAGCGGGAGGGGGGGGTCCGTGAGGGAAAGGCTCCCAAGCTGGTCGGGACGTTGGCGAGGGGCTGAGGCGGGGCCAAAGGGGAGGCTCTGCGGAGCCCCGGCCCCGGGAAGCCCTCTCCGCTCCCTGGGGGCAGGACGCCGCGCTAGCCAGGGAGGCGCCCAAGAGAAGTCGGGGGCTCCCCACTGGGGTCCCCCCGGCTCAGAATCTCCCCGGAACAGCCCCGTCACGTGCGCGGGGCTTCATTTTCCAGACAAGGACACTGAGGCCCAGAAAGGATGCGGTCTGCGGGTGCGAAGTGGGAGGTGGGACCGGCGGCCAGCTCCCTGCGGCCGCGCCATCTGCCCCCCCTTCCTGGACGCCAAGCCTGGGGACGGGACGGGGACGGGGACGGGGGTCGGGGACTGGACGGGGACGGGGACTGGACGGGGACGGGACGGGGACGGGGTCGGGACGGGACGGGGACGGGGACTGGACGGGGACGGGACGGGACGGGGACGGGGACCGGGACGGGGACGGGGACGGGGACGGGGACGGGGACGGGACGGGGACGAGGACGGGACGGGGACGGGGACTGGACGGGGACGGGACGGGACGGGGACGGGGACGGGACGGGGACGAGGACGGGACGGGGACGGGGACTGGACGGGGACGAGGACGGGACGGGGACGGGGACTGGACGGGGACGGGACGGGGACGGGGTCGGGACGGGACGGGGACCGGGACCGGGACGGGGACGGGGACGGGACGGGGACGGGACGGGGACGAGGACGGGACGGGGACGGGGACTGGACGGGGACGGGACGGGACGGGGACGGGGACCGGGACGGGGACGGGGACGGGGACGGGGACGGGGACGGGACGGGGGACGAGGACGGGACGGGGACGGGGACTGGACGGGGACGGGACGGGACGGGGACGGGGACCGGGACGGGGACGGGGACTGGACGGGGACGGGGACGGGGACTGGACGGGGACGGGACGGGACGGGGACGGGGACCGGGACGGGGACGGGGACTGGACGGGGACGGGACAGGACGGGGACGGGGACGGGGACGGAGACGGGACGAGGACTGGACGGGGACGGGACGCTCCGGGGCGGGGGCTGGGAGGCAGGGGCGGGGGAGGGGAGGGGGCTGAGGGCCGTTAGCTCATGGCGTTGAGGGCGTGCGCCAGCAGGTGAAGCTCGTCCTGGACGCCCTGCAGCGAGTGCCGGATCTTCTGGGGGCTGTCCAGGACCTCGATGCCCAGCGTGTACGGGTCGAACTTCACGCAGAAGGGACGCCGGATTCGGCTGGCGTAGCTCACGCAGAAGGGACGCCGGATTCGGCTGGCGTAGCTCCTGCGGACAGGAGGGAGAGAGGCGGCCCGGATCAGCCCCGAGGCGGGCCGGGGAGTCCCGGAGAAGCAAGGGGGGGCGGGGGAAAGGACGGGGGGGGGCGGAAACGATCTCTCCCTCAGCGTCTGCTCTGGCCGCGATGTTAGAGCCATTTTAAGGTAAGAAAAGTAAGGCAGAGCGCGCACGTGACTTGTCCAGGACCACCCAGCTCTCGTGGGACTCTTCTCTCCCCTCCGGGCCCCGGGGCGGGAGCCCGGGAGTCTCTACGCCCAGAGGGAGGGTGATGAGAGACTGGATGACCTCGTCCAGGTCACAGCCAAGGGCCCCGGATGGACAGCGGCTCGTGTCGGGATGTCGCGGGTTCCCCTGCGCCCCGGGAGGCTTCCCTGATTGCTCGCTCCCCGCCCCCTCGAGGCCCCACCCGGAGCTTGCCGCCCCACGTTAGGCGCGGGGAGCGGGCGGTGGCCGGGCTCCCGCCCCGGGTCCGGGCTCCCGCCCCCCGCCCCGACTCCCGGCCCCTGCCCCGGCTCCCGCCCCGGGTCCGAGCTGTCGCGGAGCCCGCCGCCCGCGCCCCCGTCTCGGCCCCCGCGCTCCTACCGCAGCTTGTCTTTGGCGTCGCTGAAGCTCTCGGACACGAAGTACACGGACTGGTAGGTCTGGTCCTGGTACGGGCTGCACGGGCGGCGGCGTCGGGCTCGAACTCGCGGACCTCGGGCTCCTCCGACAGCGAGTGCTAAAGAGGACCCGCGGCCGTCAGGCAGCCCCGCCCCCACTGGCGGAGGGCACGGGCCGGGAGGGCAGCCCGGGGAGCAGCTGGGGGGGGGCAGGGCGCTCTGCCCTTCGGTTGGGGCAGCTCCGGGGGGGGGGTTCTAAGCCCCCGGAGTTTGTGTGCAGCGGCTGAGCTGGCTGGGGGACTCCTGGGGGCTCCTGGGGGCTCCGCTTCCCAACCTGGGAAGGGGGATTTTGCTTACAGACACTCCATGAGCCGAGGCCCTTGGGCTCCAGAGAGGGAGGGAGGGGAGATGGGCGGGGGTAGGTGGGGGGAGGGTGGGGGTAGGTGGGGGGGGAGCTGGGGCCTCCCCGGGGAGGACGTGCCACGGGATCCCATCCTCCTGGTGGGCCACGGCTCAGGAGCCGGCGGGGAAAGCAGCGGGCACGGTGCCCCCAGGAGGGACGCGGAGGCAGCCGGCCCAGCGCCCCCTCCTCGGCCCTCTGCCTCAGCGCCATCGCCCCAGGAAGGCGAGAGCCCCCGAGGACCGGGCAGGTCGAGGAGGGCTCGGAATAAGGGGGGAGCCCCTAGGCAGAGGGGCTGGGAGGGGCAGGCTTACAATGAGCTCCCCGTAGGAGGACAGGAGGCCGGCCCCGTACGCCTTGATGGCTCCGTTCTGTTTGCAGAGCCCGAATTCCACAGTGAACCAGTAGAGCTGGAAAGGAGATCGCCCAGATGCTGCTGGGAGGCGGCTCTACGGCCCTCGGGACCCCTGGACGCTGCTGGACACTCACTCTCCGGCCCCTCTCGCCCCCCCCCCCCCGGGCCACCACTGGGCGCCCGTTCTCTGGCCCACAGGACCCCCTCATTCCCCCAGACACCGCTGGGTGCCCACTCTACGGCCCTCGGGACCCCTGGACGCTGCTGAGGGCCCATTCTCTGGCCTGCGGGGACCCCCTCCCTGCCCCTGTGCCCTCCGGCTCAGGGCTCTCCGTAGGTCAGGTCCCACTGCCCCTGCCTCCCAAAGTAAAGCAGGAAGAAATCCTTCCAGGTACATCCTGTGCACCCCATGCTCGACTGCGTATGCTAGAGAAGCAGGGCGGGAGCCGCCCTGAGCCCGGCCCTCGAGGGGCCACCAGGCTGGGACAGACAGGGCCGCCTCCCTCCCTCTGGGAGCCTTAATGGTTAACTTTTCTGTCCTAAAGTTTGCAAAGTCAGATTCTGGCTGAAGTGACCCCCCAACTCTAACCCTAACCCCCCACCCCCAGAACCCCAGCCCAAAGCCAGATCCTCCCCTCTCTGCCACAGCAGCCTCGGTGACCCCCGGCCTTTGGCCCTGGCCAGGCGGACCTACCGTGGCCAGCTTCTCGATCTCCTCGTCCGTGGCTCCAAGGAGGCAAGGCCGATGTCCTGGGAGGGGGCGAGGGTGACATGGGGCCAAGCTGGACTCTGCCCGCTTCTCCCCTCACCCCTGCCTGCCCCTCCCTCCACACACCCCTGCCCTTGGAAGTATCCCCGGGCACTTTTCTGGGCACCTGCCCTTGGAAGTATCCTGGGCACTTTTTTGGGCACCTGCCCTTGGAAGTATCCCGGGCACTTTTCTGGGCACCTGCCCTTGGAAGTATCCAGGGCACTTTTCTGGGCACCTGCCCTTGGAAGTATCCAGGGCACTTTTCTGGGCACCTGCCCTTGGAAGTGCCCAGGGGTCAGTGTAAATGCCAGGCAGCAGTGCTGGGGTTGTGAAAGCCAAGATGGCAGGACTTACCTGGGAGAATTGGGCAAAAGTCCTATCTGCCAGCATGGGCACGTGCCCCAGCAGCTCATGGCAGCAGTCCCTGTGCCCAGCGCCCACGGGTGTCCAGAAGGCAGGATAAAGGAACAGATGGTGTTGGTGAGAGGCTGTGGGCACTGCCAGTCCGCCCCGGGACACACCGGACCCCCCACCGCCCACCCTCTGGCCCTAGCAATGGCTGATTTTGAAATCTTAACCCCACCTCCCGCCACCTGACCCCTTCTTCAGCCCCGCTGTTGCCCACAGCCTTCTGCCTTGCCTTCCTCCCTGGGCCCAGAACACTTGTCTCCCTAACCAGTGGCTGGCCACAGAAGTCCAACTGGTGGCCACTTCCTCCAGGAAGCCTTCTTTGGTCTGTGACAGGGGTCCCCCCTTTCCTGCCTCCCAGAGGCGCTTACTAGGGAGCTGGTTATCAGTTACTGGGGGGGGTGTCGAGGGAAGGGACCCCGGCTTCCCCTCCACATTCTCACTCCCCAGCGCCAAGTTCTGTGGCGTGGCCGACGCTTAAACAATGTTTGTTGGACAAAGCTTCATTGAATGTGGAATCGCCTCCTCCCTCCCCCCCCGCAGCCCTAGACCAAGAAAAAGCATTCACTGGGTGAATGTGAAAGATGGGCAAGCTCTCTGGGACTCAGTTTCCCCATCTGTCAGCCCGTGAAGAGCGGCGGTTTGGGTGGGAAGTGGCGCAGCCCAACACCAGGGGATGCTGGTCCCTCCCTGGGCTTTGAGGTGCTCCCGGAGAAACGGGGCCCCTGGGCCAGAGAGTCAGGGTCAGGGCGGAGACCCACGGGCTAGTCCTTGAGGCCGGACAGAGAGGGACAGACTTCTGAGGGGGGGGGAACAGTCTGGGGGGGCCTGCGGCAGTCGGGGGGGCTGTGACAGTCTGGGGGGGCCTGTGGCAGTCGGGGGGGCTGTGACAGTCTGGGGGGCCTGTGGCAGTCTGGGGGGGCCTGCGGCAGTCGGGGGCCACGGTCATTGCCATGCCCGCCATACTCACGGCTCCGGGGAATGCATGGGCGAGGAGGCGTGCCGGATATACTGGGTACACTGGAACACCCTGAAGGCCAGGCTGGACAGGAAGTCTCGGGCCGAGAGCAGGCCGGCCACCGGCCGCAGCTGGAAGCCCGTCCTCTCTGAAACAGCCGAGAGGGATGGGCGCGGGCTCAGACAAAGCTGGTGCAGCCCCAGGGACGCCGGAGCCCCCAGGGCTTGCACAGGGCCGAGGCCCTGGACCCCGGCCCGAGGCCTTGGAGGGGCATTCCTGAGGCCCGACCAATGAGAAAGAGCTGCCATCCACGCAGCCCCCCCCCCAGGCTGCTCTCCTCACTGCCCCTCCTCCCCCCCCCACCCGTCTTCAAGCCCTCTCAGGCCCTGCCATCTCCCCACGAGCGTTTTCTTGCTCATCCCCGAGCGGGTGGGCTGGCTGACCGCCGCCCCCAGGAGAGCCCTCCCTCCCCCTCCGCCCATTCGCCCCCCCCCAGAGACGCAGGTAGTCCCACCCTTCAGAAAGCGGGACACGTCCTCCAGCTGGGGGATGCTGTTCTCGCTGTAGCCGCTGAACCTTTCCAGCAGCTGGAAGGCTTCCAGGTGCTCCCGGCAAGCGTGGGGTGGGGTACAGGCTCTTCAGGGTGGTGTAGACCTCTCTCCTGGGAGGGTGAGGGTGGGGGGCGTGAGCTCCCGGAGGTCCCGTCCCGTCTTTGCCTCGGCCCCGCCCCGGCCCCAGAGCTGGCGCCCAAGAAGCCCCGGTGGATGCTGACACCTCACTGTCTCCCCCATTTCCCCCAAAGCTCCCCGTGGGGGGCCGACCGGCTGCTGACAACCCCCGTTTCCGAGGCGCGCCCGAGGCCCCTCCCGGCTGGGCCCTTTTCTCCAGGCCGCTCCCCGCCCCCCACCCCGGACCTCCCCCGGCCGGGCCCCTCCTCACCAGGTGGCGATCTCCTCGGCCGTGTACTCCACTCGGGGGATGGGCTCTCCGCTGAAAGAGCCCCAGGGGGGTCATTCCTGCTCCTCGAAAGGCTCTCCCAAGCCAGGCCCCCGGGGTGGGCCACGTTGCCCTCTCCCCCCAGCCCGGGTGTGCAGGCAGCCAAGGGCTGGGGCCGGAGGCTAGGGGTCGGGGGCCAGGGGCCAGGGGCCGGGGGCTGGGGGCCACGAGCTGGGGGCCGGGGGCCAGGGGCCGGGGGCCGGGGGCCAGCGACTGGGGGCCACGGGCTGGGGGCCGGGGGCCGGGGGCCAGGGACTGGGGGCCATGGGCTGGGGGCCGGGGGCCAGGGGCTGGGGGCCGGGGGCCAGGGGCCGGGGGCTGGGATGCCCACAGCACGAGGCAGAGGGTGCCTGGGACGGCCCAGCTACGGGACCGTCAGGAGCCCCTAGACAAGGGCGGAGCCCCCTTTACAAGGGTGAGCAGAGACTGGCCGGGAGCCACACGTCCCCCTGCAGTGAGCCTGTGGCCATCACTGGCGGGCCCCTTTGGGAGGGGCCTTGGGTCTGAGCACTGGGTGGGGGCTGCCACACCTCTGGCCTCTGGCTGGTGGGAGGGAGTCCCAGCCCGGGACGGTGGGGGGGGGGGGGGTCGGCTTACTGCTTGTACTGGAAGGCGATTTCCGCTATCATCTTCCTCCGCTGGCGATAGGCCTGGTCCGAAAATCCCTGCGGGGGAGGGGAGACGACGCCGGCGGTCAGGGGGCCGCTCGGGCCCTGGGTCTGCACCGAGCCTCCCTCCCCGGCGGGCGCCCCCCCCCGACATCCAGGAGCCGACTCACCGGGTGGTCCAGGTCCAGGTCAGGGTCGAACTTGGTGACCAGGTGGTGGCACTTGTCCAGTTCCGAGATCTTTCTGGGAAACCAGTGGACTTCGGGGAAAAGAAGCTCCGTTAGCTTTGCAGAAGCCAAAAGGTCACCTGAAAAACTTGCTCCTCCTGAGCCTCAGTTTCCCCACCTGCGCTGCATCCCCTCCCAGGAACTAAGGGAGGAAAGACCTCAGGGCGCTACTGAAACGGAAGGTGGGGGTTGGTAATTAAGTGGCTTGTGCATTGGCTCTTCTGGAAGCGGCTCAGCCCCCAGGCAGCCTTTGTGGGTGCAATGAAAGTGCCAAGAAAACAACCGAGGACTGGCTGGTGCAGTAAAGGGCCGGAGCCAGAGATCCCCGGGGCACCGACCCTGGGCAGCCCCACCCCCGCCCGACCTGCACCGAGCAGTGCCCCCTCCTGCCAAAGGGCAGCGGGGGTGGGGGGGACCACGATGGTCCCCACTCCTAAGGGGCAGCGCGAGGGCGGCCCTTTGTAAGCATTGTTGCTAATAGCAAACCAAAGAGGCTGCGGCTCAGTGGGAGAGGGACAGGAGGGACAGAGGCTGCGGCCTTCTGGGGACAGTAGCACCTCTGCCCTTGCCCCCATCTTTTCTGTCTGGTCCGAAGGAAGGAAAGAGGGAAGGAAGGGAGGGAGGAAGGAAGAGAGGAGGGAGGGAGGGAGGGAGGAAGGGAGGGAGGAAGGAGGGACAGAGGGAAGGAGGGAGGGAGGAAGGAAGAGAGGAGGGAGGGAGGAAGGAAGAGAGGAGGGAGGGAGGGAGGGAGAGAAGGAAGGAGGGAGGGAGGGAGGGAGAGAAGGAAGGAAGGAGGGAGGGAAAGAGGGAGGGAAGGAGGGAGGGAGGGAGGAAGAGAGGAGGGAGAGAGGAAGGGAGGAAGGGAGGGAGGAAGGGAGGGAAGGAGGGAGGGAGGGAGGAAGCAAGGGAGGGAGGGAGAGAAGGAAGGGAGGAGGGCGGGCGGGCCGGGTGCTTCCAGCGCGGAGCGCGGTGCGGGGCAGAGCGGGACTCACGCTTGTCCTCCTTGGCGCTGCGCACTTCGTCACACACCCTCCGGACGGAGCTGACCAAGGTGCCCAGGTCGCTGCTGTGGACTTCGCAGCGCACGAAGTACTCGAGCTCGGACGCGCCCTCCCTGGGCTTCCTGTTGGTCCTCGTCTCCAGGTGGTGGATCTTGGCTTCGAACGTCTGGGGGGGACAGAGGAAGGTGGGAGCCGCTTCCCGCCACTTTCCTCCTCTGGGCGGCCCGGAGTGGGGCCGGCACCGCCCCGCGGGGAAGGCGGCGCCGGCGCTGACCGGACTCAGTTTCCCACCCCCCACCCCCCACCCCGGGTAACAGGCACAGCGGCCTGCGCCCGGCTCTTTCTCAGTCAGGGCAGTTGGGGTCAGAGGCGGAAAGCGAGCGCGGCCATCCCGCCCCCCCCCCCCCGCCCCCAAGAAAAGACCTGCCTAGAAAGTGTTCCCGGGAGCGCGCGCTCCCAGACCCCCCTGCTCCCCTGGGCGCGCAGCCGGAGGCAGGGCAGCGCGGGGTGGCGGCCGCGGCCCCGAGGCCGGGGTAAGGGCAGGGACTGGGCCGGGGGCTTGCGCCGTGTCCGAGTCCCAGGTCCCTGCGCCACCAGCCCCGGGAGCTAGAGAGGAAGTGCGGGAGCGCGAGCGGGGCCGGAGCCCGCGTCGGGGAGCGGGGTCTGGCCCGGGTTTGAGTCCTGCCATCTGTGGGTCTTTGCCACCCCGCGCCCCCCCCCCCCCCCCGCGCCGGGCCTCAGTCTCTCTCTGTAAAATGGGCACGAAGGTCGGGACTGTCTCCGGGCTCCCAGGACCCGCCCTTGGGCCGCTCCGCAGCTGATCGCGAGCCTCCTTTGTGGCAGCCGAAGGGCGGGCGCTGTCCCGGGTGGGGCGGAGAGAGCCCGGAGCCCCGCGAGCCCTCCCCGCCCCCATCCATGCAGGCGGCGGCCCTCCCCCCGCCTGCCCGGCTCATCGCATCAATCCCGGGCTAATGTGACAGCCACCGGCCCATTAGCGGCTGGTCCCCCTCAGGCCGCGGCAGCCGCAAATGTCATTAGGGGGGGGCGGGGGGAGGGGGGGCTGTCCACTCCGGCACCTGCGCGGCCCCAGGCAGTGGCCGTTCCCACGCGGGCCCGGGCGGACTCTGGCACTCACAGCAGACACACTCCCGGCTGCACAAAGGGCACAGTCCCCCCCCACACAGACACGTACAGACACATGTACTCTTACACACAGACATGAGCACTCTCTCTCTCTCTCTGTGTGTCTCTGTCTCTCTCTGTCTCTCTCTCTCTCTGTGTCTCTCTGTCTCTCTCTCTCTCTGTGTCTTTCTCTGTCCCTGTCTCTCTGTCTTTCTCTGTCTCTCTCTCTGTCTTTTTCTGTTTCTGTGTCTCTCTCTCTGTCTCTGTGTGTCTCTCTCTGTCTCTGTCTCTCTGTCTCTGTCTCTCTCTCTGTCTTTCTCTGTCTCTGTGTCTCTCTCTGTCTCTGTCTCTCTTTCTCTGTCCCTATCTCTCTCTGTCTCTGTCTCTCTCTCTCTGTGTCTCTCTCTGTCTCTGTCTCTCTGTCTTTCTCTGTCTCTCTCTCTGTCTTTCTCTGTTTCTGTCTCTGTCTCTCTCTCTCTCTCTCTGTCTCTCTGTCTCTCTGTCTTTCTCTGTCTCTCTCTGTCTTTCTCTGTCCCTGTCTCTCTCTGTCTCTCTGTCTCTGTGTGTCTCTCTCTGTCTCTCTGTCTCTCTCTGTCTCTCTGTCTCTGTCTGTCTCTCTCTGTGTGTCTCTCTCTGTGTCTGTCTCTTTCTCTGTCCCTGTCTCTCTTTGTCTCTCTGTCTCTCTCTGTGTGTCTCTCTCTGTCTCTGTCTCTCTGTCTCTCTCTCTGTCTCTCTCTCTGTCTCTGTCTCTCTGTCTTTCTCTGTTTCTGTGTCTCTCTCTCTGTCTCTCTGTCTTTCTCTGTCTCTGTCTCTGTCTTTCTCTCTGTCTCTCTGCCTCTCTCTGTGTGTGTCTCTGTCTCTGTCTTTCTCTCTGTCTCTCTGTCTCTCTCTGTCTCTGTCTGTCTCTCTCTGTGTGTCTCTCTCTGTCTCTGTCTCTTTCTCTGTCCCTGTCTCTCTTTGTCTCTCTGTCTCTCTCTGTGTGTCTCTCTCTGTCTCTGTCTCTCTGTCTCTCTCTCTGTCTCTCTCTCTGTCTCTGTCTCTCTGTCTTTCTCTGTTTCTGTGTCTCTCTCTCTGTCTCTCTGTCTTTCTCTGTCTCTGTCTCTGTCTTTCTCTCTGTCTCTCTGCCTCTCTCTGTGTGTGTTTCTGTCTCTGTCTCTCTGTCTCTCTCTCACACACACACTCACTCACACACTCTTCCCTTCCCAGCTTGCCCCTCAGCCCTGCAGCCCCCACCACGTGACATCATGTCCCCCCCACCTCGTCACAGGAGTACTGGCTGTCTCCCCAGGGCAGGGGGCAGGGCGACAGGAGGAACAGTGGCCGGGGCCTTCCTCCGCTTCCCACAAAGCCTTTTCTTCTCAGGCAAATCCCACCCTTCCAGGGAGGCGCCTCAGCCAAGGGGACCCAAGCACAGAGGAGCCGAGTTCGAATCCCAGATCTGCCTGTTTATGGGCAGTGTGATCTTTGTCACATCGACTTTCCTTCTCGAGCCTTAAGTGCCTGAGAGGAGGGGGCTCCTTCCACAACCTGCCAAGTCCCTCCCGTGTCTACGCTGGCCATCTTTCAGTCTGATAGCCTTCCGTTAGGGAGGTCAGTCACCGGCCCCAGCCTGACCGCCCCGGCCCCTCCCGGACCTGTCCGAGCTCGCTCCAGAACCGCACAGGGGCCTGTGCCCTCGGGGCCGGGAGAGCCTCGCTGTCTCTCACCTCGAACACCTTCAGGGCCCGGGACAGCGGCATGGACTTGGCCGTCTTCAGGGTGAAGAAGAGGTTGAGGAGGGCCTTCCCGTCCTTCTCCTCAAAGACAATGGCGTCCAGGGGGTCCCCGGAGGCTTCGGCCGCCGCCGCCGCCACAGCCGCCTCTCTCTCCTTGCGAGCGTCTTCGATGAGGCTCTGCCGCCGGCCGATGAACCTCGGGGACTGCACCGGGGGCGGGGGGGTCACACAGTGGGCCAGGCCCCCGCCAGCCCCCTCTGGCTCGAGGCCCCGGGGAGGGGGAGAGAGAGAGACTCCCAGGTGGGGATGGGCGGGGCCAAGGCCGAGTGGGGAAGGGGGGGGCTGCCCGGCCCGCCCTGGGTAACCGGGGAGTGCCCACCGGCCTTCCCACCTCTACCCGCCACGTTCAGGCCGAGCCAGGAGCCGGCATCGTGGAGGACCCGACCGGGTGTCTCAGGCAAACCCAAAGCCAGTGTGGGGGCCACACGGTCCAGCTACGCTGGCTAAGCCAACTGCCTGTCTGGCTCCTCGCTCATTTGGGGCTTCCCAGACTCTGCTCTCAGGGTCTCGGGGAACCAGAGGGTTGGGGGTACGAGCTGTGGTCCCTCCTCCATCGCCCCCCGCTCCCACCCACCGAGCCATTTGGCGCCTCTTCCTGGAGGCTCTCTGGGGCACGGGGATCTAAAGGGGGCGCCCCCCGCCAGACAAGGGAGGGTCCCGGGGGGTCTGCCAACTGTTTCATGGGATAAAAGGGCCAAAGAGCAGGAAGGACCTCCGTGGTCCCATCGGCCAGGTGAGGGGGCCCCAGGCTCGGGGGGTCACCCCCGGGGGCAGCAGGAGAGCTCACTGCCCGTTCCCCCAACCTGCAGCTGCCTTAGGAGCCTCCCTACATCCCACGGGGCCGAGCTCGGAGGGCCGAGGCAGCCGACAAGCGCCCACTGCAGCCGGGGCAGAGAGTGGCCAAGCACTGCCCGGTCCCCAGCCCCTCTAAGGCTCTCCTCTCCGCCCCCATCTTCTCCCCCGCATGGAAGGGCTCTTCTTGGCCAAGTCTTCCTCCCCTGGCCCTGGACCCTGGAAGTCTGTGGCCAGGCCCCGGGGGGGGGGCGGGGGACTGGCGGCCCCCCCCATTCCCGCTTGGAGGATGGTTTGCCGTGGGCTCGTCCGAGGGGCCCGATCTCCCCCCCGTGACTGCAGCAAGAACACAGAGCGTTCCCCCACCCCCCCAGCCCAAGAGAAACACTATCTGGGCCCTCTCACTGCCTTGGGTGGGACGGAGCCAGCCAGAGGAGGAGCTGCGGCCCCCCGGGCTCCCAGACTGGCAGGGGAAGTGCAGCTGGCGCCAGGCAGGTGGTGCCCCCTCCCCCAGGGAGCCCTGGGGCTGCGGGGGGGGGAGGGAGAGCTCGGCCTCCCAGCCCCCCCCAACTCCAGAAGGGAGGTTCAGAAAGGCCTCCAGTGGTGCCCACCCAGGGGCTCACATGCCTGAGGGCGCTGCCTCTGCCCTCTCTGGGTCCCCTCAGAAGTGTCCCCAGCTCAGGGCGCCTCCCTCCCCCGGGGGCCTGACCCTGGGGCCGGGCTTGGCTGAGGCTGCGGAAGGGCCCGAGCTCTGTTTCCCCTGCCGGGTCTGGACCTGTGCTGCCCCCCCCCATCTCAGAGGGGACCCTTCAGGCGGGCAGTTGGGAGCGGGAAAGGGGCGGCTGGTCCCCACCCCTGTGTCTGCAGGAGCAGGAGAAGGTGGCAGGGGCTTCTCTAGCCCCGGCTCAGGGCTCTCGGGGGGGGGGAACTAAGCAGCTTCCTCATGCCCCCCCCCACACCCGCTCCTGGTGGGGACCTCTCCGTTCTCTGAGACTCAGTTTCCCCAGGTATGAGGTGGGAGGCAGACGAGCCCCATTCACTTCTGCGACCCAGATGTGGGGCTGAAGCCAAAGGTGAGGACAGAGCTGGGGGACATGGGGGCTCTCTGGTCAGCGCCGGGACCAGGGGCCGACACGCCAGGAGCCCAGTGCAGACTGAGCCAGTCGGTGCCCGAGGACGGCCGGGCAGCCCCTCCCCGTTCGCTGCCTGAGCCAGGGAGTGGCAGAGGGGCCAGGCCCGGGCACGGGGCAGAGAGACCCGGGCACTTTCGGGCTGAGCACACACCTGAGGGCGCTGGCCGCTGGCACCCCAGGGCTTGGGAGAAGAGTGCCCACCCCGACTGTTCTCACTCTCCAGCCCCCTAGAAGCTGGGATCCCAAACTGGCAGGTGGGGAAACTGAGGCCCTCGTGGGCGGCGCCACCTTGGGAAGTGCAAGGCCAGCCTGGCTCTACCCACTGCGCCATCCCACCCCACCCCCCGGGGCCCCAGCCCTGCCCCCAGCTCAGGGTGTGACTGAGCCCTTCCCTTGTCCTCTCTGGACCTCAGTTTCCTTCTCTGTAAAATGGGGGGCCAGAGGTGACGCAATCTCCCTTCTATTTGCCCACCGCCTGAGCTTCTTTGGGCAGACCCCCACCTGAGACATGTTACTCAGGAGATGTTCCAGACCCAGACCTGGGCTTTCCCCTCCCCGCAGACACAATGGCAGCCCCCCCCCCCCAGAGTCCCCTCCATCCCAGCACAGCAAACCCGGGGCCCCGCGTTGGTCCAGGGATGGGTCAGAGGGCAGAGCAGCCCCGGGGTCCGCCCCCCCCCCCCGGCCGGCCCCTTACCATGATGGCCTCGGCCTGTCTGGGATCCAGCTCGGACACTGCCCTGCGGAAGCCCTTGGCGGCCGGCGCCGAGGTGTTGGGGGTGGGCATCCTGCCAGCGCTGCCTGTCCGCGGCCGGGGTCTCGCCTGTGGCTCCCCCGCTCCCCGCAGCCTCTTATAGGCAGGGCTGACGTCAAAGCCCCCCCGCGCCACCTCTGCCCCCCCTCGGCTCTCTGGCTCTGCGTTGCCCGAGGGAGGAGGGGAGGGGAGGAGGGAGCGGCCGAGAGGAGGCTTCTGTTCTATTAAATCTAATTGCTCCCGAGATTGCAGACACGCCGTGGGAAACGGCTCAGCGCCCCCACCTCCCTCTGAATCATCACCTCGCCAGAAGCCGGAGCGGGCGGGGGCGGGGGCTTGGCGCGTGGACCCCCCCGCCCCTGACCCCCCCCGGGCCCCCAAACACAGCCTGGCTTCTGCTCCGGGAAGGCTCAGAGCCCGGGGAATAGGAGCCCCCCAGGGGGGCCGGAGGCGGCTCCACAGACCCTCTGGGCACCAGGTCCTGAGTCTGAGCGCCTGGCTCTCTTCCCCACTCTCCTGCTCAGAGACAGGCTTTCCAGGCTCCTGTCCCCTCTCCGGGGTCCCCTGGGAACACAGGCTTCTCTCGCAGAGCTGCCTCCTCGCCTTGGCCAGGGGACTGTGCTCTAGAGCAGCCCGGAGGGAGCAGGGGGCTTCCTCGGGGTCGCACAGTCAGCGAGTTTGTGGCCACTCCTAGCAAGGGAGCAGGGGCCCTGCCGGGAGTGACGAGGTCCGGGCTCTCCTCTTCCGCTCCCATCCTGCCCAGAGCCGGCTTCCCAAAGGGACTCCCAGGGCTGCCGCCTCCCTCCCCCGAGGCTCGAGGCTACGTCCCCTCCACGGCAGCCGGGGGTCCCCGAGCTCCCCATCCCCAGCCCTGATCCCGGGAGGCCCCAAGGCTTCTGCGGGCGCCCCTGGCCCGCCTGCCCGAGAGGGGACGCTTCAGGGAGGGGCCTCTCAAAGGCAGCTTAGGGAAGGTTCTCTCTGGCTGCGCCCCCTCGGGACAGAGGATTCAGGGGGCATCGAATGGGACTCAGCCCGGAAAAAGGAGAGCAAATAGTGGGCCTGGGGGGAGGGGAGGGGAATGGGGTGCCTGAGCCATCTTTTCATGTCCTTGTAAAGGCTTCCCCTTCCCCCCCCACCCTCATCCCCCATCTTCCCTTGAAGGACCACAGACCACGCCCAGGTAATGGAACACAATGATAGAGGAATATGGCACTCTGGGCCCCCAGGACACTCTGGGCCTCCGGGACACTCTGGGCCTCTGGGACACTCTGGGCCTCTGGGACACTCTGGGCCTCCGGGACACTCTGGGCCTCTGGGACACTCTGGGCCTCTGGGACACTCTGGGCCTCCGGGACACTCTGGGCCTCTGGGACATTTTGGGCCCCCCCAGGACACTCTGGGCCCCCAAGACACTCTGGGCCCCCCTAGGACACTCTGGGCCCCCCGGACACTCTGGACCCCGGGACACTCTGGGCCTCTGGGACACTCTGGGCCCCCCCGGACACTCTGGACCCCAGGACACTCTGAGCCCCCGGGACACTCTGGACCCCGGGACACTCTGAGCCCCCCGGACACTCTGGGCCCCCGGGATACTCTGGGCCCCCCAGGACACTCTGGACCCCAGGACACTCTGAGCCCCCGGGACACTCTGGACCCCGGGACACTCTGAGCCCCCCGGACACTCTGGGCCCCCGGGACACTCTGGGCCCCCCGGACACTCTGGGCCCCCGGGACACTCTGGGCCCCCCAGGACATTCTGGACCCCGGGACACTCTGGGCCCCCCCCCCAGCGCACTCTGTCCCCTCAGGGCTCTCTGAGCCCCGGCTGAGGAGGCACCTGGCCGGGCCGGTGCCACGGTAGGGGTTGGACGGCTTCCTCTCTGAGCCTGGGGGCGTGTGTGCCAGCTTCCTTCCCGGATCACCCCCCCCAAGGGGGGCCTCCCCCGGTACCCAGCGCCCCCGTGAAGCAGCGAGGACCGGAGCGGGCCCGGCTGCCAAGTGAAAGCCCTCCAGCGATTAAAGGGGACGGGGCGGGGGCGGGGCTCTGGCTGGGAAAGGGGGCTCTGTCCTCGCCTGGGCGGGGCGGGGGCTCCGGCCACGTCTCCAACCCCTCCGTGCCTCAGTTTCTGAGCTAAGAAGGAAAGATTGGGAGCCGGTCTCTAAGCCTCCTCCCGGCTCAGACCGTCTGCGAACCTTTTGTCCTGTATCATGTCTATTTCCGTGTGTCTGTCTGTCTGTCTGTGTGTGAGTGTGAGTGTGTGTGTGTGTGAGTGTGTGTCCGTGTGTGAGTTTGTGTGTGTGTGAGTGTGTGTCCGTGTGTGAGTTTGTGTGTGTGGGAGTGTGTGTCCGTGTGTGAGTTTGTGTGTGTGGGAGTGTGTGTCCGTGTGTGTTTGTGTGTGTGGGAGTGTGTGTCCGTGTGTGAGTTTGTGTGTGTGGGAGTGTGTGTGTGAGCTGGAAGCTGGGGGCCGCTCCTCGGCCTAGGACCATCCGCGCTGGGGGAGCCCCGGCCCCTCCCCTCTGCTCCGGGGCTTCCAGCGGCCGAGGCCGAAGCTGGGGGGGGGGGAAGGGCCACCCCCCCCCCCCCCCCCCCCCCCGCCAGTCCCCAGGTGGGCCGGGCCGCTCAATGGTTCGCTCAGCCCCGGGCGGCGGCTAATAACTGCTAAATCCCGGGCGGCGGAAAGCGGCGGCGGCGGCTGTGGACTTAACCTTTCCCCAAACGCCTCCGTGGAGACAAATGTTGTTTTTAGGCCTTTCTCAGAGCGAAGCGAGTTGGGGGGGGAGGGGAGGGGGCGGGGCGGGGGGAGCAGCTCAGGGAGATAAAGCCGCCAAGTGGCTCCGGGGCGCGCCCGCTGGGGTGGCCAATCCCACGGGGCCGGAGCCGGCCCTGGGACGCCCAGCGCGGCCCGGCCGGGAGAAGGCCCGCCCGGAGGCGGCGGCGGAGGGGCCCCGGGCCACAGAGCACCGAGCCCACCCCGGGAAGCCCCGCCTCCGAACGCCGCTTCGGGCCCTTCCTTAGAGCTGTGCAGTCCGGGCAAATCTTCTGCCTGCCTCAGTTTCCTCATCTCTAAAATGGGAATAATGACACCTACTTCCCAGGGTTGTCGTGAGGATCCATTGAGCATATTGGCACAGAGCGCCTGACATTCAGCAGGTGCTTAATAAATACTAGAAAGGTTCCTTTCCTTTCCTTTCCTCCGCAAGTGATGTGGCGGGAAGAGCTGCACCTGGAGCCGAGAGAGTCCGGTTCTCAACTCTGTCAGCTCCTCCGGGGCTCGCCAGGAAGCCTTCCCAGCCCAGCCTGAGAAAGGAAAGGCGGGATTCGGGCTCACATTAAGACCTTAACGGAGCTTTCCAAAATCCCTTCTAATGCAAGGGTTTGTTTGTGGGAACTGGGAAACACAGCAAGGCAGAGAGGAAAGTCCTGGAGGGAGGGACGGAAGGAAGGAAGGAAGGAAGGAAGGAAGGAAGGGAGGGAGGGAGAAAGGAAGAAAGAAAGGAAGGAAGGAAGGAAGGAAGGAAGGAAGGAAGGAAGGAAGGAAGGAGGAAGGGAGGGAGGGAGGAAGGAAAGAAGGAAGGAGGAAGGAAGGGAGGGAGGAAGGAAGGAAGGAAGGAAAGGAGGGAGGAAGGAAGGAAGGGAAGGGAGGGAGGGAGGAAGGAAGAGAAGGAAGGGAGGAAAGAAAGAAGAAAGGAGGAAAGAAGGAAAAAGGAGGGAGGGAGGAGGGATGGACAAAAATGGCAATGGTCAATGTTGGAAGGGTTATAGAAAGATAAAAACCGCTAAGAATTGTTGGTGCGACTGTGAAACGGTGCGACCATTTGGGAAAACCATCTGAAAGGATGCAAATAAAATGGTCAGAATGTCCACGGCCTCTGAAGCAGAGGCTCCGCCACAGGGCTGACCCAGGAAAAAGCTCCCAAAACATTTTTTCAGATAACTAAGGATTGGAAACAAAGGAGAGGAGTCGGGCGAGGGCTAAGCAAGTTGTGGCACCTGAATGTGGTGGGATAATAGTCGATCGAGAATCAGTGTATTAAGCACCTACTCTGGGCCAGGAACTGGGCTAAGTGCCCAGGATACAAAGAGGCAAAAGGCAGTTTTCGAGAAGCTTCCGATCGAATGGGGGACAACGTGCAAACAGGCTTACAGAGCAAGCTCTGGACAGGAGAGATGGAAGCCAGAGGCGCAGGGGGGAGGGGGGTCTTAGGGAGCGGGGGAGGGGGGTCAGTAGGCTGACCTTAGCATCTGTAAGAAACAACATGTACAACGAAGGCAGAGATTCGTGGAAAGAGCCATGTGCCCCCATGCAGAACGGAGCCGGGGAAACAATTAGCACAATTAACGATGATGAAAGCACAAGGACGGAAAGATCCAACAGGACTCAGACCAGGAGATGAGAAGGGGGGGGGGGGAATCCACATGGCCCGGGCCATGCAGGGCATCTATCGGCTGGGCTGCCATTCCCCCTCGAGGAAGGCGGCAGCTGTCACCTGGGAGGGCTTTCTGCTTATGGGAGGGCAGCTGGCTCTGGCTGCGTCTGAAAAGGAAGCAACAGAAACCTTAAAAAGCAAAATCCTCTGTCCTTCTAATGGGAGAGAATGAGGCGGAGAGACAGAGACAGAGACAGAGAAAGACAAAGAGAGAGATAGAGGCAGAGACAGAGACAGAAATGAGAGAAGAGACAGAGAAATAGAGGCAGAGACAGAGAGACAGAGATAGAGAGAGAGAAATGAGAGACAGAGAAAGACAAAGAGAGAGATAGAGGCAGAGACAGAGACAGAAATGAGAGGAGAGACAGAGAAATAGAGGCAGAGGCAGAGAGAGACAGAAAAATGGAAGCAAAGACAAGGACAGAAGGAGGTGAGAAGGAAAGGAGAGGAGAGTCTCGAATCAGGACTGGGGAGAGGAGTGAGGAAGAGCGTGGAGGAGAGAAAAGGCGTTCTGCGTCCCTGGGCACAGCCTCCCCCCTTGGGGCAGAGCCAGGGCAGGGGCATGGAAGCCTCCAGAAGTCCTGAGCTGGTTCAGTGGTTACCAGCCACATGCTGGTGCCCTCTCTGATGCCCTCTGCCCTTCTAGACCCCAGAGGCAGACCTACCGGGCGCCTGCTCGTGGAGAAAGAGTGAATTGGGCTAGAGCTAGCCCTTGGTTCAGGGGGCCCGTGACCGGCCCAGTGCCCCTGGGCTCACTCGAGCCACACATATTTACCCAGAGTTCTCCTCGAGCACCTGGGCTGACAGTAGTGAAGAAAGCGTTCTCTGATCTGCAGAGGAGGCCTGTGGGACCGGAGGGAGAGGACTTGGCCAGAGTCACGCAGCTACAAATACCAGACCCTGAGATCTTCCGACCCCGGAACCCCCCCCCCCTCCCCCCCGTGTCCAAAGCTGTCCCCACTCCACCGGAGGACCGGCAGCCTTTGCTGTTCTCCTCCCACCAGCCCCCACCCCCAGCCCATCTTGCAAAACCTCGGAGTACCTTCTGGCCCCGAAGCCCGGAGATTCTAGGAAATGCCCTTCCTGGGAGCTGCCCCTTGTTGGCTGGGACCAGGGACTAGCTCAAGGGTGATCCCGGGCCGTGTGCAGAGAAAAGTGGAGGAAGAGTCGGGTGGGGCCAAAGGGGGGAGCACGTGGAGGGGGGGCTTTGGGGATCTGTGGGCCTGCATATCTGTTTGCATCTTTGTGGGAGCATCTCAGAAGCACTGAATAGGCCCATGGGGAGGCCTTGGGGGCCTCTGGCGTGGGGAACCCCGACCCCTTCCAAGGCACCTGGGGGTGCTTTCATTAGGTGCTTTCATCCTCCGCCTGCCTCCCTGCCGCTTCCCCGGCACTCTGGCACCGAGCAAAGGAGTTCCCCTCCTCCACACGGGGTGCCCACCCTTTGGGCTCATTGCCAGGCTCCTCAGCTTCTCCTCACGAGCAACGGAGGCTCTTGGACCCTGGACGTCCCAGCTTCCTGACACTTCCTACAGGCTGCTTGCCAGCCAGCTTCTGCTTGCAGAGACACTAAGACCCTCTGAGATGTGAGCCTCCAACGAGCACTTATTAGTCACCTACTGTGTGCCTCATGCCGAGGGTGCAAAGACTTTTCTACCTTCCCACCCCCCAAAGAAAATTCTATAATGGCCTGCTTTTAAAGCCCTTCTTTGGACTAACCCTCTTTAGTTTCTGCTTTCTATCTGGTGCTGACCCAAACCAGCCTGTCTCTCTGTGACTGCCTCAGTCTCTTTCTTTCTCTCCATCCCCCTCCACATACCATACACATACTCTTCCCCCTCTCTTTCTCCATCCTCTTCTCTCTGTCTCTGTCTCTCTCTGTCATCTCTATCATCTCTCTTTTTCTCATCTGTCTCTGTCTATGTCATCTCTCTCTCTCTCTTTCTCTCTCTGTCTGTCTGTCTCTCTTCTTTCTGTCTCTGTCTCTGTCATCTCTCGCTCTCTTTCTCTTTCTCTCTCTCTCTCTGTCTGTCATATCTCTCTCTCTCTCTCTCTCCGTCTCTCTCTGTCTCTCCCTCTCCGTCTCTCTCTGTCTCTCCGTCTCTCTCTGTCTCTCTCTGTGTCTCTCTCCATCTCTCTCTGTCTCTCTGTCTCTCTCTCTCTCTGTTTGGCTGGGTCTCTTCTCCCTGCCTTCCCCTCCTCTGTCCTTCTCCCCTCCTCTACTCTCGCCTCCCCTACCTCTGCCTCATCTGTCACTCTTGTCGCCTCCCTCTCCCCTTTCTCCTTCCTCCTCTTCCTGTGTTTGGGAGTAATTGCAGAGCGCCAGTCGGGGTAATTAGCCCCAGCTTAGACAGCTCAATCCGAGGTGGTTTTCTCTCTCTTAACAGCCTCATTCAGCGCCCAAGAGCTGCCACAAAGGGCTTAATAGCCTGTAATGACAGGCCGCCCACCCCTCGGGATCCGCCAGCTTCCTGCCCCGAGTGCCCCCCCCCCCCGCCAGAGAAATGTCAGCGGGCCGTGGTCAGTCAGCTCTGCCCCCTCCGCTGCCAGCTTGGCTCGTGGCAGCGCTGACGTCCCGGGCTCCAGGCCGTCAGCTTGGGAAGGGCCGCAGCCTCATTCGGTGAGATGCGCCCTCACCTCAGCCTCCCCGTTCTCGTCTCTCGCCCTGCCCCGTCCTCTCTCCATGATCCCCTCCCACCCTCTCTGTTCCCTCATTCCTTCTGCTGCTGGAGCCCCGGGGTGGGCTCCAGGGCCCGCCCCGACGACGTCCATCCCTCCCCCCGGGCGGCTCTCACCCCAGTTCCTCCCAATATGTGACTGTCCAGGCTTGACTTTGCCTCCTAGACGGGTCCCTTCTTCCCTCACCTCGACGTGGGCTGGGCTGCGAGAGCGAGGTTAGGGCTGCTCCCAAGGCTCGGACTCACCCTTCTCTCTCTCCTTCATCGAGTCAGTTCCTAAACGGCCTTTTATGCTAGCCCAGTTCCAAGGCTGCTGCCTCCCTCCCCATCCTCCTCCTCCTCCTCCTCTTCCCCCCCCTCTTCCTCCTCTTCCTCCCCCTCCTCCCCCTCCTCCTCCTTCTCCCCTCTCCTCCTTTCTCCTCCCCCCCATAGGACACAGAACCACACTACGGATTCCTGCAGTCACACAGAGGCCCCCACGCGGCTCTTGCCTCCCTCTCCCTCCCGAGTCCAAGCCCTCGGCAGCCGCCGGGAGAAGGCTTCTTCAGCATCAGGTCTTTTTTTGTTTGTTTTTATTAAAGCTTTTTCTTTTCAAAGCCCACGCCTGGGTGGCCCTTGCAAAACCTTGTGTTCCCAAATTCCCCTCCCCCACCCCTCCCTCGGGGCGGGTGGTCCCACATCCCTTAGCTCTTTGGAGTCCCTGCGGGGGCCTGCGTGGAGCAGCCACGGACTTGCTAAGTCTTTAGTGGGCTCTGCCGCCGTTGGTGCTCCCCTGCTTCCACTCACTTCCTTCTGCATCAGTTCATATAAACCCTCCCAGGGTTCCCCGAAACCCTCCCCTTCTCCTTCCAATAGCGTCCCCCCGCCACCCTGTGCCAGAGCTTGTTCTCCAAGGGTGGACGCTCCCTTAGACTCCATTTCTTTGCTGTAACAAACAGAACTGATGGAAATATCCCGGCCACGTGGCTCCTTTCCTCTCTCCGTGATCCCTTTGGGTCCCGGGCCCGGGCGTGTCACGGTGATGGGACCGGCTGGGAGCCGCCAAAGGGGATGCAGAGCTTAGGGACTCATAGTTCGAACGGCTTTTCCCGGAAGGGCTGGGCCAGTTCCCGGCAGTGAGCCTGGGTTCCTTGTGGCCCATCTTCCCCTTTGGCCAACTTTGGGTCTGATGGGAGGAGGGGGCGCTTCAGAGTTGTTTGAATTTGCCTTTTTTGAGCAGTAAGTTATTTGAAGCATTTTATATGCTGCTCAATAACTGGGATCGCTTCCTGTGAAATTCCCTGTCTCTGGTGTGGCTGCTTCTCGGGGAGGGAAGGGGCGGCTCCTCTTCTCGTCACTTTGAACGTGTTCCTCGGGTGTCTTGGACCGAGCAGAAAAAAATGACTTCAAAGGTTCTCCCCGGGGGGGGGAGGGAGAGATAATGAACCCTATTTGGGACCTTCCGAGTTTGAGGCGGCCAGCGGGTGAAAGGGCCAGCAGGAAGCCAGCCCTTGGGCCCAGAGCCCGTCTGGGTCTTCAGGATAATAACGTTCAGATCTGTGGGAGGAGCTGAGATCAGAGCCTGGCACACAGTAGGCACTTGTTAAATGTTTATTGACTGACTACTGAGCTCACCAGGATGGGGGGCAGGAGGTGCCCAATTTATGCTTCATGAACGAATGAATGAATGAGGTCCTAGCCTCCCTCCATGTTTAGTACCTGCATCTCCTTCAGTCACAGGGTCTAACCTAGTTCAGGGTCATTACAACCGTTCCCCACTGGTCCCGGCCTTGTCTCTCCCCTCCTTAATCCGTCCCCACAGGTGGCTCCCGGGGGCCTCTCAAGTAGAACAGGGAGTCCTCGGCCTGGCATTCAAAGCCCCCTCGGCCTGGCTCTGACCTTCCTCGGTAATTACTTCCTGCACGTTCTCTTCTTCGCTAAGCTCTGAAGTCTCAGATCAGGGCCCTGGAAACCACCTTGTTTCTGATCATAGGATGGGATGCAGAGGGGGGGGGGGGGCTTGGGCACAGGATGGGACTGGAGCGGGGGGCCTTGCACAAGATAGCTTAGCCAGTTGGCGACTCAGCAGAGGCTCCGGCTGCCAGACCCTGCCTCTGGTGGGAGCTTCCACCCCCCTCCCCATGGAGGATTGTGGTCAGGTCCCCGTTAGTCCGGCTGGAGCTTTCTCTGGACCAGATTTCAATCCCAGGAGCGGTCCGGCCGTCCTGGGGCCCCCTGCTCCCTCCACAGAAGGGCCCAGGCAGGCGGCTGGTGCCATGGAAGCTCCGAAAGGGGCGGGAAGGTTCCCACCCACCGGGCCCGGCCGCAACCCCTGACCCAGGGCAAGGGGAAAGATGCGGCTTCCAGCTTCTGATGGAGCAAAGGCTGCCGAAGATGAAACATCCGCCTGCTTCTGGCCCCCTCCGGCCCCCACCGCCGTCAGCCCCGGCGCGAGAAGAAAGGTCAGTGCAATTACCGCTAACCAGGGCGGGAGGCGCTCGGGCCAGGAGGCTGGGGACAGTATTGACAAACCCGGGGACAGCGGCCACTCCAAGGGGCTGATTTCCTCTGCATCGATTGGAACCCACTTACCTCTAATTCGGCATTTAGGAGTTTGAACAGACACAGCCAGAAGGTGGCCAGACAGCACCTGGGGAATGAGGGGGGCACAACCAGACAGCGTCCAGGGGCCTGGGGGGGGGCGGCCAGAGGCGGGTGGCCCCACAGCACCTGGGGAATGAGGGGGGCACAACCAGACAGCGCCCAGGGGCCTGGGGGGGGGGCCAAAGGGGACCTGAGGCAGGGGCACCGAGACCTGCAGGGGTCTCTGCTGCCTCCAGGACTAAGGCCGGGCTTCTCTCTCTGACCCTCGATACCCTCTGGGTTTGTTCTGTCTCCTCCACCATCTGGTCCAGTGAGTCCAGAACCCTCCTCTGTCCTCTGCCCGCATCCTGGCTGCTTCCCCTTGGGTACCTGCCTCCCTACCTGGGAACCCTCCAGCCTCCTGACTGCTTGTCCTGGGCTTCTCCCATTCTAGAGAAGCTCCAAACCTGCCTCCTCCGGGAAGCCTTCCCGGGTGCCCCTGCCCTCCCTTCCATCCACACGGAGCTCTTTCCTTCCCAGCCTCTGACACCGCCCAGCCTGGCAGGACTGCAAGGACCCCAGACCATTTCCTCCAACTTCAATCCACAACAACGGAAAAGCAGAGACCCAGGGAGGGGTAACGTTCGTTTTCCTCTGGTTGTTTGGGGGGCCTTAGTGTTGCTACTAGAGAGACTTCTCAGAGGCAGAGATCATGTCCTCCATAGTGTCCAGCACATAGTAGGTATTCCATAGAGATGAAAGGAAGGATGGAACAAAGGAGAGGAGAAAAGAGGGAGGAAGAATAGTAGGAAGGAAGGAAGGAAGGAAGGAAGGAAAGAAGGAAGGAAGGAAGGAAAGGAGGGAGGGAGGGAGGAAGGAAAGAGAAAGGAGAGAGGAAAGAAGAGAAGGAGAAAGGAAAGAAGGAGGAAGGAACTGAAATTGCTTTAGAAATGGGAGGTAATATGTCAAAGGAGTGCCTACATGCACTCCCCATTCTGCTGCTTTTCCTCTACGTGTGGGGCTTTCCTCGTTTTGCTGCCTTGTTATGTTTGAATTGATCATTTTGTGGTAAGACTTTTTTCCTCCCAGGAGAAATATCTGTGGATGGCAAAGGGGGGACCAGAAATAAAGGCTTCTGTGGGTGGAAGGGGAGAGCACGCCAGCCTCCTCCCACTCTGGCCTGGGAGTGAGCTCTCGGGTCCCCCAGTGCCTCCAAAAGCTTTTCTCTGGCCCACCTTGCTCCAGTCCTAGCCCCTGTTGCCTCTCCCTGACCCTCCCCTTTGATGGGGTAACAGGCGAGGGGTCGGGCGTGCGTGGGCATCTTCAGGCAGAGTTCGGACGGCCACATGGGAGGGTGCAAGTGTTCGGGCTTGAGGCCCCTGAGTCCCCTCCCAGATCGGGCTTTTGGGGGTGCGGGGCTGGGATCCATGCAGCCTGACAGTTATTACCGTATTATATTTGTAATTATAATCACCTGTGATGCTGCCAAGCCTTGGGCAGGCCCACACACTAACCCTCCCTCCTCCTGCCCAGCCCCCGAGCTTTGTAGGCTCAGAGTTACCCTGGGTTCCTCTCACTCGCTCCCTCACCCAGTCAGTCCCGAGTGCTCTGTTCCCTCTTCACATCTATGGCCCCTCTTTCCTGCCGACAGGGACGCCTGACTAATTCAGGGTCACGTTATTGTCGGGGATAATAGGGTCCCAACTGGTCTCTTGCATCAGTCTCCCCTCCCATCTCTCCTCCCTGCAGCCGGACCTGCCTAAAGCCCAGCGGGGGGTGGGGGAGTAACCCTGGGGCCAGCTCCCCATCGCCTCAGGGATGAAAAGCCAGCCGCGAGGGCCCTTAAAGGCCGTGGTGATCTGGCTCCACGCTGGGGAGTGGCTCCCCCTCCGCCAGGGGCTGTTCCAGCCAAATCCGCTTATTGGCCACGGGACGGGGCCTGGGCCGGAAAGTGTGCAGGTGAGTGTGTCACCCCCGGAACCGGCTGTGGGGCCTAGGGTCGCCCACAGGGGACGTCAGGTTTGTGCATCGCAGACATGGACAGTTACAGGGCAAGGAAGGAACGGCCACCCGAGGCTTCGATGATGCTGTGGAAAGCATCGTCAGGGGGAGTCCTGGAGTTCCAATCCCTCGAGCAAGTTCTTTGGGCCTCAGTTTCCTCATCTGTAAGATGGGTTACTGAGGAGGACCAGCTCCTGGGCGGCTGCACCAGGGCTGTGGGATTTGGGGTCAGCGCCCCAGGCTCTGGCAGTGGGAGGGGTCGGGATGTCAGAAAGTGGCTTCTTGGATATCCTGGCAAAGTCCTGCTGGCTCTGACCCTCTGTGCTGGGGGGGGGGGGGGAGAAGTGCAGACAGCCTCCACCTCAGAAAGAGGGGAGGCTGAGGGAGGCGCATCCACATAAGCTCCTTATGTTGGGAGCCAGTGGGCGGCTGCTGACATTTCCAGAGCGAAGCCGGCAGCCCCGGGCGGCCTCTGATATTTAGACAGAGATTAGCGGCTCTGGGATCTCTGGCTGGCTCACCTCGCGCTCCCCTCTGGCCCGCTTTGATGTGGAACATTTTTAATAAGTCATCCCCCCCTCCCGCCTCCCCCTGCCAGCTCACCACTTGGATAAAGCCCTGGGGGCTCCTCTGGCTCTCCCGCCCTGTGCCCGCCCCCCACGCCCAGCCCCCTGCCTGGTCCCCGCTTCGGCCTCTCCAGCCCTGGGCTTCTGGGAGACGAGCTCTTGGGCCCGGCTCGGGCACCCCCTCCCCCACCTGGCGGCCCTGCCGCCTCTGAAGCCGGCCGCGAGCCCGGGCGGCTCCTGGACTGGGTTCGGGCTTTAGTTTGGGCCCCGGCCCTCCCTGTGTCCGAACTCCGGCGAGAGCCGGCTGGACCCCAGGTTCCGTGGAAGGCCCCGCTCTGGCCCTGCAGCCAGCGACCCCCCGCTCTGCTCTGAGCCCGGCCGCATACTGCGCCTCTCCCTCTTACGGCCTCAGTTTCCTTATCCGGAAAATCGGTCCTGACGCTTTTTATCCCCCCCCCCCCTTTCTGGGGGTTATGAGGCCGACACTAAGTCTCAGCCAAGAACAAAAGAAATCTCGGAACACCCGGAACGGTAGCGGAAGGGGAGGGTCAGGGCAGCTGCCCCGGGCCCCCCCTGCCCCTGCTGCCTCCTCTCCCCGGGTCTCCCTCAGCCTTGGGTCCCAGTCTGCAAAATAAGAACCCGAAGCCCCTTCCCCCCTCCCAGGGACACCCGGGCTCAGAGAATGAGGAGCTCGGCAAAGAGCGGTTCAGGCCGGGAGACCCAGGGGAGCGGCCCCGAGACCCAGGGGAGCGGCCCCGAGACCCCGGGGAGCGCCCTGAGACCCCGGCGAATGGCCCGAGACCCCGGGGAGCGCCCTGAGACCCCGGGGAGCGCCCTGAGACCCCGGCGAATGGCCCGAGACCCCGGGGAGCGCCCCAAGAGTGTCAATGGGTGAGTAAGCACCAAGGCCAGCTCCCGGGCTGCTTGCTGTGCCCCGCCCCCCAGGGGAGGGACCTCACCGGGGCAGGCCAGCCTTCCCCACCTAGAAAACTGAGGCTTAGAAGGGAGAAAGGGACTCCCTGGTTCCTGGGTCCCAGCCGGCCTCACTCCTGCTTTGCCGCCCCTCCCGCCCTCGGCTCTCCCCGGTCCGCTCGGACCCCGCGCCGCGGCCTCCTGGCAGCCCCACGGACAGTGCCCCCCCCATTTATTATCTCCTGTTCGCCCCGGACCCGCTTCTGCTCTCGGCGGGCTCCCTCCGCGCGGGGGATCCCGGGGCCGCCCGCACAGTCTGGCACGGGCCCCGCCGGAGTAACTGCGCGCGGGCGCCTGGATCCGGAGGTGTCGGGGGCGGAACCGCCCGCGCCTGGGCCCGCCGGGATCCGGCCTCCTGGAGGGTGCGGGCGGGCCCCGTTCGTGCCTGGGGCGGGCGCTGTCACGTGTGTCCGAAGCCTTGGCGCCGGGGAGCGAGGCTGCCTTGCCAGATGGGGGGGGGGCAGTTTCCGTCCCGCCACGCGGCCGGCCCCGAGGGGCTGCCGGGCATCTGGCTTCTCCCCGACAGCCGCAGAGGGAAGGGGGGGTGTCCCTGGTCGGGCTCCGGAACCTGCCCCGGGCGCCCAGCTCTTGCGTCCGCAGCCGCCATTAGGAGGGAGCAGGAGCCAATTATGGAGATGAAATTGGCTGATCGATTGACTCTGGCGGGGGGGGGGGGGGGGGAGGAGGGGGGCGGGGGCTGCAAGGGCCGGAGCTCTCCGACCGAGGGGGGGCTGAGACTCCCCCCCTTCCTGTTAGTCACAGCGTCGGGCTCTGGGTCCTTCGCTGCTGGGGACAAAGGCGAGAAATTGGATCTGCCTCCGCTGCCATCTCAGGGGGGAGAGCGGGGGAGGGGAGAACTGGGGGGGGGAGAACGGCGGGAGAACTGGGGGGAGCGGGGGAGGGGAGAACGGGGGGAGAACTGGGGGGGAGAGCGGGGGAGGGGAGAACTGGGGGGGGGGGAGAGAACGGGGGGTGGGCGCAGGGATTCGGCCCCCAGAGAGCCCAGCGGAGGGGCTCAGCCCAAGCCCGGCTCTGCTCACGGCCGTAATCGCTGACATTTATGTGGCGCGGGGGCTCAGAAAGGTCAGTACTGGATTTGCCTGAGCTCCCACAGCTGATGTCGGAAGCTGGGAGAGGACACGGGTCACGCACCCGCCGGAAAAGCGAGGGCCTGAGCGCCCCAGGAACGCGGCCTCCCGCTGGCAAAGACAGGGGGGCTTCCGTCCCGGAGCAGGGCCCCCCCCCGTCCCCCGGGCCCTGAGCAGAACCAGAAGTGACTCCCTGTGTGAGCCGTCCCTTCCCCTCCCAACTGCCCTCTCCCGTCAGGGAGCCCCGTTCTGGACCCTCCTCCGCACCCACGTGGCTCCCTCCTGCCTCCCCACCCTCCCCATACCGCGGCCTCCACCCGGCTCCCAAGTCCCTCAGAGCTCGGCCCGACGTCAAAGCGTCCTCCTAGTTGGGGGCTTCCGAGTCCCCTGTCCCTCGGCCCGCCCCCCCCCCGGCTTCTCCCCCCTCCCCCCAGGTCCCATCTTTGCTCAAAGCTGGTCCCTCCCCCGCAATTCTTCTGTCTCGTTGTGGTTCTGAAAGGCTGAGTGACAACCGAGGGGGCTCCTCCGCCCCCTCCCTCGAACCCAGGTGTTCCCGGGCAGGGGGAGGGGGGCTTAGCCGAGGCCCGCCCGGCAGGCGACGGCGGGTGCCGCTTCCTCCAATTATCCTGACTAATCCCGGCTCAGAGACAACAGCCCCGGGGGCAAAGGCCTGCTCTCTCTCCCTAGTTCTGCCTCCGCTGGGGTCTCGGCCACGGGAGCCGGGGCTGGGCAGCGGCCCTGGACAGGGGACCCATTTCCCAGGCAGACGGAGGGCAGCTCCGGAGCCCCCGGGTGTCCAGAGAGGCCCCGGCGTCCAGAGAGGCCCCGGGTGTCCAGAGAGGCCCCGGCGTCCAGAGAGGCCCCGGCGTCCAGAGAGGCCCCGGTGTCCAGAGAGGCCCCGGGTGTCCAGAGAGGCCCCGGCGTCCAGAGAGGCCCCGGCGTCCAGAGAGGCCCCGGCGTCCAGAGAGGCCCCGGCGTCCAGAGAGGCCCCGGCGTCCAGAGAGGCCCCGGTGTCCAGAGAGGCCCCGGATGTTCAGAGAGGCCCCGGTGTCCAGAGAAGCATCCCTCCTCTCCGAGTCCCGGAAGCTCCTGCGACCCCGGGGCCCGCCGGTGGCGCCAGGTGTTTGCAGAGCAGGCTGGGGGCGGGAGCAGCATCCCTGCCTCCATCTTCCGGCCCCACGCCTGCAAAGCAAACAGCCCCCCAGAGCCCGCCCCCCCCAGGAGGGCCCCAGCCCCAACTGATGCGTGTCCTTCTGTCGTCCGTGTCCTCCGCCTCCTGCCCCCTCCCTGCCTGCGGCAGCATGAGCTCAGCTGCGCTCAACATCTGAGCAGCCGGGCTGGCCCGGGGGGGGGGCGGTTTGGGGGGAGGGGGCCCTGCTTTCCCTCTCCCCCCTTCTCCCCGCAGCCCCTCCTAAAGCCGCTGAGCTCGGCGCCGGGAAGCCCCCTCTGGCTGGCTGCGACCCCGTGGTCGGGACCCTCGTTTGCAGCCAAAGCTGCTGGGAGTCTGCCAGGTGCGGGGGTCCCTCGGGCCGCTTTCTGCCAAATGGAGAAACTGAGGCCGCAGGCGGCTGAGCCCGTCCCTGGCCCTGGAGCCCCATGTGTCCCCTGCCCTGTTATCCGCTGAGCCCCCCCCCACCGTGTGCCGCCCCCCGGCCCCGTGGGGCCCTTTGTGAGCCTTGGGACAGACCTGCTGCGCCGGGAGCCCCAGGGCCCGAGCCCGGACTGCGTCCGCCTAATGCTCCTGGACCCGAGCAAATGAAGCTCCCCACCCCCACCCGGGCGGGTCTCCAGGGAGACGGGAGCCTGGGAGGAGGGGGCAGGGCCGGCGCTGGCTCCTTCTTGGGGCTCCTCGGTCAAACAGGCCGGAGCCGGGGGGCCCGAGGGAGAATCCTGGAGGGCCCCGGGAGGAGGCGGCGGCCACTGGGGGGGGGAGGGGGAGCTTCGGATCAGACCCGAGGAAGGACGCGCTGGGAAGGGGGGGGGCTTAAGGCCGCCCCCCCCGGGAGGACTGGCAAGACGCCCCTCGGAGGAACCGGGGCTTTGTTCGGCCGGCAGCGGGAGCCCCGGGAGGCGGGAAAGCGCCCCAAGCCCGCAGCCCCTCTCTGAGCCCGGCGGCCCTCACAGCCCCCGGGCCCGGCTACTCCCGCCCCCTTGTGGCTCTCCGGCCTCGGAGCTCTGCGCGCCCCGGCGCTGCCCGCGGGTCCCCGCCCGGATCCGGGGGGTGGCGGCGGGGCAGGGAGGAGGGAGGGACCGGGGCCGAGCCGGGGGGCAACTTCTTACAGGGAAGGAAGCGGGTTCCAGCGGAGTCGGGGTCGGGAGAGCAGGGGCGGGGCCCGAGGGGGGGCCGGGCTGCCCCTGGCCCAGGGTGTGGGGGGAGGGGTGCTGGGGGCTCCCGCCGGGCTGTGCTCCTGCCCCGCGCCGCGCTCGCGAAGCCCCGAATCCAGATCTCCGGGGGGGGGGGGGGGGAGGGAGAGGGAAGGGGTGGGGGGAGGGGGCGTCCGCCGGAGCGGGGGTGGGGTGGGGAGGTGGGGGAGGGGGCGCCCGCCGGAGCGGGGGGGGGGGAGGGGGCGCCCGCCGGAGCAGGGGTGGGGTGGGGGGGGTGGGGGAGGGGCGCCCGCCGGAGCGGGCTCCCGCACGGGGGGACCCCGCCCAGCCCCTGGAGGCCGCTTGCCTTCCGTTGTGACCCCATCTCGCCACGAGGGGGCGCCGCTGCCCCGCGTTTGGCTCCCGTCCCGCTTGGAAGGGCTCCCGCGGAGGGAAGGAGGAGGCCGCGGGCGTCCCTCCGGACCCCCGGGGCCCGGGCTCCCTGCTGCCCGTCCCCGTCCGCGTGAAGAAGCGCCCCGCGGGCCCGGAGCCGTATATGTGGGGGGGACAATCAGGGCGGCCTTCCTGGGGGAGGCGGCACTCTGAGCCCACCCCGCCTGGGCCTCCTGGGCCCTGGAGCCCGACCCCAGCTCTGGCAGCCGGAGCACTCACCTTGGTCACCGGGGCTGTCAGGGAAGATTTACCCGCCACCTTGTGGTTGGGTTCGGTTGTGGCCCCTTTGGGGCTTTCCCGGCAAAGGTACTGACGGCGCTCACCCCTCCCTTCCCCGCCCATTCTACAGCTGAGGAAACTGAGGCACGAAGAGCTACAGCGATTTGCCCAGGTTTGCAGCCAGTGGCTAGATCTGAACTCAGGTCCTTCTGACTCCCAGCCCAGTCCTCTGGGCAGCGGCCACTTCTGTGGCACCTACTGTGCGCCAGCCGCGGGCCAAGGAGAGCCCGGGAGGGTCCCTGGCCCCCAGGAGGAGTGACTCTAACCAGGAAAGAGCTGGGAGGGAGCCAACTTCCTCATTCCTCCAGAGGCTCCGAGGCTCAGCTTCCCTGAAGCTCCTCAAGCCCCGGAGCTAAGCAGGGAGAAAGAGACAGAGACAGAGACAGAGACAGAGAGAGACAGAGACAGAGAGAGACAGAGACAGGGACACAGAGACAGAGAGACAGAGAGAGACACAGAGACAGAGAGACAGAGGGAGAGACAGAGACAGGGAAAGACAGATACAGAGGGAGAGGGAGAGAGAGAGACAGAGAGAGACAGAGAGAGACAGAGACAGAGACAGAGGCAGAAGCAGAGACCGGCAAAAACAGACAGAGACACAGGCAGAGACCTGCATTGAGGGAGACTCCGAAACAAGGAGAGTGACCCTAACCCTGCCCCCTGCAGGGGCCAGTAAAGGCGTGGGTGGGTATGAAGACTGACTCTGGACAACACCATGTGAGCCGGACGTCCCCACGTTGGCTCCCCCCAATTCTAAGCTCGTGCCCCGAGTTCAAATCCAGACACTAGCAGGGTCACCCTCCGTTTGCCCCTCCCAGGCTTTGCGCGCGCGGGTCCCACTCTTTTTCCCAGCCTGCACACAGTGTGTCTGCTCTTGTGCCCGCGGCTCCTGGAGCCCTTGGGGATTTCCTCGGCAGATTCCGAGGGGGTTCCTCGTTTCCTTCTCCCGCTTATTTGACAGCTGAGGAACAGGGGCCGGGGTCAGGATCACACAGCGGGAGGAGTCTCAGGCTGGATTCGAACTGAGTCCTCCTGGGGGGGCCCTCCCTCCTCCCCAGCTGCCCGATGTCATTGTCTATGCGTTTCCGGTTGTGGCCCGTGGCTGAGCCCGTGGATTTCCCTCCAGACCCTCCCAGCCCTTCCTGGGACTCCTCCAAGGGGTGAGTCCCCGGCCCGGTGGCCCCTGGGTGAGGCCGGGGCTTTCCGCCTGGGTGCGGTGGGGGCTCCCAAGGGCGCCAGCCGGCTCGCCAGGCTTCCAGGGTGGGGGGGCCGCGAGGGGGGCCCTGGGTCCCAGGGAGAAGGGAGGGCCCTCGGTCATCCAACAGCAGCAGCTTCTGGGTGCGAAGGAAGGGGCAAAGGTCATCTAGCTCCTGTCCCTGCCCTCAGGGGGCTCACAGTCTGGGGGGTGGGGGCTGCTTGGGGGGGAGGGGAGGCAGCCAGCCGGAGGGGGCAGGGGGCCGGCCTGGGGGGGGAGCTTCCCTCCTCTGGCCACCGCCGGCCTGAATTCACTCCCTGGTGGATGTGTGGAGGTGGGAAGCCCTGGGGAGCTGGGGGGCCAGGAGGGGGGTCCCGGGGGGAGCTGGGGGCCAGGAGGGGGGCCCGGGGGGAGCTGGGGGCCAGGAGGGGGGCCCGGGGGGAGCTGGGGGGCCAGGAGGGAGGCCCAGGGGGAGCTGGGGGACCCAGGAGCTCCGAGCCAGCAGAGCCTCGGCCTCCGCAAAGGAACAGCTCCGCGTGGCCTTGGGGGGAGAATGCCCAGGGCCGCTTCCGTCTGGACTCCACCTTGAAGGGCAGGTCTGGGATAGGAAAGGCAAG
>CM037002.1:253705735-253720735 GCA_020854095.1 Dasyurus viverrinus | reverse complement strand
GAGGGAGGGGAAGATGGGGGGTGAGCTTGCAAACAAAGGTGTGGGTGGGAGTGCATGCGGCCTGTGCAAGGAGGCTGGTGAGCCCCGCAGGAACGGGGAGAGGCTGGAGATAACCGGGCAGAGGTCAAGGGGAGAGGCCCCGGTGGAATCCCCCATGAAAGGCCGGGGCGTGGTTTGTGTTGCAGGGTGTGGCCTCCTGAGGAGCCTGGCGTCCCCACCCTCCACCTCCTCCCCCCCCCCAGTGCCCCCAGCTCCCCCCTCCCCTTTTTCCCGGCATCCCCTGAGCAGAGCTGGAGTCTGGCCCTTGGCGGTCCGGTCTGGCCACTGGCTTTGTGGGTCACATCCAGCATCAGACTCATTTCTTTGGTGAAATCGCTTCTCTTTGATTTTCCCATCATTCCCCCTTCCTTCCAAAGAGCATCCTTTGGAGCAAAGAAAGCGGCCCCTGATGCTCCCCTTCCCTAACCTTGGGTTTCCTAAGTTTTCAGGGAGCTTTCCTGACCCCCCCCCATTCTGTAGAAATGGAAATGCACCGAGAGCTGGCTCTGCACGGCCCTTCCTCCTGTCCCGAGTGCTCTGTGCATGGGGGGGCACCCAGCCCCCCCCGAAATCACACGCTCCCTGAGCGCAGGGCCTGCCTTTTGCCTGGCACAGGTGCCTCCCGTCCCGGGGGGCTCAGGGAGAGCGGCCGAGTTTTAGAGAACTTAACAACAGCCACTTCCTTCTGGAGTCACTGAAGGACAAATGAGGTCTTCAGAGTAAACTAGAAAGTCATTGGGGGGGGGCGGGGGCAGAGACAGGGAGAGAGATAGAGACAGGGAGACAGAGAGAGACAGAGAATGAGAGACAGAGAAACACACAGAGAGACACACAGAGAGAGATGGAAAGAGACTCAGAGACAGAGAGACAGACAGAGACAGAGAGAGCGAGCAGTACTTGTGGAATGGACTGGCTTTTCAGGGTCATGCGTTTTTCTCCAAGGAGTCTCCAAGCAGAGTCCGGATGCAAACCTTGTTCTGACATTGGGCTGGGGGAATATCTGGGCCCGGCTAGAACGGCCGCCCCGAGACTGTTCTAGCTCTAGGTGTCTCTCAGAGGTGGGTGTTGGTACCGGTCCCCACTGGCCAAGAGCTCAAAGGCCCGGTCTCCTCCGTCCCTTATATCTCTGATGTCACACACTCTCACTCACACTCTCTCGCGCTCACACAGTGGTTGTGCTCTGCGCACAGTGTGCTCTTTATAAAGGTATTTGGAGCAAGGGCTGCCTCTCGGACCCCTCAGCACCCCTGGCCGCGGGCGGGACCCTCTGAGATGTTCTCGGCCAGAGTGATTTCTGCAGCCTTGCTCTCCTTGGGGAAGTTGTTCTCGGGGCGCTCTGGGGCGCTTCTGACGCTTCCCGGGGTCTGTGGGCCGGTGCCTCCCACCATTTTGCAGCCCCAGCGACCGTCACCTTCCAACCCCACAACTTTCGGGCCTTTGCCTGCCACGTGATGGGCAGCCCCTCTTGCCAGGGCTTGGCCCAATAAAAGGCGCTGCTACAAAGACTCTGTGGGCCTTTTCCCTCCTTTGATCTTCTCCGGCTTCTGAGCCTATCTCTGGGTTCAAAGGGTGCGACGCCCATAATTTGTTGACTTTGGAGCAGGTTCCTCGTTGTTTTTCTGAATGGCCGATTCACCACCCGGCCCGGAGCTCGTCCGCGCGCCCATTCTCCCCCAGCTCTACCCATTCACCTCTTTGTCAACGGTCCCATGGGATGTGCTGGGGGCGGAGCCTGGGAGCCGAAGTGCTGGGGGCGGAGCCTCGGAGCCGGGGTGCTGGGGGCGGAGCCTCGGAGCCGGGGTGCTGGGGGCGGAGCCTGGAGCCGAGGTGCTGGGGGCGGAGCCTCGGAGCCGGGGTGCTGGGGGCGGGGCCTGAGAGCCGATGTGCTGGGGGCGGAGCCTGAGAGCCGATGTGCTGGGGGCGGAGCCTTGGAGCCGGGGTGCTGGGGGCGGAGCCTGAGAGCCGAAGTGCTGGGGGCGGAGCCTTGGAGCCGGGGTGCTGGGGGCGGAGCCTGGAGCCGAGGTGCTGGGGGCGGAGCCTGAGAGCCGAAGTGCTGGGGGCGGAGCCTTGGAGCCGGGGTGCTGGGGGCGGAGCCTGGAGCCGAGGTGCTGGGGGCGGAGCCTGAGAGCCGAAGTGCTGGGGGCGGAGCCTCGGAGCCGGGGTGCTGGGGGCGGGGCCTGAGAGCCGAAGTGCTGGAGGTGGAGCCTGGGAGCCGAGGTGTTGGGGGCGGAGCCTCGGTCTGGCTTTAATTGCACTTTGATGATCATTACTGATTCTGAATATTCTATAAAACCCACTACAAGCTTGCACATAGTAAGCACATATTACTATGTGCAAGCCCTGGGGGGCAAAAAGAGGCGAAGGACCCCAAGAGCAGCAAGACAGCTCCGCAACAGATCTGTGCAAAGGACTCTACACAGCATGAGGGAGATGATGGAGGGGGAGGAGGGGGTTGTAGTTGGGACTGAAAGGAAGCCAGAGAGGTCAGGGGTCAGAGAGGCGTCTAGGGGTCTGGAAGTCAGGGGTCAGAGGGGCCTGCGAGGGTCCCCCACGGCCCTGCTCTGCTCCCCTTCGCTAGACTAAGCTCCTCCCTTCCGGTCCAGCTTCCATCGGCTCCACCTGTGCACCCCCACTCCTGGCGGTCCCCATACCTTGTATTTGTCCCCTCTCCCGCTTGTCTCCTGTAGACTCCCCGGAGCAGCCCCCACAGTAACACGGGCGCAGACCCCCCCCAAAAGGACAATCTAGTTCACAGCTACCAGCCGATGACCAACCCCTGGTGAGGAAAGGGCCGGGAACCAGCCCATCCCCATTTGCACGTGGGCAGTGAGGGAGCCTAGGGACCATGGACAGCGGAAAACCGCCGCGGTCCCGCCCTCTCCCCCAGCCCCGGGGTCCCCCGCTAGGGAGCACCATGGCCGACAAGGCGCAGGGTCCCTACGGAAGCGGGCAGGAAGGAGGCAAACCAAGGCTCCCCAAACAGAGGCCTCGCTGGGTCTGACACTGAGCCCAGAGTGAGTCCAAGCCGGGCCTGGGGAGGGATGGGGAGGGCCCGGAGGGCCCAGGCACGGGGCACAGCCCAGGCAAAGAGCAGAGGTGGGAAATGAGATGTTGTGCAGGGGCTGAGATGGGGCTACTCTGGGGCGGGAGGGTTCGAGGAGCCCGGGGAAGGAAGGATAGCCCCGAAGGGCTCTGAATGCCAGAGGGCTTTGTTTGGTCCTTGGGGAACTCCGTGAAGTTTCCTGGTCGGGGGCAGAATCACACTGTTCAGCGGCTGCTTGGAAGATAGATTAGGAAATGAGCCCCTAGGAAATTGGGGGCAAACAGAGCTCCTGCAGTCAGTGGTTCGGACCTGGGGTGTCCCAAAGTGGGGCTGGAGGCAAGCGGAGAGGGGTGCAGCCGAGTCCCGGGAGATGGGAGGGGGGAGAGAAAACGGCAACTACGAGTGTCATGGCAAGGCAGCAGCATTTATTAGGCACCTACTGTGTGCAAGGCCCTGGACTAAGCCCTGGGATACAAAGAAAGCTGAAATCTGTTCCTGCCCCCAAGAAATATATACATTCTCACCCAGAGGCTTTCTGGGATCAGCTGTTACAAACAAGCTGGACTCAGGAGAAGCTGGGGAAAGCCTGAAAGGAAAGAAAAAGACCAGGGATGTCCAGGAAAAGCTGCTGGCCCAGGACACCCAAAAGCCGTTGACCTCTGTGCCCCGGGCAGGGAGAGGCTGCAGGCACGGGGCGGGTCAAGCCCTGAAGAGGGGTCAAAGCCAAGACCACAACCCCCCCTCCCCCCGCCCCCTCCATCCCCCGGAGCGTTCTCCTTCCAGCAGCTTTATTGGTCTGCCCCCCCCCCCCTCGCCAGCTGGGCAGCCCGGCGCACCTGTCCTTCTGTTGACACAAATCCCTCCTCGAATGGAGCTAATCGGGAGCTTTGATAAATCTGCCAGGGCCCCGAGGCGGCCCTTTTCTAGCCCCGGGAGCTGAACAAACACGGCTTTGTCCTCCCGGGGCGGCCAGCCTGTTAATAGTTAAACTGGGGGGGGGGAGCAGCCAGGGGCGAGAGACCACGAGGCAGGAGGCTGGGGGGGGCCTCTCCGGAACCTCTGCCAGGCTCTGCAGGGCCCAGATGCCCAGACCCGGGAGCCTCGGCGCTCGCTCCCCCACTCAGGCCCTCCCCGGCGCCTTTGTTCTCTGGCTTAGTCCCGCCTCCGCTCATTCATGCTTTTCCCGTTCCCTCGTTCGATCGCCATTGATTCATTGGCTATTCGTTCATTCACTTCTTCATCCAGTCCCCCCCCCCCCCCCCTTTCATTCATTGTGCCCAGATTCATTCAGTCACTCAGTGAATTCCCCGTCCTTTCACTCAGGCACATTGAGTCATTCATTCATTCACCGCCTCATTCATTAATTCAGTAAGTCCCTCCGCTCTGGGAGCAGAGGAAACACACACTCACCCAGACACAGACTCACACACAAAACACTCACACACACAGACACCGACGCACACAGACACAAACACAGTCTCTCACACAGTCACACACAGTCACACAGACACACACACACTCACACAGACACAGACACTCACACACACACACTCACCCAGACACAGACTCTCACAGTCACACTCACACAGACACACTCACACACACACACTCACCCAGACACAGACTCTCACAGTCACACTCACACACACACACTCACACAGATACACACACACACTCACACAGACACACTCACACACACACACTCACCCAGACACAGACTCACACACACACACTCACCCAGACACAGACTCACACACACACACTCACCCAGACACAGACTCACACACAAAACACTCACACACACAGACACCGACGCACACAGACACAAACACAGTCTCTCACACAGTCACACACAGTCACACAGACACACACACACTCACACAGATACACACACACACTCACACAGACACAGACACTCACACACACACACACTCACACAGACACAGACTCTCACAGTCACACTCACACAGACACACTCACACACACACACTCACCCAGACACAGACTCTCACAGTCACACTCACACAGACACACTCACACACACACACTCACCCAGACACAGACTCTCACAGTCACACTCACACAGACACACTCACACACACACACTCACCCAGACACAGACTCTCACAGTCACACTCACACACACACACTCACACAGATACACACACACACTCACACAGACACACTCACACACACACACTCACCCAGACACAGACTCACACACAAAACACTCACACACACAGACACCGACGCACACAGACACAAACACAGTCTCTCACACAGTCACACACAGTCACACAGACACACACACTCACACAGATACACACACACACTCACACAGACACTCACACACACACACACTCACACAGACACAGACTCTCACAGTCACACTCACACAGACACACTCACACACACACACTCACCCAGACACAGACTCACACACAAAACACTCACACACACAGACACCGACGCACACAGACACAAACACAGTCTCTCACACAGTCACACACAGTCACACAGACACACACACACTCACACAGATACACACACACACTCACACAGACACAGACTCTCACAGTCACACTCACACAGTCACACAGACACACACACACTCACCCAGACACAGACTCACACACAAAACACTCACACACACAGACACCGACGCACACAGACACAAACACAGTCTCTCACACAGTCACACTCACACAGTCACACAGACACACACACACTCACCCAGACACAGACTCACACACAAAACACTCACACACACAGACACCGACGCACACAGACACAAACACAGTCTCTCACACAGTCACACACAGTCACACAGACACACACACACTCACACAGATACACACACACACTCACACAGACACTCACACACACACACACACTCACACAGACACAGACTCTCACAGTCACACTCACACAGACACACTCACACACACACACTCACCCAGACACAGACTCACACACAAAACACTCACACACACAGACACCGACGCACACAGACACAAACACAGTCTCTCACACAGTCACACTCACACAGTCACACAGACACACACACACTCACACAGATACACACACACACTCACACAGATACAGACACTCACACACACACACTCACACAGACACAGACACTCACACACACACACTCACACAGACACAGACTCTCACAGTCACACTCACACAGACACACAGACACACACACACTCACACAGATACACACACACATTCACACAGACACAGACACTCACACACACACACACTCACACAGACACAGACTCTCACAGTCACACTCACACAGACACACTCACACACACACACTCACCCAGACACAGACTCACACACAAAACACTCACACACACAGACACCAACGCACACAGACACAAACACAGTCTCTCACACAGTCACACACAGTCACACAGACACACACACACTCACACAGACACACACACACTCACACAGACACAGACACTCACACACACACACTCACCCAGACACAGACTCTCACAGTCACACTCACACAGACACACTCACACACACACACTCACACAGACACAGACACACACACACACTCACCCAGACACAGACTCTCACAGTCACACTCACACACACACACTCACACAGACACACTCACACACACACACTCACCCAGACACAGACTCACACACAAAACACTCACACACACAGACACCGACGCACACAGACACAAACACAGTCTCTCACACAGTCACACTCACACAGTCACACAGACACACACACACACACTCACAGAGATACACACACACATTCACACAGACACAGACACTCACACACACACACTCACCCAGACACACTCTCACAGTCACACTCACACAGACACACTCACACACACACACTCACACAGACACAGACACTCATACACACGCAGACTCTCTCACACTCACACTCACACACAGACACACACTTAGCAGCCTCTGCTTATAAACATTTTTGGCTTTGAAGTCCCCGGCATCTTCCCCATGTCCTTCAAGCTTGGGGCTGTCTCCCAGGGGAGCTGCAGAGAAGAGTGCTCCCCTCTTCCTCCTCCTCCTCTTCCTCCCTCAGCACTCCCCGTCTCTGAGCCCCCAGTCCTGCTGCTCCTGGGCCGAGAGGTGCCCTCTGGGTCTTTCTCCATTTGCCCCCCCCCCCAGCAAAGTTGTGAGCATCATGGTCCAGAGGCAGCTGAAGCTCCGTGGCCTTGAGTTCCCCCTCCCCCCTTTCCCGGTCCCGATGTCACGACCCTGACGCCATGGGGGGGGGGGGGAGATAAAGGCGCTGGCCTGAAGAGGACAGTGGGAGATAATGGCGGGGAGGAGGGTCGGGAGCCCCTGGTGAGAAACTGGGGAATCTGCAGGGCTGCCCCGGAAAGAGAGCCGGCCGGATTCAGAGAGGCCTGGCCTCCAATCCTGGCCTCCACTCTCAGCCTCACCTTCCTCATCTGTCAATGGGTGGATCGGCCCTCCCAGCTGCCCCGGGGGCTCTTGGGCTGCACAAAAGAGAACAAGCGGAAAGCTTCCAGCCCAGGCACGTGGGCTCAGAGGGACCGGGGCCTGAGTCCGGGACACTAAGGCCCGCGAAGGCCCCACTGAGCCCCAGTCCCCTCCCGCTCCCAGCCTCCCCTGCCCCTCCCGAAGCCAGATGCTGCTCATCCATCCCCAGGGCGTCCCTAGGGGCTTCCCTCCCCCCGCCGGAGGCTACCAGCCTTCCCCCCGACTGGGAGGGGGCCTCACAGACTGCTCTTCCACCGGGGCCAGGCAAAGGCCCCACGGCCTCCCTCGTGGCCGGTCCCCGGAGGCAAGAAGCGCCCGACCCGCCTTCTCTTCTCTGAGCGACACAGAAGCGGGTTATCCAGCTCCCACCATGTGCCAGACACCCAGAAGCCACGATCCCTGGGCAGGGACTCTAGGCCCCCTCCGGCGGCCGCCCTGGCCCCGCCCTCACTCCCGCAGCCTGACTCCCCTCTCAGTCTCCTCGGGTGAGAAGCGGCTCATCCTCACAAAGCCCTAAACGCCTGCAAAGTGCTCCCATCCCCACAACAGCCCTGGGAGGGGGGGGGGGGTTATTCCCATTTGACAGATGAGCAAAGTGAGGCCCGGGCCGGCAAAGTGCGTTGCCCGGAATCACAGTCTGAAGCGGGATTGGAACTTGGGTTTTCCCGGCGCCCCCCCCTCCCCCCTCCCTGAGGCAAGAGCAAAGGAAGGTTAGGAGACTGGGGGGGGGGGGGGCGCGCACGCTCACGGATGTGCCTGGGAACACGCACACACGGGACAGCCCGAAGGCTCGCGGTGCAGGCAGAGGCTGAGCCCGGACAAGCCTCCAGCCGAGGGAGGGAGGGAGGAAGGGAGGGAGGAGCGGCCCGGGGCGCAGCCTCCTCCCGGGAGCACTTCAAAGGCCGCCGAGGCTGCGGATTAAAGCGTGAGGACCCGAGCCAGCGGCCGGCTGACTCACCCCGCGGGGCGGGGCTCTGCGCTCCCCTCCCCCCAGACGCGGAGCGGCCCCCCCCCCCCCCCGGGCTGGCGCAGGGCGAAGCCCGTCCCCGCGAGCCCTGGGCCCCACAGCCTCCACTAGGCGACCCGGGCCCAGCAGCTGGGGGGGGGGGGCTCCCCTGCTCCATCCGCCCCCTCAAAGACCAGGGGCAAGGGCTGGGCAGGGAGGGGGGGAGAGGAAGCCCGGCAGCGGGGGCGGGGGCAGCGCCGGGGCTGGGAGGGGGACCCCCCTCACCCGGGAGACCCCAGAGCAAGCACGGGAGGCTGGGGGAGCTCTGAGCTCCGGCTTTCCTCCAGGACAGAGGGGCCCAGAGAGGGGCAACCAAGGGGGTGCCCCCCAGGACGGGCCCCTGAACCCGGCCCGAGGAAAGCTCAGGGCCCAAGGGGACCTTGCCCAGCCCTCAGATTTCCTGGGGATTTACCAGGTGAGAGGAGGAAGAAAAGGAGGAGGAAAGAGGAGGAGGAGGAGGAGGAGGAGGAGGAGGAGGAGGAGGAGGAGGAGGAAAAGTGGAAGAGGAGAAAGAAGAGGAGGGAGGAGGAGGAGGAGGAGGAGGAAGAGGAGGAGGAGGAGGAAGAAGAAGAAGAAGAGGAGGAGGAGGGAAAGTGGGGAGGGAGGGATGGAAGGAGGGGGTGAGAGGAGGAAGGCTACAAAGCCAAGTCCCAGGTGTCTCAGGCCCACTTGTGTCCCAGCCCCCCAGCCAGACCATGCAATGTAAGACGCCGAAGCCGGAAGGAACCTGGGGATCACTGAGTCCAGCTCCCCCCCCAGAAGGTGCCTCCCCAAGGACACACAGGGAGCTGGAGCAGAGCTAGAGGGGTCAGCGGGCACTGCCCCCCACCCAGGGAGGGCCGGGGCCCAGGAGGGTGGATGCTAAAAAGGCGGGTGTTCAGCTTGGTCTCTGGCCCGGGTTCGGGTCGGCTGAAGGGGAGGCAGAAGGAAGCGCTCTGCCCAGTCCGGTGCCTCCCCCACTCCCGGGGATGTTGGGGCTCTGCAGCTGTCTAATTTTAGCGGAGCGATTTGCCATCTCTGGGTCTCAGTTTCCCCGTCTGTATGATGGACACAAATCCTCACTGAACAGAGGGAGGCATCTCAGGCTGTATGAGACTAGATTTTGGACTCTGGTCAGGAAGAGCTGCTGGCTGCCGGGCCGGGCTAGTTCCCCACCTCAGTTTCCCCTTTTGTAGAAAAGAGAGTTGGTTTAGCGAGTCCCTGCGGATCCTCTGAGCCCTACATCTGAGATCTACGGTCCCTGGCCGCGCGGCGTGGGGGGGGGGGGCGGCGCGCCATGTCCTGCCGCAGCGTGGGGTCCGACTGTAGGACCTCCCTGCCCCCAACCTCCCCGGGCCTGTGGGCTGTTCTCGGGCTCCGATTGGACTGGGCAGAGGCAGCCCCTCCCTCCCCCCACCCTCCCCAGGGATTCTGGAGTGACATTCAAGGCCTCCCAAGACCCAGCCACCACCTGCCTTCTGACTCCTGCGTGCACCGCGGCAGAGCCCAGCAAGTCATTCCGTATTTAATAAGCACCTACTGTGTGCAGGCTCTCTCCGTGTAAAGCAGGCCAGGGCAGCGTCCGCAGGGAACCGTGGAAGTCCCCGAGGGGCGGGACCTGGAGAAGGTGGGGGTCAGAGGACCTGGACACAGGCAGGGATGCGCCCGACGGTCCCCGGGTGAACCTGGAAAGAGGGGGGAGCCGGAGCAGGGTTTTGTCCACTCTGGGGGCCACGGGGCGGGGCGGCCCGAGGGCGAGGGGCTGACGGCGGCTGTTTAGAGTTACCCCCCCCCCCCCCCCCCCCCCCCCCCCCGCCAGGAGCCCCTGGGCTGGCTTTGCCCCAGCCTGTCCCTGCCCCTTCCCTGCCCCCGCCGCAGGGGAGTGCGCACGTGTGGGGCCCTCCGCCCTCCGCTGCTCCGGAGCCCGCGCCCCCCCCTCCCTCTGCCGCCCCCCTCCCTCTCCCCCTACCCTGGGGCGGGAGGAGGGAGGATGCGCAGTGAAGCAGAAGCTCGGACCACTGGGACCCGAGGCCGGGCGGCTCCTAAACGGGTCCAACCGGATCCTGCCCGGCAGAGGGAGGGAGGGGCGCGAGCATGGCCAGCCCCGGAGCCCCCTGGGAGGGGGGAGACACGAGAGAGACCGACAGGAGCAGAGACCACGCTGGGGGGGGGGGGGGGGAAGAGGTGGGGAGGAGGAGGTCAACTGCCGGGAGGAGGATCTCCCCGGGAAGTAGCCGAGCCCGGGCTTGGACCAGAACTTGGGAGGGAGGGGCCTCAGAGCCAGGGCAGCAGAGCTGGACCAAACCCTTTTCTTTTACAGATGGGTAAACTGAGGCCCTCGGCATCTCAAAGGGGAGGTTTGAACTGAGAGGTGCCTTAGAACACGGCATTTAGCCCCATTTTACAGATGGGGAAGGAGAGACAAAGGCAGGTTCTTCCTCTTCATGGAAAACCACCCCCTGTGCCGCCCCTGGAGCGGTAGAGAAAGGGCCCGTATCTCCCCCCAAATCAGGGGTCATAGCCCGCCCCCCCCCCCCCGCCGGCCCCTCCCTCTGACTCCTGAAGAGCCCTCTCTAGCCTGGGAGGGGCCCCCCTCCAGCCCCCTTCCTTCCTTGGAGCCCCGGCCTCCCATCCCCTGCTCCCGCCCCAAGGAGCTGTGGGTGCTTTGCTAAATCGGCTTTTGCCTTCAGCGCGATGGCCCCCCCCCCCCTTCAAGACAGAACTTTTCACGGAAAGTTCATAATAAAAAACGAGTTAAAAAAACGAATCCAGACTTGTTGGCGGTTTCACAACCTTCACGTTTGGCTGCACTTCCCGCCCGGCCCGGATCGCTCACCTTGCCCGGGGCCCCCCCTCGGCTGCCAGGAGGAGCCCCTCCTGCCCCCCCCCGGGCCATGATGTGGGGGCAAGCCCCTGGCCTACAGGGGATGGCACCGGGCGGGCGTTCCCCCGGGCCGAGTCCAAATCCAGCCCCACGCGCCTCCCCCCCCTCTGGTCTCCTGTCCACTGGTCTGGCTCAAGGGTGGAAGTGACGGCTCAGGATAAAAGGGGGCGCCCCTAGAAGTTAGGGGTGACGGAGGCTGGAATCTGCAGGGAAACTAAGGCAGCTCCTAGACCCCTGTTTCCCATTGTTACCAGAGTTGTGACCTAAAAAACTCCCCCCCTGAGGTACAGATCCCTGGCCCCACCCTGCTCCAGAACAGCTGCCCCCCTGGGCCCCCCCCCCCCACCCCCCGGATCCTAGCTCCCAGGCCCCCCTGCTCCCTGGCCCCCCAGCTCTCCGGCCCCCCACCCCCCAGCTCCCCCAGCCCCCCCCCACCCCCAGCTCCCCAGGCCCCTGCTCCCCCCCTCCCGCTCCAGCAGACTGCTCAGGACAAAGGTCCCTGTGTCTGAAGCCCGGCTAATCTCCATCCTGGTCAATGAGGTCACACGCCCCTTGGGCAACGTCCTATCTCCCCCACCCTTGATCTTGCAGGCAGGGGGAGGAGGGGGAGGACCCGCTGGGCACAAATCCCCTCAAGCCCAACTTCCCCACCCATGGTGAGAGGTCTTTATGAGGGCTTAAAGATGGGGGGGGGGACTGCTCAGGCTCCCAAGGCTCGGCCACCTCAGCTGCCCCTTGTCACCCCTGGGGACCCGGGCCCATGGGGCTCCTGGCTCCGAAACACGCACCCCGCCCCCCATCCTCAGGCCCTTGCAGAGCAGAATTCTGGGAGCGGCTGCAGGAGAACCCCCGCCCCGGTGCAGAAGCAGCCGATCTGAGCCAGCACGAGCCGGGCTGGGGAGCTCGCTGCCCCCCTCCCCCCCCACCCCACCCCCACCCCCACCCCACCCCCAAGGAGGCCGGTCGGCCGTGGGGCCTCTGGGACACGGTGCTCATGTTCCTGGCTCATTGGGACCCGTGGGCCCCTGGGATCCTCTCTAGGCGAGCTCAGCCTCGAGCAGAGCCAAACCCCAGCGGCCCCAGGCGAGCTTGGGCTGCCCTGGCCCCTCATCCTCCCCTGCCCAAGCAGAGGCCTCCTCCCTGCCCATCACAGCGGCCCCCAAATGCGGGGAGAGGCGCAGCTTCTTGCCTTCAGGCCACATGTGCCTGGAGTCCTCCCCAGTCCTCCTCAGTCCTCCCCGGTCCTCCTCAGTCCTCCCTGGGGCCCTCTCCGTGCTCCTCAAAGAAGGGTGGTGCTCTAGGAGCAAAGCAGAACGAATCAGCCCCGAAGAAACTGAGATGGGCGGTTAGAGAAGCCCCTCAAGTGTTCCCAGGGATTTTGAGGGTCCGATCAGAGCCCCCTGGGCTCAGATAAATCTGATGAACCAGGAACCCCCCATGATGGGCCAGGAACCCCCTGCGATGGCCACGACGCCTGTAACCCGATTCTCCCGGGCTGGGCCAAGCTGGTCCTCTGGGAGAGCGAAGGACCCCAACCAGCAGCTGTTCAGGGGCCTCTCCCGTCCTTCCAGCTGGGCGGGGGCTGGTGGCAGAAAAGGCCGGGCTCCACCTCCCGCATCCTTCCTCGGCCGCCCAGCATCCCGTGGGACTCTCTGGTCTCGGTATCGCTGGGTGGGCTCAAAGAGGAGTCCCCTGAGGCCCCCGGATCCTTTTCTCAGAAAGTGCTTTGGAGATGAGTTTCTCCAGAAACGGGGAACATGGTTTGTCTCACTCCAGGCCCAAGCTCTGACCATGGGCTCACACTGCCAAGGCCTTAATGATCCCCAGCTCACTTCCCACGTCCCCCCTCGCTTCTCCACTGCCTTTGGGGCCCTCTGTGGGGTCCCTTAATGAGCAGCCGCGTAAGGGGCGGGTCTGGCTGCCAGAGGTCCCACAAGCCCCCGGCCCGACGCCACCCTCCCCCCTTCGCTGCTCCCTCTGGGTCGGGGCCCATCTCTGGGCACAGAGTCTGGGCAAAGGGGGTGAGCGCAGCCCCCTGGTTGTGAGGGCCGCCCGTGCACCTGCGGGACACCCCCCCCCCCACGGAGATTCTGGGAAATTCACAAGAGCTCCCTGAGGGTGGGGGCAGAGGCCTGAGGGGGGGCGTCTCCCCGGGCTTGTCAGGGCTGCCTGAGAGCCCCCCCACCCAGGCTGCTTCCGGCCCCAGGCCGAGTGAAGAGCAGAAAGGGATGTAGATCTCTGCCCCCCCAGTCTCCCCTTTCCCTCCCCCCTCCCCTCCCCCTTCCCCCCTTCTTTCTTCCCCACCCTCTCATTTGCCTAAACTGCTGGTAGCTTTGGGCACACCCAGGGCCTCCCCCTCCCCCCCTCGCTGCTGGCCCTTCATTGATAAGCATGCAAATTCCCAAACAGAATCCAATTAATATCCAAATGAAGGGGGGGGGAGCCCGCCTCTGGACCTCAAATATTTGTCTCTGCTTTGAATGCCCTTTGTGCCCAAGATTGAGCCCCGCCCCCCTCCCCCTCTGCCCCCCTGCCCCCTCCCTGGCACCCGGTCTAAGCTCTGGCCCAGAGCCCCTCCCCCAGCCTGGCGGGGACCCCCTGAATGGGCTGGTTCTTCCCAGGAGGCCTCGCAGCAGGAGGCCCGAGGGCGGGGCCAGGTTTGGATCGGTCCCAAGGGCCCTGCTTCATTCGGGGCTCGGGGGCTGATTGATCGGCCCCATTAATCACTGGCCAAGGAGGGCAACAGGGCCCCTCAGAGGGGGAACGCCAAGGGGCTCTGCAGGGCCTGGGGACCTTGGGGGGAGGGACGGGCAGAAGGGCACCTGGCTGTGGGCCCTGCACCTGCTGGGGGAGGACACTGTCCCTGCTGTGAGCCTGAGTGTGTGCCGTTCTCCGGTCTGCTCGGAGCCCTCCCCTGTGAGACGCTGGCGCTGGGCCAGGGGTCCCCTTGTCCTGCAGGGGGCGGATTCGGGAGCGCCCGGTGGCCCACAGCCCTCTGTCCGCTCCGTCCCCCGCTGTGGGACAGGTGCCCCCGGGCAGAGCTCAGGACCCCTTCTCTCCCCCCTTTCCCCCCTTCCCCCTGGCTGCAGCCCCTGGACACCCTTCTGATCAAATCCTGGCTCCGGGACCCCAGACAAGGCCCCGTCCTCGGTCATGACCCAGGAGCCTGAGGAGGAAGCGGGGGTGGCGGGTGGGCTGCAGACATGGGGCCGTTCCTGTGAGCAGTGCCCGGGACCGAGCCGCCTGGAGCAGGGGGGACCCAAGAGTCCGCTCCAAGCTCCGCCTGCTCAGGGGCCTCCCCACCCGGACCCTTGGCCCGCAGGCTGTGCTCCCTCGAGGACGGGTGGCAGAGCCACGCCCGGCCCAGACTGGCCCCCCTTCCGTGGCCTTGTCCCCAAGGTGCCTCCCTGTGCCCAAGGAAAGCTCTAGCTCTGCCACTCCTCTCGGTCCGTGGGGCAGCCCCCCCCCCAAGACCCTCTCAGTCTGAGCTCCCGACCTCTGGGAAGGGAATTAGAGTTGGGGTCAGGTGGGAAGG
>CM037002.1:253681339-253705635 GCA_020854095.1 Dasyurus viverrinus | reverse complement strand
CCCCTCCTGCCCCCCCCGGGCCATGATGTGGGGGCAAGCCCCTGGCCTACAGGGGATGGCACCGGGCGCGCGTTCCCGGGCCCGAGTCCAAATCCAGCCCCACGCGCCTCCCCCCCTCTGGTCCTCCTGTCCACTGGTCTGGCTCAAGGGTGGAAGTGACGGCTCAGGATAAAAGGGGGGCGCCCCTAGAAGTTAGGGGGTGACGGAGGCTGGAATCTGCAGGGAAACTAAGGCAGCTCCTAGACCCCTGTTTCCCATTGTTACCAGAGTTGTGACTAAAAACTCCCCCCTGAGGTACAGATCCCTGGCCCACCCTGCTCCAGAACAGCTGCCCCCCTGGGCCCCCCCACCCCCCGGATCCTAGCTCCCAGGCCCCCCTGCTCCCTGGCCCCCCAGCTCTCCGGCCCCCCACCCCCAGCTCCCCAGCCCCCCCACCCCCAGCTCCCCAGGCCCCTGCTCCCCCCCTCCCCGCTCCAGCAGACTGCTCAGGACAAAGGTCCCTGTGTCTGAAGCCCGGCTAATCTCCATCCTGGTCAATGAGGTCACACGCCCCTTGGGCAACGTCCTATCTCCCCCACCCTTGATCTTGCAGGCAGGGGGAGGAGGGGGAGGACCCGCTGGGCACAAATCCCCTCAAGCCCAACTTCCCCACCCATGGTGAGAGGTCTTTATGAGGGCTTAAAGATGGGGGGGGACTGCTCAGGCTCCCAAGGCTCGGCCACCTCAGCTGCCCCTTGTCACCCCCTGGGGACCCGGGCCCATGGGGCTCCTGGCTCCGAAACACGCACCCCGCCCCCCATCCTCAGGCCCTTGCAGAGCAGAATTCTGGGGAGCGGCTGCAGGAGAACCCCCGCCCCGGTGCAGAAGCAGCCGATCTGAGCCAGCACGAGCCGGGCTGGGGAGCTCGCTGCCCCCCTCCCCCCCACCCCACCCCACCCCCACCCCCACCCCCAAGGAGGCCGGTCGGCCGTGGGGCCTCTGGGACACGGTGCTCATGTTCCTGGCTCATTGGGACCCGTGGGGCCCTGGGATCCTCTCTAGGCGAGCTCAGCCTCGAGCAGAGCCAAACCCCAGCGGCCCCAGGCGAGCTTGGGCTGCCCCGGCCCCTCATCCTCCCCTGCCCAAGCAGAGGGCCTCCTCCTGCCCATCACAGCGGCCCCCAAATGCGGGGAGAGGCGCAGCTTCTTGCCTTCAGGCCACATGTGCCTGGAGTCCTCCCCAGTCCTCCTCAGTCCTCCCCGGTCCTCCTCAGTCCTCCCTGGGGCCCTCTCCGTGCTCCTCAAAGAAGGGTGGTGCTCTAGGAGCAAAGCAGAACGAATCAGCCCCGAAGAAACTGAGATGGGCGGTTAGAGAAGCCCCTCAAGTGTTCCCAGGGATTTTGAGGGTCCGATCAGAGCCCCCTGGGCTCAGATAAATCTGATGAACCAGGAACCCCCCATGATGGGCCAGGAACCCCCTGCGATGGCCACGACGCCTGTAACCCGATTCTCCCGGGCTGGGCCAAGCTGGTCCTCTGGGAGAGCGAAGGACCCCAACCAGCAGCTGTTCAGGGGCCTCTCCCGTCCTTCCAGCTGGGCGGGGCTGGGGCAGAAAAGGCCGGGCTCCACCTCCCGCATCCTTCCTCGGCTGCCCAGCATCCCGTGGGACTCTCTGGTCTCGGTATCGCTGGGTGGGCTCAAAGAGGAGTCCCCTGAGGCCCCCCGGATCCTTTTCTCAGAAAGTGCTTTGGAGATGAGTTTCTCCAGAACGTGGAACATGGTTTGTCTCACTCCAGGCCCAAGCTCTGACCATGGGCTCACACTGCCAAGGCCTTAATGATCCCCAGCTCACTCCCACGTCCCCCCTCGCTTCTCCACTGCCTTTGGGGCCCTCTGTGGGGTCCCTTAATGAGCAGCCGCGTAAGGGGCGGGTCTGGCTGCCAGAGGTCCCACAAGCCCCCGGCCCGACGCCACCTCCCCCTTCGCTGCTCCCCTCTGGGTCGGGCCCATCTCTGGCACAGGAGTCTGGGCAAAGGGGGGTGAGCGCAGCCCCCTGGTTGTGAGGGCCGCCCGTGCACCTGCGGGACACCCCCCCCCCCCACGGAGATTCTGGGAAATTCACAAGAGCTCCCTGAGGGTGGGGGCAGAGGCCTGAGGGGGGGCGTCTCCCCCGGGCTTGTCAGGCTGCCTGAGAGCCCCCCACCCAGGCTGCTTCCGGCCCAGGCCGAGTGAAGAGCAGAAAGGGATGTAGATCTCTGCCCCCCCAGTCTCCCCTTTCCCTCCCCCCTCCCCTCCCCTTCCCCCCTTCTTTCTTCCCCACCCTCTCATTTGCCTAAACTGCTGGTAGCTTTGGGCACACCCAGGGCCTCCCCCTCCCCCCCTCGCTGCTGGCCCTTCATTGATAAGCATGCAAAATTCCCAAACAGAATCCAATTAATATCCAAATGAAGGGGGGGGGGAGCCCGCCTCTGGACCTCAAATATTTGTCTCTGCTTTGAATGCCCTTTGTGCCCAAGATTTGAGCCCCGCCCCCTCCCCCTCCCCAGCACCGGGTCTGTCTGCCCCCCTGCCCCCTCCCTGGCACCCGGTCTAAGCTCTGGCCCAGAGCCCCTCCCCCAGCCTGGCGGGGACCCCCTGAATGGGCTGGTTCTTCCCAGGAGGCCTCGCAGCAGGAGGCCCGAGGGCGGGGCCAGGTTTGGATCGGTCCCAAGGGCCCTGCTTCATTCGGGGCTCGGGGGCTGATTGATCGGCCCCATTAATCACTGGCCAAGGAGGGCAACAGGGCCCCTCAGAGGGGGAACGCCAAGGGGCTCTGCAGGGCCTGGGGACCTTGGGGGGAGGGACGGGCAGAAGGGCACCTGGCTGTGGGCCCTGCACCTGCTGGGGGAGGACACTGTCCCTGCTGTGAGCCTGAGTGTGTGCCGTTCTCCGGTCTGCTCGGAGCCCTCCCCTGTGAGACGCTGGCGCTGGGCCAGGGGTCCCCTTGTCCTGCAGGGGGCGGATTCGGGAGCGCCCGGTGGCCCACAGCCCTCTGTCCGCTCCGTCCCCCGCTGTGGGACAGGTGCCCCCGGGCAGAGCTCAGGACCCCTTCTCTCCCCCCTTTCCCCCCTTCCCCCTGGCTGCAGCCCCTGGACACCCTTCTGATCAAATCCTGGCTCCGGGACCCCAGACAAGGCCCCGTCCTCGGTCATGACCCAGGAGCCTGAGGAGGAAGCGGGGGTGGCGGGTGGGCTGCAGACATGGGGCCGTTCCTGTGAGCAGTGCCCGGGACCGAGCCGCCTGGAGCAGGGGGGACCCAAGAGTCCGCTCCAAGCTCCGCCTGCTCAGGGGCCTCCCCACCCGGACCCTTGGCCCGCAGGCTGTGCTCCCTCGAGGACGGGTGGCAGAGCCACGCCCGGCCCAGACTGGCCCCCCTTCCGTGGCCTTGTCCCCAAGGTGCCTCCCTGTGCCCAAGGAAAGCTCTAGCTCTGCCACTCCTCTCGGTCCGTGGGGCAGCCCCCCCCCCAAGACCCTCTCAGTCTGAGCTCCCGACCTCTGGGAAGGGAATTAGAGTTGGGGTCAGGTGGGAAGGGATTCAGGACAGGATGGGAGGAGGAGAGGGGATCCCAAACACAGACAGCGCCCACTTTCCAAGGCTGTCACCTCCAGAAACCCCGGGGCTTTCCTCCCCTCCTTGGGAAAGTTCAGAGCATCTGAGGCTGTTGGGAGGGACTCCCCACCCACCTGCGGGTGCCTGCCCCCCAGACTGGCACCCAGGCACATACACATCTGCCCCCTCAGACTGGCACCTGAGCAATGCACAGCTGCCTCCCTGCTCACTGGCCTGGCAGGGCTTTCTCCCATTGGCCCACTCTGTCAGAGCCCCCCCCCCACCTCCCTCCCCATCAGAGACCTCGGGTCCCTCCCTGAAAGAAGGAACGAGCAAGACTGGCAGGAAACAGGCCCAGAGCGGGCGTGCTTGCCCACAACGCGGGGGGTGGGGGTGGGGACCAGGATCTGACTCAGCCCGGCACGGCCGACGTCCTTTCCGCCAGGGCAGGCTGGACCTTCTCAGGTGGGAAGATGGGAGGAGAGAAGCCGAGGGGAATCCTGGGCCCCATTTGTCACGTCCTGCCCAAGCAGGGCAAATCCCCCCCGAAACCCTGCGTGTGTCTGTGTGTGAGATTGTGTGTGAGTGTGAGTGTGTGAGAGAGAGTGTGTGAGTGCGCGTGAGTGTGAGTGTGTGTGTGTGTGAATGTGTGTGAGTGAGTGTGAGTGTGTGTGTGAGTGAGTGTGTGTGAGAGTATGTGTGTGTGAGTGCATGTCTGTGTGTGTGTGAGTGCGCGTGAGTGTGTGTGTGTGAGTGTGTGTGTGTGTGTTTGTTTCTGACTTTATCTTGACAAGTCGACTTAAAAATAGTTTATAGTGTCCAGTTATCTTCCATGGAATTTGCCTTTGTGTCTCTCGCTCTTAGACTTTCTCGATGACAGAAATGCCGGGGATTTCTGAGGAGATATTTTGTACCTGAAACCTTGCGAGACTTGTGAATTCCGGCTCCATTTAGCGGCCAGGATTCTGTAAAGCACAGCGTGACCTCGTTGCTCCCCTTCTCAGCAACTGCCCATGGCTGACCATGACCTCCAAGCTAAGAGAGGAGTGCTCCCTCTGCTTCGTGAAGATGTCCTCCCTCGCAGGCTTCCAGTTCCCAGCACCCCGTGGTCTGCTCGTCTCGGGCCCCCCCTTCCAGCCTGTCCCATACTCAGCTTCTCGGGAGTTTCCTTAATGTAATTGTCACTAATCTGCTCGAGAAACTTTCCTGGCTCCCTATTACCGATAAGAGTTTTGTTTTGTTTTTTTTATTTAATTTCTCTGTATAAGCTTTTAAATTCCTTACAACCCATTTCCAACCCAGACCTTCAGCTTGTTATAAAACCCCCAATGGCCGATGAGGAGGCGGCCCATTCCTTACCAAGACCATCCCCTCTCCATGGACTCTTGTCCCCTCCTGTCTTAATCATTCTCTCTCTCTCTCTCTCTCTGTCTCTCTCTCTCTCTCTCTCTCTCTCTCTCTCAAGATAGAGATAGAGACAAAATCTGTCCCATCTCTCCTCTCTTTTTTCTCTCTTTCTCTGTCTCTGAGCATCCCTGATGTCCTTCAGAGCTCACTCTCCTTGTCTCCTCCTCCAGGAAGCCGCCCCCCCCCCATTTTGCGTGTGCACATTTTCTTGCCCCCAAGAAAGAATTCCTTGGGAGAAGAGACAGCTTCACCTCCACCCTCAGCACTTACCGAGTACACAGCACATAGTAGGTACTTCACAAAGCCTTGCGGCTTGGCTAGCTGATCTTTGGAATCACTTATTTCTCTAATGAATTATTTGTTTTCAGCGTAACTGAAACTCTGGCTTCCAAATCCTCTCCTTTTCCTAGCTTTTCCCCAACCATTGGGAAGGGGAGCGGCAGGATATAGATTATCCCGGCGAATACATGCTGGGAAATGCAAAAAGAAAAAGCAGGAAAACTAGCAAGTGAAAAATGGCCCTGGGAGGTGGCCGCTCTGTCTCGGAAGGTAAAGGGCGCTTTCCAGCCGGGTCCTTGGGAACTGTCCGCGTGGATCAGAGCAGCTCAGTCCTTGTCCTGGGGTCATTGTTACAAGGTTGCTCTCACCATAAACGATGTTCTGGTCGCTTCTTTTTTTTTTCTTTTCTTTTCTTCTTTTTTTTATTTTTTTATTTTTTTTTTGACATGTTACTTTCTCTTTTTTTATTATTTTATAGCTTTTTATTTACAAGTTATATACAGGGGTAATTTTTCAGCATTGACAATTGCCAGACCTTTTGTTCCAATTTTTCCCCTCCTTTCCCCACCCCCTCCCCCAGGTGGCAGGATGGCCAATACATGTTAAATATGTTAAAGTATAGATTAAATACAATATAAGTATACATGTCTTAATAGTTATTCTGCTGCACAAGAAGAATCAGACTTTGAAATAGTGCCCAATGAGCCTGTGAAGGAAACCAAAAATGCAAGTGGGCAAAAATAGAGGGACTGAGAATTCTATGTAGTGGTTCCTAGTCACCTCCCAGAGCTCTTTCCCTGGGTGTCGCTGGTTCAGTTCGTTCCTGCTCTGTTGGAGCTGATTTGGTTCCCGATGGCTTCTTGTTGCCTCAGACGTTCCCGGGCCTCCCTGAAACCATTTCATCCCCCGCAGACCCTTGTCCTGCCATTCCCCAGCCCATGGGCGTCCTGGCCAGGACGGGAATATCCGTTAAGCAGCCGGGCTGTCCCAGACCCCGTTCTCTGCTCCCAGAGACAAGAATCAGAGAGGTCCCGGCCTCAAGCCTCCCTGTTACTAGGTAACAGAACATGCAAAATGCAAAGTAATATTCAAGTAAACCTGAGCGGGTGAGGAGAGAGAGGCCACCAGTCCCCGAGAAGGCCCGGAAGGGGACAGCTGAGGGAGCCCCACCGGAAGCCCCCAAAGCTGTGGGGAAAATCCTAGGGAGGGGGCAGGGAAGGGACTGAGGAACTCGGCAAGAAAACGCGGCTTAGTTTGGCTGGAAATTAGAGTATGTGAAGGCAACAAGAAGACTCGAAAGGGAGGAAGATCCCAGACTGGGGGGGACTTTAAGTGACAAACGTTATCCTCAGTCCAGCGCTAGGGAGCTCTTATGGACACTTGAACAAAGTTGTGATATGGTCAGACTTGCACTTTTAAAAGATGATTAATTCTTAATTGACAATCTAAAGAAAAATGATAAAGGGAATAAATTGGGCATTACCCGGGCTACTTCTCCTTTGATTTTTAGAGGGAACAACTGAAAGAATGGTGATGTTTAACCTGCAGAAGTGGGATGCCAAGGGCTCGGGACCGGCAGCTGCCCTCCAGTGTTCGAAAGACTCTTCTGAAGGAGAGATTAGCCTTGTTCTCCTTGGTCCCAGAGAGCAGAACCAGGATCTGGGGGCGGGGTGCGAAGAGGCAGAATGAGCCAGGTGGTCAGCGGTGTCCCAGTGTGGAGGGGCCTGGCCCAGGAGCAGAAAGCTTCTCCGCGGCTGAGGGAATGCTGAGTGTGCCGAGCTGGGCTCTTGCTTGGGTTGGGGCCCCTCTGAGCTCTGAGACTCCGATTCTCTGCAGACCAGAAAGTCGCCCTGTTAACATGAGCTAGCCCAGAGCTGCGCCGGTAGCGGGTCCCTGCGGGTCCCTGGGCCGTGGTGCTGCGGGTGCTGGAGCTGGGCACAAGTTCTTCCAGTGCTCTCTCTGTCCCCAGCAAGACCCCCACTGGTCTGGCTGAGAAACAGTTCCTGTGAATTCAGCTGCAGGGCCCCCTCCCCCTTCCAAATTAGGCAGAACCTTGGGGGATGTGGCTCTTGGGGACCCCAGGCTGGTGTTCCGGAGGAGAGCCCTGGGGCAGCTCCGAGAAGGGGCAGGACTCTCCCAGAAGCCCCCGGGGCCGGGTAACTCAGCCCAATTCCCATCTGGGGAGATGCTGCTCAGGGTTTCTAGGTCACTCTGGGGCTCCTGGAGCTCACGTGGCTCTCACCTTTTCCTTTGGGTGGCAATGCGCCGGCTTCTCTCCCTGCTGGCTCAGGGACAGTTGTCAGGGCATGTTGCCCTGCTTTATGTAATTTGAGTTTATTTATATTTTGTCAAGGCACCCAGGGGCCCCCGGGGCGAGGGTGTCATGCGCCTGTCCTAATGGTAGCTCCAAGCTTCACCAGGACCTGGGTGGGAGCAGGAGCCGACAGGAGCCGTCACCTTATGTGGGGGTTCCAGGATGCCAGGGGCTACTGGGAAGGGCTCTGGCCAAGGCTTTCCCCCGCCTCTGCCAGGAGGAGGAAGGGGAACTCGGCCTCCAGCTTCGAAGTCTGACAGCTGAAAAAGGCAGCTGACCCATTCACACCACCTGGAGCTCCCGCTCACACCCCCCGGAGTCCCGCTCACACCTCCCAAAGTCCCTGCTTCTTCTCTCCCCCCGCCCCGAGTCCCTGCTCACAGGTGGGCAGCAGCCTTCCTTCGAAGGCTGCCAGTGACCAGGTGCTCTCCGCCTGCCCCCGCAGCCACTTTTTGGAAGCTCGAAGTCTCAGAAGTTTTCTTTTCTCTTTCTTTTAATTAAAGTTCTTTATTTTCCAGACAAGTGCATGGCTGGTTTTCCACACTCACCCTGGCCAAACCTAGGTTCCAGATTCCCCCCTTCCCCCATCCCTCCCCCGATGGCCAGTAATCCAGTATACGTTAAACGCTTCTATAGCCATGTCCCTAATTCTCCTGCTGCACCAGAGAAATCAGATCAAAAAGGGGGGAAATGAGAAAGGAAACGCGAGGCAGTGAACAGAGTGGAGCCCTGCGTTGTGCTCCCCGCTCAGCTCCCACAGTCCTCTCTGGCTGCAGGCGGCTCTCTCCATCCAAGACCACTGCAATGGCCTGGATCAGCTCGCTGTTGAGAACCCCGTCAGTCAGGATCGATCATCATATCCTCTTGTTTCCTTGCACTACGATCTCCTGCTTCTGCTCACTTCCCTCAGCATCAGTGCATGTAGGTCTCTCCGGCCTCTCTGACATCATCCTCAGGAAGTTTCCTTGCCTCCCCCCCCCACACGCTGCTCCAAGCAAAGCTGACCCCCCCTTTTCCACTCCCTCTCTGCGGGTAGAGAACAGAGGCTTCCCCTGCAGCCCCCGAGGCTTCTCCATGTCCCCACTGCACTCAAACTTGCCTGGAGCCCAGCCTTCCCCTGCCTCAGCTGCAGACCCTCGCCAGCTCCTTCCCTGAGGAGCCTGCAGTCATGGTCTGAGCAGAGGATTGTGGACCGTCATGTCCCCGGCCCAGGAGGCATCCGGCACTTAGCGCTTCTGGCCTGCGCCTCGTATCTCGGCCTCGTATCTCGGGCTCGTGCTGGGTCCATCCTGCAAGGAGAGGGCTGGACCACAAAGCCCTCAGGGCTTTATCGCCTCAAGCCTGCGGAGAAGATTTTTCATTTAAACCTCACAACTCTGCAGCCCTCATGACCCTTTTACAGAAAGGAAACCCGAGGCTGGAAGAGGGGAAATGCCTTGTGCAGGACCGTGGGGCCAGTAAATATCTGGAACAGGATCTGAATTCAGGTCTTCCTGACTCCAGAGCCAGCACTCTCTCCTTCCAGCCCTCCCCATGGGTGTCTTCTAACCGATGTCGGGGGAGCAGCAAATAGGAATGAAGGACAGCCTGGGAGGCTTGGATAATTCTGAAAACGCACAACTTCTCAGCACCTCTAAGTGGCCGTGAGCCTGGCAAAATGGCGTCTTTAAAGGATCTGCTTTTCAAAATAGAGATGATACCTCAGTTTAACAACCACACTGACTGGGTGCTTCTAAAGGGTTCAGCAGGTCTGGATGTACTTTGTTTCCTGCAGCAGTTTAAACATCTCCCCTGCAATCTTATCCATAGGGTCCAGTTAACAAACTTTCTGTATAATACAAAGATCCGGCTCAGTTCCCCTCTATCAGCAGCTCTACATCACTTCCATCCCCACGGGCCGGGCCCTCACCGTGGCCAGGGTTTCACCCACCACCTCCTGTTCAGCAGAGCCTGGCACAGCGGGCGCCCCCTTAGCAGAATTCTGGAAGTGACGGGCAAGAGGAATCCTTAGAGATGGCCAGTCCCAATTCTTACAGCCGAGGAAACTGAGTCCCACACAAAGAACGGACATCGTCCGAGGCTGCTTGTGACTTCCCCCATGTATCACCGGCCCAACTTTCCAGATGTGGGAACTGAGGCCTGAGGAGCAGCCATCTCTGAAACCAAGTCCAATCCCAGACCTTGCGATCCTTTGGTGATGCTTTTCCAGGGCCAGGCAGTTCATTCCCGCCTTCCCTCCTCTCTCTGTCTCTGTCTCTGTTTCTGTCTCTCACTCTCTCTCTCTCTCTGTGTGTCTCTCTCTTTGTCTCTCTGTGTCTCTCTGTGTCTCTGTCCCTCCCTCCCTCCCTCCCTCCCTCCCTCTTTTTCTCTCTCCCCTTCCTTCTCTCCACTCCCCCTTTCTCCCAAGATTGGTTTCCAGACACTGCTCGGTGCTGAGGACAGTCCCTGCCCTGGAAGACCTTACAAGTGGATGGGAAAGGCCCCAAGCAGACAAATATGGGCAGTGAGCTCTGGACAGGCTAAGTAGGAGTCCCTGGAGAGAAGGGAGGCCCCGGGCCGGAGAGGTGGGATTCCTTGGGGGAGCAGGGAAGTTGGGGTGCAGAGCCGGCAGGGGGAACCAGGCCCGGTGGCCAGAGAAAGGCAGAGTGGGGGAGGAAGCCCCTGGGCTGGGAGCCGGCTCCTGGGAGGATAGCGACTCCCTCTCCAGTCTCAGGGAAAGGAGAAGAGAGGAGGTGGGGGTTTCTTCCTGGGGTGGGGGGAGAAAACGAATTCTGCCTGGGATGTTTCGCGTCTCGGACGGCCCGAGCCCTCTAGCTGGGGTGCGGGCAGCTGGGGCTGCCTGATCGGCGGGGAGCTCGACCCTGGAGAAGGGCGGGGAACCACCCGCACAGACGCGGGCACTGAGTCCCGGGAGCGGCCGGAGGCGCTGGCCAGCTCCGCACGTGGAGGACCTGGGCGCCGGGCGCTCGTTAGGCGGCTCCCTCTGCTCGCCCCCATCGGGGTCCAGGCCAAGGCTGCGGGGGAGTCGGGGCGGAGGGAGGTCCGGGCTTGGGGAGGTCCGGGCTTGGGGAGGTCGGGGCGGAGGGAGGCCCGGCCTTGGGGAGGTCCGGGCTTGGGGAGGTCCGGGCTTGGGGAGGTCGGGCAGCGCCTCCTCCTCCGGGCTGCGGGCCCCGCCCTCCTCCAGCTTGCCGGGGCTCTTCCCCACGCCGCCCCGGGCCAGGATTCCTGGGCGCTCCTTGCTAATGGTTATGTGGGGAACACCCCGACTCAGCCCTAATTGCAGCCGCTTTGTTTGCGGGCGGGGCGGGGGGGACGGAGCGGGCGCGGTGCTGAACTACCCGCGAAGGCCCCTGGCTGAGCCCCAAGTTCCTCGGCCAGACCGGGGTCCGGGGGGAGGGCGCGCGCGCGCCTCCTCCGGGCTCAGCAGCCCGGGGGCTCCGGTAGCAGCTGCCCTGCCCCCTCCCACAGGAGCCGCTCCGGGAGAGTCAGAGGCGGCCTAGTTTCTCAGTTACTCATCGGGCCAGGGGGAAGGGAAGGGGTTGGCCGGGCCAGGCAGGGAGAGGGGGAGGGCGGGCTCCCTCCCGGGGCCCCTCTCCCCCTTGCACCGAGGGGCTCCGAGCCCGGAGGGTCATTCTTCCGGCCTGGACTCGGCACTGTGCCATCTGCCCACGGTGCCAGGTGCCCGCGCCCGTCCCCCTGCAGAGCCCGAGGCCCGGGGGCGAGGACCGGGCGGCCGCCGCCGGGAGCTAGGGCTCACCTCCCGTCCGAGCCCGCCGAGGGCCCCGGGACCCACTCGGCACCTCAGTCTCCCCAGCTGTCTAATGGTCACGGAAGGGAGGCCGCCTGCCCCTTCTCCCCCCGAAACAAGTTTCCCCTCCCTCAGAGCCAAGCACTGAGCTTTCCGATCACGGGCATAAATAGATTCTGTTTTATTTATAAAATCCACTTTCCATAAAATAGGGTATTCTTATGTACAGAACAGACCGCGCGCGCCAGGCCGCCTGCCCGGTGCCTTCAATCCTTCAGCCCCCGCAGCCGGGCCCAGGTCGGTGGGCTGCCAGGAGCCGGGGGAGAGGGCCGCCCAGGGCGCCGTCACGTGATCGGTCCCGAAGCTCCAGCTCCCCAAACCCCCCTCCTGCTGAGTGGTCGCCACGTCCTCGGAAGCCCCGGGCCCCGCCGAGAAGCAGGGGGAGCGCGCTCAAAATAATAACAAGTCAGGGCGGAGGGAAGGAAGCGAGGCTCCCGGGGGAAGGGAGGCTCCCGGGGGAAGCGAGGCTCCCTGTGGAGGGGAGGCTCCCGGGGGAAGCGAGGCTCCCTGTGGAGGGGAGGCTCCCGGTGGAAAGGAGGCTCCCGGTGGAAGCGAGGCTCCCGGTGGAAAGGAGGCTCCCGGGGGAAGCGAGGCTCCCGGTGGAAGGGAGGCTCCCGGGGGAAACGAGGCTCCCGGGGGAAGCGAGGCCGGAGCTTCCGGACTGGCTCCCGGGCGCGAGCTTGCTCTAGCCCCTGGCCTGCCCCCGCTCCCCGCCCCCCCAAGTCTGTACAGCCGGCTCCAGGCAGGGCTCAAAGTAGAGGCTTCCTGGGTCCCTCGCCGCCCAGCAGCCAGGCAGGTGGCAAGGTCAGGCTCCGCGGCTTCTCCTCGGGAGGGCGCCGAGGTACGCCTGGGTCCTCTCGGCGTTCAGTCGCGCTGCGGGGGGGCGGGGAGGGGGAGACAGGAAAGGAGAATGAATCCCAGCTCCATAAAGCGCAGCCGGCAGAACCAGTTGTTCTCCCCGGAACGGCCTCGGCTCCACCCCGGGGGGCCCCCGGGAAGCGAGCGTCTCTCCCTCCCCCTCGTCCCGCAGGGCACCGGGACCCGGCGGGCGCAGCCCGCGCCCGGCCGCCCCCTCCCTGCCCCCTCCCCGACGACTAGCCCGGCAGTTTCACAGGCCCTGTTGACTCGGCACTTCGCGGCCCGGGCCCCGAGCCGGAGGCGGGGGCTTCAAAGCCAACGTGGGGCGCAGTTTTTCCCCTGCCGCGCCTTCTCCGCCCGGCCTCCCTCCGCAGGCCCATTTGCATTGCAAAGTCGCCCGCCGCCGGCGCTCTCGGCCGAAGGGCTGCGAGGGGGGGCACCCGCTCCCCGAGGCCCACGGCAGCGCCAAAAGGAAGTTTGGCAATCCCCGGCGAAACAAAGGGCAGCGGCTGAAGCCCGCGGGGGGAGCGGCCTGCGCCCCACTCGCGGCTGCCGGGAGGCCCTCCCTGCCCCGGGCCCCGGGCCCGAGGATGCGCGGCCCAGAGTGTATGTGTAAGGGGGGAAGGAATGGGGCTGCGGCGGCCCCGGCTCGGCCTGTGCACAGGTCCTAGTTACCTCGGGGGGCAGCGCGCGCGCCCTCTTAGTAGCCCCCGAACCAACTGGTGAAATCCAGCAGCTCCCGCTCCTCGGGGCTCAGCACCCCCTCGTAGCCGCTCTCGTCTGACGAGTAAGGCGAGTGCGGGGAGCCGGGTACCGAGCTGCCCTCTCGGCCCGGGGACGGCGAGTCGAAGCAGGACGAACCCGACGCGTAGGCGCTGGAGTAGGGGCAGGGGCCCCCAGTGCCCCCGCACGGGGCCCCGAGGGGCTGGGGGGACCCCGCGGGTCCCGTGGGGCCCGCGCCCAGCAGCCCGGCGGGGAAGGCGGCGCCCGCGGCGTCTTGCTGCGCCAGCAGCTGCTGCAGCGCCCGGATGTACTCGACGGCCGAGCGCAAGGTCTCCACCTTGCTCATCTTCTTGCTCGCCGCGCCGTTGGGGACGTGCTGCCGCAGCGTCTGGAAGCCCAGGTTCACCAGCTTGACGCGGTTGCGCTCGCGCTCGTTGCGCCGGGCCACGGCGGCCGCTCCCACCCCGGGGCTCGGGTCGGGCCGGGGCCGCGGGGCCGGAGGCTGCAGCTGCAGGCCCAGAGGGCTGGGGGCCCCGGGCGCCGGAGCGGCTCGCCGCTTGCAGCGCAGCAGCTCCGGGGACGCGGGCCGCCGCCGCCGGGCCACCCTCGGGGACGCGTGGGGAGGCACCGGGCCCGGCGGAGAGTAGGCGCCGGGGGCCACGCGGGGTGGCGACCTCTGACCGTCCGAGCCCAGCGAGCAGCCCCGGGCCAGAGGCCGCGCGGGGGGCACCATCTGGCGCAGCGCTCTTCCACAACCGTCCATGTCCCGTGCGGCCCGTCCGCGCAGCGGCCCCGGCCAGGGCCGCCGAGGCCGCCTCCTCCGTGGGCAATGGTTCCCCGCTGCGGTCGGAAGGACGGAGCTGCCGAGCCCAGCCGGGGCCCGCGGGGACCGGGCGGGCAGGACCGCCAGGGCGGGCGGTCGCTGGGGCGCGCAGGTGGCCGCGGCGCTCGGGCAGCGCGTGGGGCTCTCGCGTCCCGCGCGTGCGGCGGCGGCCGGCGGGCGCTCGCTTGTGGCTGCGCTTTTCCGGGCCGCGGCCCCGGCGTCTTGTTTTTAAATGCACATGGAGCCCCAACGCCCTCCCTCCCGGGAGCCAAACGTGCCGAGCCCCACTGGGGCGGGCGTCCCGCCCTGCTCCCCCCTCCTTCCTCCCCTCCCTTTAGTCTTGGGCGCTGGCCAGGCGCCCTCCTCCCGGCCCCCTTTCTCATCCCCACGCGCTGGGCGCGCGCGGGGCGGGGCGGGGGCCGGGGTGGCAGGCGGGGAGGAAGAAGGGGGGGCGGCTGTCGGGGCGGTGGCGCCGGAGGCTGCGGCCGCCTCCGCCGCACGAGTCCCCGCGAGTGCTGGGGGTGGGCCGCACGCGCCTCGCCGCCGGCCCACCCCACACAGCCCCACTCCCCCGCCTCGGCTCGTTCCTCCTCTCCTGCAATTGGCCTCCCCAATCGTGCCCCGCCTGGAGGGCCAATGGCAGCGTCCCGGGCCGCCCCCCTCCGCCCCCCGCAGCTCACCCCCCCCCCCCAGACCCGGCCCCGGCGCGTGGCTGCCGGCCCAGCTTCCCCAAACAATACCGGGCCCCGGGGTCTGGGGTCTGGCCCGGGTGGGCGGGGGGAGGGGGGCGCGGGGCGGGGGGGAAGCGGAACTCGAGCTCACCTTGGAGGAGGCGGGGTCAGCGCCTACCGCCCTCCGCCCACCTGTGCGCCCGCCCCTCCCCGCCCTTCCTTCTAGTCCGTGCCACTGGCCCGGGGGCTGGCAGCAGAAGTAGCGGGGCTCCGCCGCCGGCGCAGGGGCCCCGGAGGGGCAGGTGCCGCCCCCCTCCCTCCCCGGCTCTCGAGCTTCTCTCCGACGCCAGCCTCTGGCTGCTCTGGCTGCCCGGCCCTCCCCACTCTGTTGCCTCAAGTTGGCTGTTCTCCCCCCCCCCCCCCCCCCCCCCCCCCCCGCCACTGCCCTCCTCCCTTTTTGGCCCTCTCTTTCTCCTGTCTGCATTCTGTCCCTGCCTCTGTCTCCTTCTCCGGATCCCCCCCTCACTCCCTGCTCCCCCCTTCCCCTCTCCTTTTCTCTCTCTCTCTCCCTCCTCCACAAGTGTTCTCCCACTGTCCGTGTCCTTTGGGTGTATCTGTCTCCTGTCTGTCTGTGTCTCTCTGTCTCTGTATCTGTCCCTGTCTCTGTCTCTCGGTGTCTGTCTGTCTTTTTCCTGTGTCTGTCTCTGTCCCCGAGTCTGTCTCACATTTTCTCTTTCCTGTGTGTATCTCTCTGTCTCTCTGTCTCTTTCCTGTGTCTCTCTCTGTCTCTCTGTCTCTTTTCTGTCTCTGTCTCTGTCCCCGAGTCTGTCTCACATTTTCTCTTTCCTGTGTGTATCTCTCTGTCTCTTTCCTGTGTCTCTCTCTGTCTCTCCGTCTCTTTTCTGTCTCTGTCTCTGTCCCCGAGTCTGTCTCACATTTTCTCTTTCCTGTGTGTATCTCTCTGTCTCTTTCCTGTGTCTCTCTCTGTCTCTCCGTCTCTTTTCTGTCTCTGTCTCTGTCCCCGAGTCTGTCTCACATTTTCTCTTTCCTGTGTGTATCTCTCTGTCTCTTTCCTGTGTCTCTCTCTGTCTCTCCGTCTCTTTTCTGTCTCTGTCTCTGTCCCCGAGTCTGTCTCACATTTTCTCTTTCCTGTGTGTCTCTCTCTGTCTCTCCGTCTCTTTTCTGTCTCTGTCTCTGCAATCCGGTTTTCTGTGGCTCTCTGCGCCCGCACTTGGAGCCCCTCGGGCCTCGCTGCCAGCCCGTCTCTCCCTCCGTTCACTGGCCTGCCCGAATCACCTCCCTTTGGGAGCCCGGGCTCTCGGAGCCCGCCTGCAGCCACCGCAGGGTTGTCAGGGAAATGAGGTGAGTTCGGGCAAGAATTCCTTCGGCTGCATGTAGAGGGAAGTGGCGGGAGGTCGGGGGCCTCTCTGCCAGCTGGCCAGGATGCCCGTGGAGGCGCCCGCTGAGCCAGCTGGCCTCGTCCGGCCGAGTGCCCCGACTGGGCTGCCCGCAAGCCAGGAGCAGCTCTCCTTTCCCCGGGGTGGTTGGGGCCGAGAGCCGGGCCGGCCGCCCTTGAGCCCCTCCACTCCCTGCCCTTCCCCGGGCTCTTTCTTCCTTCCAAGGAACGGAAGGCAATGGAAAGGATCCCTGACCGCGCAGAAGAAACAGCATTAATAGTCTCTGCATGTGGCAGACGCCGAGCACTTTACATCATTATCTTGTTCACCCTCACAAAGACCCCAGGAGGTCAGCGCTCCCACCTCCCGATGAGGAAACTGAGGCCAGCAGGATGAGGTGACTGGCCCAGGGTCCCGCCGCGAGTGTGTCTGGGGCTGGATCTGAGCTCTGGTCTCCCTGACCCAAGGCCTGTGCTCTGTCCCCTGGGGGATTCAGGAAGCCTGGCTCTGCTCCATTCTCTGTGCCTCAGTTTCCTCCTTTCTCGGACTATTGAGGAAGCTGAATGACATGATCTCTAAGGTCCCTCGGTGGGAATCCCCGGGCTCTCCAGGGGGGCCGTGACCCTGTCCTTCTCACGTCTCTCTGTGGCCGGGCCCAGGAGCTCCCAGTCTGGAAAGCGCTTGGCAGTCCCCCTTCCCAAAGGAAGGGGAGACTTGGCTTTTGGTTGTAGGGGGACGTTGCCGGCCCGGAACCCCCCGGGGACCTGCTTCCTCCGCGTGCTTGCCCCGGCGAGACGTGGCCCGGGCTCACGGGGAAGGGAAAGGAGGTTTGCAAACTGTGGAGAGCTGGAAGGGGACTCCAGGAGCCTTGGGCCGACCCCCTGACTTTGTAGGCGAAAGTGTATCGGGAAAGGTCACTGAGCCTCGGTAAAAGGCAGCCCCGGGGTCGGAGCCCACGTCCAGGATGCCACACGCCGGGCTTTGCCCGTGGCCTCTGCCTCTCGGGGGCCCGGGGGCCACCAGGGAACGAGGAAAGGCCGGGAGCGGAACCAGGCGCCGCCCTCCCAGCTCAGGGCCCCGAGTCTGTAAGCACTGAGGAGCCCTTCAGGGATTCCCTAGCACTCCAAGCTCCATGAGCGCCGTTCCCCAGCCTCTTGACCTTGCTCCTGCCAGACACACAGCCCGGGAGGGGGAAGCTGGTGTTTAGTTTGGAATGACTTGGATCCAAATCCCATTCTTCACCAGCGACTTTAGCCTCTTCCAGCCTCAGTCCTTTCATCTGTACAATGGGGATGATGCTTTCACTTTACAGGAAATATAGTAAATCCAGGGCAGCGAGGGGGCGCAGTGGAGAGCGCACCAGCCCTGAAGGCAGGAGGACTCCAGTTCAGATGTGGTTTCAGACACTTCACACTTCCTGACTTGTGACCCTGGGCAAGTCATTTAGTCCCAACTGTCTCAGGGGAAAAAAAGGAAAATCCACCAGGAAGCCCATTCTGTGCTCCACAAATGCTGCTTCCCTTTCTCCCCACCCACCCCCTGCTTTTGCATCCATTTAACAAACGTGGATTGAAGTCCTACTATGCACCTAGATTTCCAGTGCAAAGTCATACCAGTCTGTCCTCTGTAAACTGGGCTCAAGGACGCCTCTGACGGTCCATTCGCTATGTCTGTGGAGCTTCAGGGCCCCAGACTTAGGTAGGACTCGCTCCTGTCCCTTGCCCCCCCATCCTCCCCCTGATAGCCCCGGCCCCAGTCACCCCCCTCCCACCCGAACCTGTGGATGAGTACTTCAGCCTCCAGTTCCCCCCCCCCCACCCCAATCCTCTGGGGGAAGCGCTGGCAGCTGGGGCAGGTCGGTGGGACTGTGAGCTCATCACGATAGCCGGTATCTGGCCCCCTGCGGCCCCCACAGCCCGGTCTTCTCTCTGGGCCTCAGACCAGGCCCTCGGCTCTCCCACTGCCTCTGCAACAGCCCGCTTGCCATGACTGCGGTGCACCCATTTCTCCCCCCTTGGAGGGGGCTCCCCTTTCTGCCCAAGTCCTCCCTGATCTCCTCCCCCCCCCCCCCCGCCAGCGTGGCTTCCCCCTCTCCCCCGCTCCCAGGTCACATCCCCTGGATCTTCTCAGTTTTTCCTTATGCTCTCTATGTATCTGAGAGTGTGTGTGTGTGAGTGTGCATGTGAGAGTGTGAGTGTGTGTGTGTGAGTGTGAATGTGTGTGTGAGTGTGTGTGAGAGTGTGAATGTGTGTGTGAGTGTGAATGTGTGAGTGTGTGTGAGTGTGAGTGTGTGTGTGAGTGTGTGTGAGTGTGAATGTGTGTGAGTGTGAGTGTGAATGTGAGTGTGTGTGAGTGTGAATGTGTGTGAGTGTGCATGTGAGTGTGTGAGTGTGAATGTGTGTGAGTGTGTGTGTGAATGTGTGTGTGAGTGTGTGTGTGTACACTCATATCTAGGCTATATATATTTATGCTAGATCTATATATGTTCTATAGGTTCTTGTCTTGCCTGATAGAATGGTAAACTTGTTGAGACTGTTTCATTCTTTGTACTTGAAACCCTAGAACCTAGCACAGCAGCTAGCATTCAGTAGGTGTTTAATAAATGCTCATTGATTGATTGTTTGAAATTGGTTCCTTTGAGCAGGAATAAGGGAAGGGTGGAAACTTATACTGAGCCTTGCATGCAAAGTTCTGATTTAACCTTCACAACACCCCCTATTAATCTATCAACAAGCATTTATGAAGCACCTACCAGGCACTGAGAAAAGATATAAACCCATTTCTTGGCAGAGATCCCGGAGTCGTTGGCCAGTTCCTTCTCCAGTTCATTTTACAGATGAGGAAACTGAGGCAAACAGGGTTAAGTGACTTGCCCAGGTCATGCAGCAAGAAGTGTCTGGGCCTGGATTTGAACTCGGATCTTCCTGACCCCAGGCTCAAGGCTCTATCCATGGTCCCATCTAGCTGCCCTTGGCCAAAGGAATAAAGTTCACCAAGGCTGGAAACATGGCTTGGAACCAGTTGTGAAGGGCTTTACTTTTTGTCCTGGAGATAATTGGAAGCCACTGGTGTTGCTGGAAGAGTCACGTGGTCAGACCCGAGCTTAAGGAAAAGGAGCCTCAGCCCAGCTGAGGGAGGATGACCTCCAGAGAGAAGGGAGCCAGGGAGACCCCGGCCCCAAAATGGCGGCAGCATGGGGGGAGACAAGGGGCTGAGGGCAAAAGCCCAGACACAAAAGAGGAGGTTAAACCTACAAAACTCGGGAAGCTCAAAAAGGGGGAAAACGTGGGCAAGAGGCGGAGGCTGCGGTTCCAGAGAGCTCTGGGGCTTTGAGTTTGAAATGTCCAGCAGGGCCTCTGCAGGGTCAGGAGTCAGGCTTCTGCATAGAGAAGGTAATTAAACCCACAGGACCTGATGGGGACCCAAGGGCGAGACCATGGAAGGAGAAGAGGACCCAGGAGTGGGCAGGGAGCGGTCAGGGAGGGGGCCCGGGCCCGGAGCCAGCGGAGAGCCACTGTCCGAACCGGGAGCAGATGGCATTTATTAAGCACTTACTGTGTATGAACACAGTGCTAAGTGAAAGGAATACCAAGAAAGGTAAAAGACCTTCCTTGTCCTCAGAAAGCTCACACTTTAATGGGGGAAACGACCTACAGGCTGGCTGGGACAGGGAAGATGGGAAATAATCAACAGAGAGTCTACAGTTTTATTCAGAAAGATAGCCAGAGGCTCCCTGGTGCCCTTGGGGGAGGGGGGAGAGTTCTTTGGTGCCCCCCACCCCTGAGAGTGGGACAATTTACATATCGAAGATGGGGCAAAATGTTATCTGGGAGCATTGGTATCAAGGGATGAACTCTCTAACTGCTGGAGGGAAAGTCTCCTTCTGGACCTTCCAGGGGAAGAGATCTAGCTAATTCCAGAGTCTAGATTGCTTTAAATTAAAATCACCGGAGGCTGATCAAACCTCCTCCTTAAGTGGGTTTATCAATTTAGCACCTGTGAATAAACTGGGTTAAAATAAGATGAAGACACTTAAATGTGGGGGTGGAGACTCAACGGGGTGGGGATGGTGTCTACGCGCTCCGGATAGGCAGACCCTGCGGTAGCCAGCCAATAGGGAAATGGAGGGAAAAGAATTGGGAATGAAGGGCTATTTGTCTTAGTGAAGCGGGAATTTTTTTTTTTCTGAACGCCAGCTCTTGCGAGAAACTTAATAAAGGTCCTTCCTGATTCATCAGCAGCTTCGTGGAGTTCTTGATAAGATGCTTGTTTCTTACATTAGTAAAAAGTCTCTTTTTATAACTGTATTTCATAGTTATTAGCATAAGAGTGTTGTACTTTGTTAAAGGCTTTTTTTTTTTTTGCATTATAAGCTGATCATGTAGTTATGGATATTTTGTTTTTTAATATGATTAATTATGTCGATTGTTTCCTTAAACTTAAATCATCTTTGCATCATTGGTTATGGCCATGATGAATGATTTTTTATATAAATGTTTCTCTGTAGTCTGTTGGACATGATTTTTGTTTAAGATTTTTGAGTGAACATTCATGAATGATATTCGCCTATAGTTTTCTTTCTGTGTTTTATCCTTCCCTGGTTTTAGGACCATTTTTGTCTCATAGAAAATTCTGGTAGAGTGCTTTCTTTCCCAAGTTTTGAGAATAATTTGCTAAGTATAGATATTGAATGTTGATTGGCTTTTCCGGTGAACACATCAGGATCAGGACTCGCCTCCTGCTTAGTAGTATACTCCACCCAGCTCCACCGTGGTACTTCCTTTGCAATTATGGCTGTTTCCTTTTTTGAAATTGGGCTATTTGATATCTCTCTGTGTTCTTTGTATAGTTTTATATTTTTTCAAGATATTCTTTGGCATTCTCAATTGTATTAGAATGAAATAATGCATAATGCTTTATTATTCTTTTGATTTTTCCTAGTTTTATTATGTTTTATTTTCTTGTTTACTTTTTTGTTGATTTGATTTCCTGTTTTCTTTTTAATTAGATTAGCTAAAAGTTTATCAATTTTATTAGTCTTTTCAAAGAAACAACTTTAAGCTTTGCTACATATATCATTTCTATGATTTTTCTTTTTAATTTTCCTATTTCCCCTCTAATTTTTAATATCTTTTCTTTTAAGCTCATTTTAGGTTTAATTGTTGGCTTTCCAGTTTTACAAATATATATTATTTATGTATATATGTGCAGTTCATTTATTTTTTTCTATTTTGTTAATGTATGTTTTTAGGAATGTCATTTTTTTTCTCCTGAGGTGCCATAAAAATATAGATATAGATATAAATTAAACATGAAATACTAAATAATGAGTGTGTCCACAAATTACGTAAACAATAACCATGTAAAATAAAATGATGATGAAGCAATATACTGAAATTTCTATTTATCTATTAGACTTATCCAAAATTGAGAAAGGTGTATTGAACTATCCTGTCATTATTGTGTTACTATCATGTCTTTTTGTAGATCAACTATTTCCTTTAAGAATCTGGATGATAAAGTATTTAGAGTATATAGTTTATAGCTGATATTATTTTATTGTCTAAGGTTCCTTTTGGCATAACAGTTTCTTTGTTTATTTTTTTTAATGTTTTTGCTTTGTCATATGGCATGATTATAATTCCTTATTTTTTGGCTTCATAGGATGGGATAGTAAATTTTTTTCCCATTCTCTCGGGTTTATTTTGTGTATTTTTTAAAATGTGCTTCTTATAAGGAAAGGGATTATAGATTTTTTTTTTCAAATCAATCTTTTGTGATGACCGCATATTTTAAAATGAGTCGGAGTCAGGAATTCAGGTTAAGGGAAAATCTTCAATTTTTATTCTTTTTGCGGTGAAGGGGGATTGGGATAGCAACATGGGCAGCTGTGACAGGACCCACTCAGCAGAGGTGAAGGGGGATTGCGATAGCAATGTGAGCCAGCCAGCTGTCTCTTTCCACTCCTCTTTCCACTCCTCTCTCCCGCTCCTCTCTCCACCAAAATCGTCATTTCCTATACAACACATCAGGACTTGCACAAAGAGTGGGCGGGGGCCATTCTTTCTCCAAGCATATATTAATAGAGTATAGCCCAATTACTATTTAGCTTCATGTGCTTGGGACTTCAGTGCATCAACTCAAGCCTCAGCCCATCACATTTCCCACTTTCTTTTGTTTTAGAACACAGGTGGTCATGCCATCCCTGACTCCTCAGGGAGGTCAGAGCCCCCAAGGGGAGGCGATCACAGCCTCCCTAACTTCTCAGGAAAGGCGGGTGAAAGCACTAAAAAGGAGATGATCACGCCCTCCCTGACATCTCAGGAAGGGAGATGAAAAACACCAAAGGGAAGTAGGGGTTGCTATCAGGTTTCTGGACTGAAGGGTCTTATTATACACAAACCCTTCAGCATGGGAGGTATTACACAAGCACATAGCAATAACACAGAGCCTATTAGTGATGACCCTCCCCTCAATCAGTGCAGGCTCGATGTGGTGTAACAAACATGAATTGTACACCCAAGCAGTGGAATAACAAACAATATAAATCAACATGGTGTTGGAAAAGATCACCAGAAGTCCTAGAAGGAGGGTATGTAAACAACAGTCACACATACGCCTTCTTCAGCAGCCAAGAGATAATCCAAAACCAACCTATTGTCCATTGCTTCACATGTCAGGGAATCCAATGATCCCCCCGAGTTTTTGAAGTCCTGCAAAAGTCTTTTTATGTGTTAGGGAATCCAATGGATTCCAGTAGATTTTGAAGTCCTGTAACAGTCTTATCATTTCTCAGAGAATCCAATGATTCTGAGGGTTTTCAAGTCCTATGTCTCAGAGAATCCAATGATTCCTGAGGGTTTTCAGGTCCTACAACAATCTTATGTTCATCATGTCTCAGAGAATCCAATGATTCCTGAGGATCTGTCATAATCCTCCCCCAAATCTTTTCCCCTCCTCCTTACCTATTCCCCTGCAAGCTCTTCTCTTTTTGAGAAACCACATGTTTTACCTTTATCTCATGCTAGCTCTCAATCTGGGTCAAGTACATCACATGTTCCCCTCTATTCCCCTAATCTTTTCTTCCTCTCATGCACCTTTCCATTTTGTGATGGAGTCCCACTATGGGGAGGAAGGGGAGAGAGAAACCCTAACACTGATTCATTTAGAGGCAGGGTGTTGGTAGATTCTGTCTAATATATCCCAAGCCTACTTTTAACTATTACCTCTACCTGACGTTGCCTTTACCTCTGTCTCCTCGTGTACTTTTAGAATGATTTTTTTTTAGATTGTTCTCTCTGCTGTCACTTTCTGACTGTTGCTGTCTTTGGCTTTTGCGTTTGTTCACGGCTTTTGAATTTCTGTTATCTAAGGAGCTCAAGAAACAATTATCTTCAGATCTGGTTTTTTTCCCCCCTAAGAATGTTTCAATGCCTCTTAATTATTGAATGAGCCATTAACATTTTCCCCAACTGATTAGATCTGATTTTCTTTGTATGAAAAGTGTATTGTAATTGTATTCATATAGTTCCTGGGTTTGTCTTGGCAGGTAGATTCCCAAGTATTTTATAATGCCCACAGTTACTTTAAATGGGATTTCTCTATCTCTTAGTACTGGGCTTTGTTGGCATGCTGTAGAAATGCTGGTGACTTTGCTAAAGTTGCTAATTATTTCAACTAGTTTTTTAGTTGATTTTCTAAGACTTTTCTATGTTTATCATCATATCATCTGCAAACAATGATAATTTCATTTCCTTGTTTCTTATTTTAATTCCTTCAATTCTTTTTCTTTTCTTATTGTCCTAAGTAGCATTTCTAACACAATATTGAATAATAATGGTAATAATGGACATCCTTAGTTCTCTCCTGATCTTATTGGAAAAGCTTGTAGCTTATCTCCATTACAAATAATATTTACTGATTATTTTAGAGGGATACTATTTATCATTTTAAGGGAAGCTCCATTTTAAATCAAATTAATCAATATTTTATATTATTTTCCCATAAAACCAACTCATAGTTTTCTTTATTAATTTAGGGGTTTTCTTACTTTCAATTGAATTAATCCCTCCTTTGATTTTTTAGGAGTTTTAATTCAGTATTTAAATTTTTTAAATTTTCTTTTTTCTAGTGTTTTTAGGTACATACCCAGTTTATTGATCAAGAACAGTCTTTTTCTATTGTTGTAAGCATTTAGAAGTCTAAAAGTTTCCCCAAGTACATATGATTTTTAATCCACTCTGCTATCTACTTCTGTATTATGGATGAGTTCATCCCACTTATATTTAGAGTTATGTTTATTATTTTTTTATTTCCTTCCATTCTTTTTTCTACCTGTCTCTGGCTTTTTGTCTCTCTCTGACTCTCTGTCTCTCTATGTCTCTGTCTATCTATTTTTTGTCTTTGTCTCTCCCTCCTTCTCTCTGTCTCTTGCTCCTTCTCTCTATCT